>CAUJRU010000282.1:0-467250 GCA_963277665.1 Viscum album
GGTTCCATAGACATGTTATGAGTTTGGACTCTCCTTATGGATTCAAAGACTACCTTGACTCGATACACTCTTCAAAAAACTCTTAAAGCCTCATCACAAGGCTTATATTTTACGTTAACTACCAAATTGGCATGCTCCATTGGAGTATTCCCCAACCAATCCTCAAAAGTGTATCCATCCTAGTTTAATCCCCAAACCTCTCACATAGGATGTTGGATTCTTGATCCTCTAAACTTCTTTCACCTTCAATCCTTCCTTTAATTGGGTCCTTGTCTGATGTAAAGATAACATAGTGAAGGCTCATCACCTTTCCCTATTTTGTAGTCACCTCACCCTCATCCACTGCCATTGACATAGGCTCTTACTCTTCCACCATAGGAAGAGGAAAAGTGTGTGTGTGTTTGTTTAATCGTTCATGTCCTCACTTTTATCACATTAATCATCGCTCACATTATCTTAGTGATTTGTGATTATCCAAAAAATTTCAGAAAAACTCAATAGAATGAACTATGAGAACTCTGATTCCCACCATAATTTGTATACGTAGGAATCCTTCCCTTTTCATGAGCTCACTGGATATCCTCTTAAAGAATCCATCAATAATTCCCCTAGTCTGGGCATCCTCCTTAGAAATAAGCCCCAAATTAAACCCCCCCAAATCACCAAAGCTTATTTTTGAATATGTGATCAAAAAATCATTTCTCTCAAAGGACTATACTCTTTTATGAAACTCATTGAACTATGTAGGCATTGATTCCCATTCAAATAGGATATGTAGGAAGCCTCCTTGAGGTTCAAACCCAACACTTCAAATAAACCATGTTCTCATTATGCATTACTCCCAATTGGTTCAAAACATACTGGGAAACCCCATATTCTTTTGATGTTTCTTGGGCTTCTTAGGCATAAGTCCCACACCACACCATTAATAAGTACCTTTTGATTAGATTTCCAAACCATGTGAAATTAAACTATATGGCTAGGTCCTTATAACATGACTTTAAATGGTATGATGTATCCCATTATGTGGCAAAAAACTATAAGGGTTATGATTACTTTCACAAGGATATGTACGTAGCACATTTTATTGGTACAATCCCAATATCAAAACAAGAATTCTCCTCCCTAGAAGACAGTAAATTCCAGAGTGCCCCACTAAGTGGCTCAAGTACTAGTATAATAATAATGATGATTAAAATATTCCATAATAGTATATGAGAGGATACCATTGATGGTGAAACTATAATACATAAAGATATATCCAGTAATTAAGAACATAGAATACATATGGATGATTTTAAATTTCACACTTTCTAATAACTGATTGAAAATTACAATGGAAACCTATGACATACTTGGTGAATTAATAAGGATCTGGGAAAATATCTCAAATATATAAAAAGAGTCCTATAGTAGAAAATAATTCCCCTAAAAGGGAAAGATTATTCCAACCTCCCATCCTCTCAACTAATCCATGTTATTTCCTATTGTATGTTCAAACATAGGGAACACATTCCTAGGGAAATTAGGTCCCTTTTGGATAAATAATTGTGGGATGTTCCCAGTTCCAGGAATAAATCCAATGGAAATTTCCTGGAAGCAATGATTATTAAACTAGAACTCATGTTCCAAGGAACTATGAAACACAAAAGGTCAACGTGACATGAATCCTGAACGATGTTAATAATGATACCCACCGGTCAGGGCCCTGTCAATCGATAAAGAAGGGTCTGGAAAAGGAATCAATCATTAATACATCAATATAAAAGATTTTTCATTGATGGATTTTATTTTTTTCCTTAGTTTTCTCAAAAATCCCTTCACTCCAAATGGATTTCTTTATGTTTTCACATGTGAATTCCCCGAATGCTGCTCATTCTTGATCCTTATTCACAGGAAGGATGTCGCCACCAACATAATGTCCTCATCGCTGGGTCTCCAATGTAATGGTAATTTAATACCATAATCAAAGTACTATCCCAACCACGGAGGCTGCATGATAGGTTCCCATGGTTAATGACAACCCTCAATCGTCTGTTGAGTGACGACCGTAGTCAAGAATCAAAAAGTTATGACCACCTTCCATAACCATTTTGGGTGTTTATCCCTATAACAAAACAACTGGTACATCCCATACTATAGGTAGGTGGACAATGAGGTTACTTATAGCCTCAACATAAAGATGCATGGGTACTTCCCATGAAATCCCACAAATAATCACCACCATCATAATTGTGTAGAAGTGAACCCCCAACATGATTGGGTTGTTTCCTTCAGTTGTTCATCTCAGGTCCCCCAGGCCCTGGCATGCAAGCCGAAGTGCCAGGAAAAAATCCAGTCAATAGAGAGGATTTTCATACCTTTTACCCCTCTGTATGAGTCCATAAACCTTACATTATGGAAAATAATGAGCAGGAAGATACAACAGTCCGTCCTAATTCTGTTGGCTAGGAGACTATTCTAAAAATGACCCACCATTCCCTCTAGGTAAATCTAGTGGAGTACAGAGAAAATGAACATACACCTATTTAAAAATTATCAGTTAGTCAATAGGCTCATCTTCCAGTGTTGAAAAAATGTCCATCAACCATGCTTGATTGAAAATAGCCAGCAGGAACATACACCTGCCAACATTCATCAAGCTTGCCAACAATGTATTTTGGTAGCACCATGAGAGTTCAATCAGAGAGCTCCAATGACAAACATGTTGTAGTCTCTACTCTTTTCCCCCATACATAAGTATTGTCCGTATCCAAAAATAGGAAATGGAGGATAGGGGAAGGCACATAAACCAACTCCAGATACCTAATGGACATATATTCATATTCTGGTAGCTGAAGTCACCAAACACATCTTTGAAATTGTTAATGCAAAGGCCAATATTCGTGCCCATAATTTGAAAGCACAGCAGAATATCATAACGAAAAATTCAGTAGTATCATGGGAACATACACACATCTCTATCCCCATGCCTGGGATGACACATCGAAATGCTATCCACGAGAAGATACATACCTCTATTCCAGTCCAAGAATGGTTATGGTGCATACTTCCCCATATCATACGATCAACCTGATCTGGAACATACATCCATTATATTTGGAGGGAATCATCCCATTCTAATGACCACTCAAAGGTAGGAACATACACCTTCCCATGATAACCACTTCCCATATAATTTGGCTCCATCTATGCATAAAATAGCATCTAAGAATATGTATCGACAAACACGGTTTGAAAATCAAGATCCAATCTACAATTTGGAACCTCTTAATTCTAGAGTTATTGAATCCCTTATTCATTTATCTATTGAAGATCAAGATCCTACCCTATAATTACAAAATTATGGGAGTAGTAGCAGTAATTATGATGTTCCCCATCGGACACGTCATCATAATTTCCCGCTTCATGAAAATTTGATCAATCTAGAGAGCCCATGTTTATATGAGCACCATAGAAACCCTCAATCTAGCCAGAACACCAATAAGAATGAAAATTTATACCTTTCTTTAATCCACCTTGGTGATCCTCCCCATTGTTTCATTCTCTATGAAATATATCTCTATAAGAGTGTTCTATATTGTCAATATAATTCTACAACTAACAATGTAGTAATGAGAAAGCCTTCTTATCTTGGGGCACTTTCCAACACCAGTACAGTCATGTCTGATGCCTTGTCGTTAAATGTTGAAATACTTTCTCAACAAAAAGGTATCTTAAGGGAATTTTCATTCTCCGAACTTCCATTGGGTTATTTGTTTTATATTAAAATAGAGGAAAATTTGATTGATTGCATTAATTTTAATAAAACAATCTAGAAGTGTCCACTTTTTTCAGACCAAGAAGAGAAACCTCTAGTGAATGATGATTAAGATATATTGATTATTATAAAACAATTGTCTAAAGGATATGTACTAGTCTTGTTTTGGCCTTTGGAAAACTCTCAAATCATCATTCCAAAATTGATGGTATAATATTTCTATCATGATGCCTACCACAACTTGTTGAAATACATTAGTCATTTGAAAGCCAATTTATTACCATATAATGAATATCAAAGTCATGTAATGGTAATAGAAGGGTTCCAATTCCAAATCAATTTTTCGTCTATCTCAGTTTTCCAAAATCCAATGGTTGGAAAGTAGTAGAGTACTATTTAGCGTTCTTGCCTTGATGCACTAAAGTGGCTATGCCAGTAAATTTTTGATACAACATACGATATTAATATCAAAGTATGGGTTCACACGGAGAATTAAATTTCACTATGCTCTAGAAACAGAAATATCCACCAAAAGTGGCCTCACACAATTTTATTGCCCCCGACCGACTACAATCAACATATTTTGTATGTAATCAAGTATACGCTCAAGAACATGACTCATCTAGATATCATTAGATTCATGCCCAAAGAAAGAAATCTGTTGTGACAATTTTTCATCAAGAATATGATAATCATAATTAGACCTCCTGCATGGAGGATTTCATCCATCAGATGATGAAAATATAGAAAATAGCATAGAAATCTTTCGAAACAGGTGATTTGGGTGGTTTTCAGATAATGCACCAAGCCAATTTCCAAAAAATAATCTCAAAATCAGGAGAGAAGTTGCAAGAATCCCAAATATAGTAGATCAAGAGCCTCCCCAGCATACAAGGTTGAGGTCTTGTTTAATTACACCTTTGAATTAAATAAACAATGTGTGAAGGATTTAAGAAGAAGAACAATAACATTCCTAGCCTGCATAGCTGGGGGATTTTGAACAACTAATATCCACTCCCCAATAGAAGTTAGTTTTATCTTGATTAGGGAAGAAGCAAAAAAGAGAATAGACAAGTGAACTATCAAATATTCTATGTGGGATATTTTTTGTCAATATGTTCCCAAGAATTCATCTTATAGGAGAACAGATTCTCATGAAAGATACAAAAGGATTTGATCTTGCAAAGATACCGATAGAATTACACTAATGAATTATGCGTCAGTGAATTCCATTAACTCAATATCAAAATATCTTCCATAGAACGAGTCTGGTTTAGGGGAATCATAAGATGGATATCTTATCGATACCACAGTACACACTAATGAAAATGAAGGAACTGTGTTTACCCAAAATGAATGTCTTACCCAAAATCAAGGTATTCCCTCAAGTAACCAACTCCCACCACTTCTAAAGGCTTATAAATATGGGAATGGTAAAAGTAAGATCACATCTTTTTTTCCCACTGGAGAAGGTCAATATCGTTCACTTGAAGAAGGATTTTCCTAAAATGAAGAGGATATGAGGGATTTAAAGAGAATAAATACAGAGTTACTTTGAGGAATCATTTCTTCCAAACAAACACCCCCATGAAGATCCCCAACTTTCACATCATGTTGGAACTCCTCAGCAAAGAGGATTTGTTGTAACAATTGATGAGGATAATTAATTACCTCCCATGGGTACATTTCTAGGGTAGGATCAAACACCTTCTTTTAGGCCTATCTCTATGGGTTATCCATGAAAAATACTAGCTGCATCACGAACAATATTTTTTCCAGTCATTTCACCAGTTCAAGCTCCATCTTCTATACTTATACATGTCCCACCTCATACAGAAATTCGCCAAATTCTTATGAACACAATTGACGAAATAAAAACTCGATTGGAAGCTATGGAAGAATGGTGTGTGCCAGTTCATTCAAAAAAAAAGAGCTTATCCTGAATGGTTGGATCTGATCACTATCCCACCAAATTTTGTGAATACTACCTTAAAAATATTTAATGGTTTTTTAGATCAAGTAAAAAACCTAATCAATTTTCTTTCTCGTTTTTATCCCTTGATTGGGACTCCTCAATAACAAGAAGCAGTAAAGCTCAAAAGCATTGTTTAATCATTACAGGGACCGGCTTTTGTATAGTATAAAAGTATTCAATCTCGATCAATTACTGGAAGGGATGATCACTATTAAAAATCCATTCATCAATTCAGCTCAACGCTGCAAAAAACAATAGTTTTTTATCTTAAAAATTTGAAACAAAGGGAAAATGAAAGTGTTTAACATTTAATTTCATGATGAAAATGATTAACATATTCCTTAAATATGGAACTCCTTCAAGAATAGTTTCTACTAATTTGTGTGGATAATTTGCACGATGAGTTACACACAGTAATGATCCCTGTGAAATACACTGGATGGTTTCGAGATCTTGCTTCAATTTCCTAACAGGTGTAGGATTCCATTGTGTAAAATAAAGATAAATCAACTTTAATTCCATCAACTATGGTAAGGATAATAGGAAATCATAGGATGCTACAGTTACACTCAAGTAAGCACACATACCTTCTTACACTTCAAAACCTTACTTATATCGAATGGCTCCACCTCCCGTGCATCCATAGAAATGACCAGCTCATCAAGATGATCATTGAGATGAAAGGCAGAAACATTTTTTGGAGTTATAAAAAACTATTTTATTCTTTTTGGAATTGAAACCAATTTGGTTCAATTGGCAAGGCCTAATAAACCAAACAAAAAAGGAGATGAAGATATTCCAAAAATATTTCCCTTAAACTAAATTTTGGGGCATCCCATTCATTAATGTTGTGTTTTTAAAGACCTCCTATAAAATATGTTAAACACTGGAAAAGTAAAATTGAGAAGGTCATCAGCCCATGTAACATGTGTTACTGCTACTGATCTAGAGGATGAAGGTGAATGGAAGGAAGTTAAAGGTAATAATGCACAAAAATATGATGATTGGATGATTTGGAAAACAATCAACAAAACTCATGCCATTCTATGAACACAGTTGAAATAAATAATTGGGTCCAATGCCACTTCTACCATAGCAAAACCACCATCATCAAAAGATCAGTCCTCTAAAGGTCAATCCTGAAAGAATCAACATGATCAGGACCAAGAGCAGTGGAAACAAGATGAGATCTTGTCATGGACAATTTTTTCCTTGACATTGGTAGATTTCATTCCATTGGTTTCAAAAGAAAGGGCAACGCCCCACCAAACGGCACAACCAGAACTGACCTGTCAAGCATAATCTTCATCAGATGAATAATTGATCTTTAGTTCCATCAATGTTGTCCAATTAAAAAATCGCTATTCCAATGATGATTTTGGAAATGATGATCCTGAATTCCCATTAACTAATTTGATAATTAGAGGAAAAATACATGGTTGAGTATACAGGGTAATACATGGGCCTAATAAAAGCCACTATTTTAACTCTACCCGTACTTGAACTATATATACGGCAGAAACTAATGGGAGAGCCCTTCAGTGGGATTAACGGGAACATAGAGATTATCCCACGTGTGACAGGATATGTCCTGACATGGTTCTTTTGGAGGACTAATTAAATTTTACACCTTCATTCTCTCAGTAAGTATATTGACCTATTTAGTCTAATATACTAAAACCTGAAGTATTTCCAGCATCTGTTCTGATACATGGTACATCTACATCAGGAGCAGCAACATCCAAGGAACCTACCAAACTGCATCTCCATGATGTAAAACGTAGATCTCTAGGCCAAAATGATGATGTTTAGAAACATCCCATGTTCCTGCCAAATTTTCTATTTTGGAAGCCATGAAGATGTCAAAAAATCATCTAGAAGAAATTATTGAGGATTTGTCAAGTCCATGAGAGTTTGAAACTGATGTTGCGGATGCTGAGGTTTGTCATATAGAGAATCATCCTATATAATGTCTTGCAATTATATATTTTATGAATGAAACTGAAGATGATGTTGTTCAGGGACACATTAGTCCCTTGTATCTATCTAGAAGGGTCAATGATATAGAAATTCGATAATCCTTCATTGATAATGGCTCAAGAGTCAACCTCATTCCTATCTGTACAATTTTTTAATTGGGCCTAACAGAATCTAACTTATCTCCTTCCACTTTAATGTTTCTAGGTTATGACAAGAATGATCAAGAACCTCCTGGCAAGATTACACTCAGAATTTAGTTTGGAGATCTTGTGTCTAATTCATTTTTTATGGTTGACCATCCAGACAAAACCTTTAATATTATTCTATATTTTCCAAGGCTAAATAAACATTAAGCTATTCCTTCATTATACCACCAATGTCTCATGTACTATTTCAATTGTTGAATGAAAACATTTTATGGTGACAAATCTCTGTTAAAAAAATTTGAATCTCAATATATTGAGGTAGAATTTTGTCACACAAAGGGAGATAAGTCCATGACAAAGGAGGTAACCATAATCAATGATTTGAATGGCTTGAAAACATTCCAACAAACCCATTCAAACATTTGAGTATAGTTTATGTGTTTCCAATCAATCAAATTGAAAATATAATACAAAATCCTAGTACTCATATGGAGACTTCAAGAATTTCAATTGCAGAAATGGAGCCTGACATCATGGGAGAAATTGTTGATTTTCCAAAAACGTTAAAAGCATAAATGGATATGTCTTTATTTCATACATGAAACATCAACAAGCCTTTTATTCAATAATAATACAAGAAGAAGTTGTAACAATACTACAAGAAGATAAGGATGTTGATTCCAAACCCATCATATCCTCTTCAATGCTCTAAGAAGTCCCTTCATCATTATTATGGTTAGAAATAATTGCTTCTTCTTTAAGATGTTCAAATAATGACTCCTCCCCTAGATTTGACTGTTTTTTTCAACAACTACTAATCAAGTAGAAAAAGAAGAATATATAGGGGATTCTCATCTAGCATTTGAGTAAGGTGTCTTCACCACTGTGGATGAGCTCAAAGAAATAAATCAGGGTATAGATAAAGCTCCACCCCTACATTAATTAGTATATCCATGAATTCTAATGAACAAGAGGTGTATAATTAATTTCTAAAATGACATCAATTCATCTTTTCATGGAATTTTATAAGTATTATAGGTCTTAATCTTGATGTATCCACCCATATTTTTTTTATTTCCATAAGATCATAGAGGATTCAAGCGATAAACAAAAAGTACACTCGCAACAAATGCCTCCAAAATTCAATCAGAAGTTGAAAAAATTATTAAGGATTACATTTTTAGGGAGGTTCAATATCCCATGTGTCTAGACAACATTGTCCAACTAAAAAATAATAATGTGAACATCAGAGTATTCATTGAAGTCAGTGATCTTAATTGGCATTTTCCTAAACATTCCATTACAATTATGATAACAGAAAATTTAATTGATCCAATAGTTAGTTATGAAGCTATTTCCTTCATGGATAGTTACTCTAGGTACAATCAAATACACATGGGTATAGAGGATTAAGATCATATGGACTTAAAATCCCCTCATGAGTTGTTTTTCTATCAGGTAATTCTCATTATCTTAAAGAATGCAGGTGCAACATATCAACGTTTCACACATAATATTTTTAGTCCCTTATTTTGAAAATTTGTCGACTGTTATGTGGATATTCTGTTAGTTAAATACAAAAAATGTTCCAATCACTTAACTAATATAGAGATCATATTAATTAAACATCGACAATATAATTTGATTATGCATCCCATGAAATGTGTGTTCAGGGTAACCGTAGAAAAATTCCTTGAATTTGTTGTATGACATCATGGAATCAATGTTGATCATGAGAAGACAAAAGAAATCCTTGGCTTGTCACCTCCTAGAAATATGAAATAATTTTGAGGAAATCTGAGAAACTTAACCTTTATTTAGCAATTTATCAACAATTTGGAAGGAATGTGGTTACCCTTCACCAGATTAATGCATAAGAGAATCACCAATAAATAGACCGAGTATTTCCTAGAGGCATTTGATGACCTAAATAAATATATCCTAACACCACATATATTAATGTCAAATGTTGATGGAATGCCACTTACTCTATATGTGACAGCTTTAGAATGATCAAAAGGTGATTTACATTCCCAAAAGAATGATGATGGGAATAAAAATAGCCTTTACTAGCTCAGTCGAACAATATCTGACAAAGACACTCATCAATTATGTATCAAGAAGTGCCTCCTGGTATTAATCTTTTCAATTGTGAAATTGAGGAACTACTTGCAACATCACGAGATCCAATTTGTGTCGTTCATAAACCCACTCAAATTTATCCTCATTCGTCCTATTATTTTAGGACATTGGGAATGGTGTGAATTTAGTTTTCAATAGTTTGTTATATAGTTTCTTCCTCAGAAGGAATTAAAAGGACAAGAACTGGAAGATTTCCTTGCTGAAGATCCATCTGCATAAGATACATTATTGAATACTGAACATCCTAATTAGTATTTATTTTTATTCAAGAGAATCCCCAAATGTGGGAAATGTACACTAATGGTGCCACCATAATTCCAATAGAAAAATGATTGGAATTCCCTAAAGTCAACATAGATGGGTTAGGAAGTGTATTTATCTCCACAGAAAAGGAAGTATTTCCATATTCCATCATGTTTCTAGAAGGTGGATCCAACAATGAGGAAGAATATCAAGCTCTAATCACAGGCCTAGAATTTGAACTCCTGGTAAAAGTGAACCACCAGATTGTGAAAGTTGATTCATTGTTGGTAATAAAAAAAATACATTGGGATTATGCTACCAAAAAGAAGAGTTAATCCATTTGTGTGATTACATAAAAGGGTTAATTTCCGAATTCCTCTTAATGAAAACACATTCATATGTCCCAAGATCACATAATTCCCAATAAGATGCATTGGATAATGCATCCACAACCCTGGAAGATCCAAATTGGGATGATACAATCATTATTATTTCCCATCATTGTGTGGTTTCACCTTTCGTTCAGACATGAATGGATTAAATTAATTAAATTAGCCCTATTTCTGAGCCATATGGTCATAACATGGGATGGATGATGACCATCATGGAATAACACCTAAATGGAGTACTTCCACCACATAGAGATGAAAAAGAAAAAATCCAATGACCATTGGAAAATTTCACTCTTTATGAAAGTTAAGATCACTTGAATATCCTTTAGAAATGTGACTATGATGGAATACTAATTTAGAGTATTTACCGAGAAGAAGTTGCAGCTATTATGAGAGAATTACATGTAGATTCTTCTAGTGCTCACCAGTCTGGGCATAAGATTTATGATCAAATTTGAAGCATGGGATTCTTCTGGCCTTCAATGACGTCGGATTGCATAGATTTCACCATGAAATGTCATACCTGCCATGTGCATTCCAACTTCATTCATCAACCCCGAGAGTTTTTCCATTCATCTAAATACACCTAGCAATTTACCACATGGGGAATGGATGTAGTAGGACCTTATCCTCCATCTATGGCTAAGAATATCAAGTATATACTCACTATTGCAGATTTTTTATCCAAATAGACTGAGGAAATACCCTTTAATGATGTCGGAGAAAAAATAATTGTCAGTTTTTCCATCACTAACATCATCACCAGATTCGGTGTAACTCATACTATACTGATAGACATCAAAACTAATTTATGTTCTTTTGAGCTATAAATGTTTTATCAGGAGCACAATATTATATTCAACCATTAATCTCACTATCATGTAGTGATCAATGGAAAAATAGAGGCTTTCAATAAGAACTTATCAAATATACTGTAGAATATGGTTTATAATGTTAAGAAATCTGGGCCGGATAAAAAATTTCATGCTTTATGGGCTTATCGAACTACTACCCATACTACCACTCAAGCATCCACAAATTCATTGGTGTATGAAAGAGAAGCTGTTTTCCAATTAAAATTAAATTTCCATCACTCCATGTTGTAATTTGTGATCAGTTATTTACGTATAAAAAGTATTATAAACAATTAGATGATCTAGAATGATTAGATGAAAATATATTTCATACATAGCATCATTTAGAATTCTATCAGAACAGAATAGAATGAGTTTTTAACCAAAAAAAATTTCCTCTTCTCAATTCATCAAAGAGAATTGGTATTAGTCCTTAGGACTCTATTGATACCATGAAAAAAATCTCTAATGCTTGAGCCAAAACGGGAAGGACCATATTCCATACAAAAGGTCTACTAAAATGGATTTTATTCCCTAATATAAATGGATGTAGAACTTATTAAAACTCCAACCAATGATATATTTTTAAATAATTACTTTGTGTAACATCACATCATATCATTACTGCATGACTCTAAACTACATAACATAAAGTTCTAGTTTCATGTCATTAAACGTCATAACAACCATAAGATTCCAAGCTTCATGATGATAAAATGCACAACATCTTTTTTTTCTCGCACAGCGTTAAACTTCATAACATCATTTTTCCTCGTTATATGACATTAAATTGCGTGGTTAATGTCTTATATTTTTTAAATCAAGATATTTCATATGCAATCATCATTAACATCATTTCTACTCCTTAGTGGCACATGACTTCCATTTCTCCCTATGTTTGAATGAGATCTGCATAGGGAACTCATTCCAAGAACTACGTATGGATTGATTCTCGTTTCTAATGAGATACATAGAGACACTGGTATCTCCAATATTGGGCCCAACTACAACCACAAAAAAAATTATTTCCATTTTCTCCTCCTGTATATGAACCATATCTACATAGATTTCCCTTTAAAGATACATGGTTTGATCTTCATGACATTTTGTGTCTTATGTTTAGCCATTTTTTCAGAATATGTTAAAATCCCCGGTCACCCACATTAAACACAATTACTGTAGAAAATTAATGGTCAAGAACTCTATTTGGATTTATTCTCATCCATATGATATACATAAAGATGCCAAGATCTCTTATCTTGGACCCAATCACGATAAAAAACCCTTTATTCCCTATGTATAAATCAAACCATTATAGGGAATGTTCAATGAACTATGTATGGCTTCATTCTCATCCATTTGAGATATGTATTGATACTTATTATTAATTCCCTGGTCCAGCAACAATATTACTTTTTTACATCATTATAACTTCATTTACTGGTTTCATGATATTAAACTACACAACAAAATGTTTTAACAACATGATAATAAAATTAAAACAACCCAATGAACTATGAATTTCTTGATTCAGATCCAATTGAAATACTGAGTGAAAACTAGGCTGCAACTCCTAGTCCTGGTCTTGAGATACCTTATTATCTCTCTTTAACATATAGTTTAAAATCTACGTGGGTGTCTTCTTTTAGGACTCTCTCTTTAGGGATCCCACCATGGAAACAAGAGTGTACCAATTTTACATATGAATCATATATATTTCAAAGAATCAAATATAATGTACAACATTAATTCAAATATATCTCTTATGTAGTGTGAATTACCCAGATTTCATATTTCAAACTCTTAATCATGAATTTTTTAGATATTCATAATCATTCTTATAGTTTTTTGTCAATGTTTGTAGTATCTCAGAACTATTTTACTTGAATATACAATATGTTCCCTTACGTGTACTTGAAGAAGTTTCCTATATAAAAAGCATGTTAGTCAAAAGATACAACTATTTAGATATGTTGTATATGCCCTAGCTGAACCTGCATAATAATTCTCCCAAAACATGTTTTTAAAAAATGGTACTTTTGTTTTTGGTTAATGAGTTTTTCCCCTTCAAAAATTAATAAAACTATAAAAGAATCTATATTTTCAATCATTTACTCATGTATATTTGTCCCATCACCTTTCTATCAATCTGAAAATCAGTGAGACCATGTTATAAAAATTTCTCTCTCCATGTGTTAAAAGAAATATAAAATAATCTTGGATAATGTGACAACATATTATATATATTTCCATTTTCGGTCATTGTTGTTTGACCAATAACTATAGACAACATACATCCTAATTTTGGGTCCTAATTGTATTAACCAAATAGAGGAATCTTTTGACTGATAGGATGGTTATGTATGTAACATATGCAAGGCCACTTAATAGAACTTACTACATAGTCAGGACAAAATGATTTAAAATTTATGACATTCTATTGTTAAAATAAGAATAATGTTTATGGAGAATCATATTTTTCACAGCATATAGTTCAATTTATGGAGAAATGTACCTCTATATAGAGAATTTATTTCCAATCATAGTTTACAATTATTCCCTTCCATACTAGAACAAGGTAGTAAGTTTCCAAAAAACTAAAAATAATTTAGACAGTCTCAAACCTTTGGTCCAAGCTAATGACCTTTAATTATATCCATCCAATTTCCTCATTTCATGACATAAAACATCACAGTACAGTGTCTTCACAGCATGACATAAAAATGCACAATATAATGTCCTCACAGCATGACTTTGAACTGCATAGCTTGATATCAAAAAATCAACTTTCCGATAAATTTTAACCATTCCCCATACCCAGGATTTAAGAAGAAGTGGTTTTCATATTCATGACATATGTCGAAATAGATAACCCATTTTTCTTAAAACTCCTTTCCTTGACAAAACCACCCATTGTGGTCTTTGGTTATCCAAATCATATTTTACCTTGTTTATCAAAAATAAAATGATAAATTCTTGGTAGCAATTTATCCTAACTATGTAGTACATGCCCTTAGGTGGCCATTCATAATTCTTTCCTACATAATAGGCATATAAATCAAAATATTCCATAGTTTGGCTATGCATCATATGCCCCAGTCTTTCCAACATAATACGTCCCCCATAATGGGTTTTTCAAATAATTGTAATTTTGTTTTTGGTTAATGAGTCTTTTTTCCCTTCATACATTGTTAAAAATATACAAGTATATGTATTTTAATGAATTCATTCATGTATATTTGTCCCATTAACATTCTCTCAATCTGAAAGTATTCAAGGCCATGGTTTTCAAATTTCCTTATCCATGTGTTCAATGAAATATAAAATAACCTTGGATCACCTGACCACATATCATATGCTGTCTATATGTCTGGTCCTAGCTGTATGACTTAAAAACTAAAGACACCATACTACATATGCTTGGGTCAGACCATTGTAGAAATCATATTCCTCCGATTATTTTGGAATAATGATTGAAAATACTCCTCCATAAAGGGTTCTTTAGACTACTATAAATTAGACCATTTAAATCCCCATTTCAGGGGTTGAAAATTAAAAAGAATCCCTAGAACTCTCATTGTGTATCCCCCCTTCACCGAGGTACTCAGAAACTCTCAAGTAACTATTCGAAACATGAGTGAAGAGATAATTAAAGGGGAATAGTTTGATCATAATCTCATCAGTTCTAGAACGTGACACCTAATCGAAGGAAATGATTCAAGTACCTCAGATAAGAACATGTATGGAGGAACTTCTCTAAGTACTTCCACATAGGAGATTGCCTAAGGACTTGGCCTCTGGACATGGCCTAAGGACTTGGCCTAAGGACCTACATGGAGGTCCTATCCCAAGGACCGTGCTGGAAGACCTAGCCTAAGGACCTGTCCTGAAGACCTAACATAAGAGACTAGGCTCAAATGGGCATCCTTTTTAAGAGTAAGCCCTAACCGAAAATCAATGGTCATCTTCTTTAAGAGTATTCCCCAACCAATCCTCTAATTGGAATCCTCCTTATGAGTATACCCCAACCAAACCTCAAAAAGGAAGTCATCCATGTGTAATCCCCTAAATTTTTGAAGTAGAATGTTGAAGTATAGCTCCTCTCTACATCCATAACTTTAAATCCTTCATAACATTGGTTTTGTGTCCAATGTAAAGAGAATAGATTGAAGGATCTTCGCCTCACACTCTTCCTTGGTCTCCTTAGAATTATCCACCCTCGCCTCCATAAGAACATCCTCTTCCACCAACGGTGGTGGAAAAGTGTGGGCGCCCTTGTTGAATCGTTCACATACTCTTATTTTTCATATCAACCATAACTCATGTGTTCATAGATATTCATGATGATTAAAACATTTTCACATACAACCATTGTTAATGAACTATAAGAAATCTGGTTTTGACCGTAATTAGGAAATGAAGGATGCCATCATCAAGGAATGAGCTCACCAGTTGTCCTCTTCAAGAATTCAACCCTAATTCCCTTAATCTGGGCAAACTCCATAAGAATAATCTCCAAATAAAACCCCCAAATTATCATGAAATAATTTTCAAGAAGCAATCCCAAACTCATTTCTCTCAATGTAATACACTATCTTATGAGACTCATCGATATATGTGGGATTTGATTCCCTTAAAAACAGGATATGTAGAAAGCCTCCATTAGGTTCAAACCCATCACTTCAAATCAACAATGTTCCCCTTGGCCCATATTCTCAACAAGGTCAAATATTACATGGGAAACCATATCCCTTCAAAGTTCCTTGGGCCACATATAAATAACTCCCACATCAAACAATGACTAAGAAGCATTCACTTAGATAACCTGAACAAATTACATTAAACAATATGGTTAGGTCATTATCACATGAACATAAAAGGTATGATGTGACCCATTATGAGGCACTTAACTGTGAGGGTTCCTATTCCATTCACAAGGATACATAGGTATCCTATTTTATGGGTATGATCTTAATATTTAAACATACCTTATTCTCCCTGGATTATAATAAATTCTAGAGTGCCTCGCTCAGTGGAATAAAAACCAGTATCGTCATCATGATGATTAAAATAATCTCTAAATATTATATTAGAGGATTCCATTGATTGAGAACCTCTAATACATATATATGATTCTAAATTTTAGACATGCTAATAATTTATTACAAATCTCAAGGGAAACCAATTTTATACTTGGTGAATTAATAAGGATTAATGAAAATATCTTAAATCTGTAAAGAGAGTCCTAGAGTAGTCAATAATTCCCCCAAAAGGGTGTGATGAGTCTGACCTCCCATCCACCTGACCAATGCATGTTCTTAAGTATCATATGTTTTTATCTTAATGAATTCATCCCTTTGGAAGATAGGTCCCTCTTGGATAAATAATTATTGGATATTTCTAGTTACATGGATAAATCCAATGGAAACTATCTAAAAGTAGTGATTCTTAAACATGAACACATGTTCCATGGAACTACGAAACAATGGAGGTTGATTTATTTCTTATGGATTATTATTTGAGATCTCCCACACCTTAGGAGTATGTATTATTGTGGATGACACTTTGAGCATCATTTCAAGTAAGGATATTGTTTAGGAATATAGGGTTTTTTGGAGATCAATAGAGGAGTTGAAATATTTCCCTTAGATATAATGGTAAATTATGGAAGAGTAAATTTCAGATGTTGGTGTCGTAGTATCTAATTTCATTGGTCGATGGGTCTCAATGGTCATACGTAGATGCATATGTGATCCGTGATCATGTTATCAATGGTGATTCTCTTGAAGGATTGTCGATGGATGGTCAAAAATAGTTGTTAGTTCGTGGTATATTTTCATTCACGTAATGATTTGTGATGGAGTCATTCATTAGTTTCATATATTACCTTTGGTTGTACAACCTGTAGTTTCCAAGATGTATTATTGTTTCAGGGTTCAATTTTAGTGTCCAAATATGTAATGGGAAGTCGATATATTTCATTAAATGTTTTTGGTATTCTAGTAGGTAAAATATAGGAAAAAATCCCACAAATGTTTTTTATAACCATTGGATATATCTAATTTTAAATGTGATGAAATATTGATGGATTTTTTCAATGGGATACACTAAGATCTGAGAAATTGTTACATTATCTAGTTGATCATGGATAAGTTGATCAAATCGTCCCACCTATTGTTGATCAATGATTCAGTCATTACGGATACTTCAAAAAAGATGTATCTAGATGATTGGTGCAGTTGAATGGATTTCTAAAGTCTATTCTCTCAGACTAGGATACAGGTTTTACCTAGTGAGTTTGGAGGGGATTACAACGTTCCTTTAAAACTTAGTAACGCATCAATACTAATTTTCAACTTAAATGTTAATGGAGGATATTGTAGACCATCCATTCACTGGAGAAAATGTTGTGGGAATGTGTCTTGGTCTTTGAGGCTTATTGGGTATGACACTTTCTGTTGGTTTAGTTTTCATTCTAAAAAACATATCACTCATATGTTGGCATGGCTCAGTTCGAGGTGATGTGTGGTAGACCATGTCATTATACATTTTATTTCATGGAGGTTGGGGATACATCAATTATCCACCCTTATGTATTCTAGAGCACAACAGATGTGTTTCAACATATTATTGAATGTTTAATGATGTCTTTGTGTGATAGTAGTCTTATTATTATCATGGGAGGAGGCCCATCATGTTTGAGGATGGGGATCATGTATTCTCTAAGTTTTCCCTCAATGTGGGAAAATGTGGTTTGGCATGGGGAGTATATTTTCTCCCATGTTTTTGGTTCCATTTGAGGTGTTTGATTGAGTTTCTGAGGTGGAATATCATTTCTTATTGCCACTATTCCTTGAGAGGATTTATGATGTCGTTCACATCTCTGAGTTTCATTTGTATCTTCATTAAGAATCCCATTTCACAAAGAGGGGATTGTTTGATATCAAAGATGATGATAAATTTGTGTATCAAAAAATATATATCTAAGACCTCTAAAAGAAGTCATTGCATGTATGAGCCATTATATTGGTTTCTGTTATATATAGGCATGGTGGCCTAGGGGAGAGTACATGGGAGCAAGAGACATAGATGTGGGCCAAGTACCCAAAGATATTTTGAGCTTTTTTTCATTGTTTTGATTTTTGAGGATATTTATTGATCTTTTGTGTTTTACGATATGTGTAGTTTTAAATTAGTTTTCATGTATATTGTCTGATAAATTTCAAACATTTCTAAGGGGGTAACCTGATTCCAAATCAATATGCATTAATTGTGGTGTGATTAAACCAATGAGGGAATGTTATTGCCACACAAATCAGATAGTATCATTACATTAAGGACTGAATTCCATGATTCATGTCTTTGGGTTGGTATGGTTGGTTAGTTTTGAATGTTTTTAGTTTGGTAATGTGGAGGTTTTGATAGTTGTGTGGTAGTGTAGTTGTTTGAGGGTATGTATTTTTTGGATGTTTGTTAATGAGGTTGTGTAGGGTTTTAAGTGGCCATTTGGTTTTTTTGTTTGGATGGTGGTAACATTTTTTGTTTTTCGTGATCCATGAGAGGTATTTTTGGGGTGGTATTTAGGACCCCTTTCCTTCTAGGTTTGGTTTTGGATTGTTAAGAGTGAGAATTTTTGGAGTAGTAGCTTATTTAATTGTCCATGCCTTCCAAACCCATTACTTATTTTATTTTATTTTTGGATATAATTATGTAGCGGAGGTTCAATGTGTTTTTGGATGAGGCTGGAGTTTTATCATTGATTTCATAGGAAATTCACACAGTTTAAGGGTTATAGGACATAGAACGGTGGTTCGAAACAAGTGATGTCTGTGAAATCACGACATATAAATCAAAAGGCAGGGAATCTATGGGATGGATTAAATGTTATGGCAGTTTATATCACAATTATTTTTAATTTTACTCATACTATTTTTTTAAAATCTATAATTTTCTTAGAACCCCTCTTTTCACAACGGTTAAATTCTTCCAGACATGAAACTAGTGGGTTTCCATGTTTTAATTTATTTCAATAATATGATTTATCTCATTCAATGACACAATATTTACTACAATTTTGAAGATCCCTAGGCTACACGATAGGATCATCTATATATCTTCCACTTTCATTGACCGATTTAATTTTGTTAACCCCTGATGAATTTTTTCGTATGCTTTTCTCCCCTCTAAGTGGTTTTCACATGTTCAATTTTTAGGAATACACTACCTGAGTTAAATTTTGTTTTTTTGTGTGATTTGTGATGTGTTTTTATGTTCCATGGTTGTAGTGTAGGTTTATCCCTGGTTTCTCATGGGAGATTATGGGTCATGGGAATTTCTTCTCCTCCATTTTATGCACAATATGTTAGAAAATCTTCTTTGAGGAGGGGAATCTTTAATTTTTCATTTTTCTATATATTACTGGAGGGGTTAATTTTTTAATATATTGGGGATGGATGTGCTATAATAATTTATGATATTGAATTTGGTAACTAAAATAGAAGTGGAAAAGATGAATTATTGACATTCTGTTACAACATTGATTTTATTGTGATATGATTGATTATATGGGTTTGATGCCCTGATCAAAACAATTTACCTTGGGGGATTTGTTTCCACTGGATAATAATTGTTTTAACTATTTTTTTTGTTTGTATTTTTGTGATATAAACGTAAAATGGAAATAGGTTTAACACTTAGATTGGGGTAATGAAATTATTTCCATTGGATTATGGATTATATGATAACATCCCCAAAATAAAGCGAAATGTTATAAAATCCACCTAATTAAATCATTAAATTTTCTTTGATATGTTTTGATATGTGGTCATACATGTGGGGAGGTGATATGTGTTCATGATGTGATTTAGGGATTATGGGTGAGATGTGGTCATGATTTTAGGCTATCGAGGTTATTGTTATGGGGCCCTTATTTTAGGGTGGTGAGTTGGTGGTTGTGTTAATATGATTCTCAAGCATTGTGGTGGTTTTTTTGGTCATTCCATTGGGGTTACAAGATGGTGATTGTTTTATTATTCATTTTTGGTGGAAATGTGGTGCCTTTTTTGTCAGTTCTTGTGGGGTAGCAGACCGATGGAACTATATGAATGATGAATTACATATTGTGTGTGTTTTACTTGTACTCGATACTTGGGTACTAATGGAATAAATATTTATTACAGATTGTAATTTATTGAGTTCTTGTTTAGTTAACTTTATAAAAATGGATAATGAATTAATAAATTACTGGTGGTGTGATAAAATATGATTTATTCCTAATGTCAAAATAATTTTATTGATAATGGGTTTTTGGAAATGTGAAATGTGTCTTGTGGCATTTTTGGTGTTATGAATTTAGAGGTGGAAACAAAATGATGATATTATTAGTTGTTTATATTTTTTCATTGTTAACACATAGGTAGGGCTTTAATGTGAATATATATATATAGTTGTATATTACTTTCAATTTCAATATGCACCCCACCCACTTAGATCACTATAAAATGATAGCCATATTTATACAATGGTTGTTATCCCTGACATTTGTTGAGGATAGATGGTTAGGCACCCTCCCATCATTATATCTCTTCATGTGCAGAATGTATTCCATTGGATGTGTTGGAAAGAGCTATTGTAGTTCACTATATGGTGCATGTGAAAGCCCATGTGTCATTGGGTGAGAAGTGTCATGGTCGTTGATGAGTTGTGGAGAGACATGATCTATTCATGTGGATTTTACATAGCCATGGTTTTTTAGGTGGGTTGAGATGGAATGAGGTTAATTTCATTAGGGTTCATTCATGGTATGAGGGGAAAACAATGTTTAATTATTTTATGATATTTATACACTATTTTAATGTTTTTGGTTGTGGATGTTTTGTGGCCTAGTTGTTTTAAGTAGAGATGTGATTTGATGATTATTATGGGTTGGATAACCCAGGTTTTTGGTTGGTGTATAGTACTCATGAGGGGAGTGAATTGAGTATCTATAAATATTTCTGTTGAAAAGTTCACTTAAAATTATTCCCCAATAAAATGAATACCATCCAGTTATTAAGGTAACAATGTTATATTTGATTGAAAGTTCAAATAACTTCTGAGAAGATTGATTAATTCTGAGTAATATTAATGTGAGTTACTGATACAACTTTTGAAGATACTATAATTGGGAAAAATAGTTATATCATTTATCCAAGACTAACTATCAATATAGAATTTAGTTTTCTAGAATACAAAATAAGGTATTAAAAACAAAATAAAAAGACACAGGAGATAAAACAAGTGGTTCACTCTCAATCGGAGACATAATCCACTCCATATGGTGACGACCAACCACCAATCAGTTTATATAGATAAGATATTGATCCACACCCTAGATCGGGGTAAACAACATTACACGGGACTATCCTGTCTACACGACCACTTCCATAGTTCTAAGTGTGTATAAACTACCAGGTACCACAAATAACTCTCCCACACTTATCCGTGGGTGTAAGAAAATGTAATAAGATGTGAGAGGAAGGATATCTTGTATCCTTCAACTTAATACAGGAGACAATGTTGTTTTAATACAGACAGACACACTGCTCAAAAGATAAAAACAATAACTAAAAGAGAAATGATGGTGAGAATAGATTATAATTTTTCATGGCATTATTCTATGTAGATCTAGACGTGTAGGATGAATCATATGAATGTGTTATGTCTTTTTATGAAAAATATATTATTGAAATTCTGGTGCTCTGGTTTTCAGTTCGATGGTGTAAGATATGTATCTTTTGTTCTACTTTGAGTTAGTACTGTTAAGACGTTTTTGGCTATGATCTTCGGTAGTCCATCATTTTAAAATCAAGAGTTCTTCAGGTGTTCTTTAGTTATATCACGTTGTATGAATAAATTAGCTTTTCCAAAATGCTTGTTCCTATTTTTTATTATTCTAGTGTCATGCTTTTTTTGTTACAAAGTGCATGTGTTAGTGCTGATATGATGCATGTGTTCTGCACCTCGTACCTCGTACTATAAGGAGAAATTTCAACAAATAAAAATCAATAATATCCTTGACTTTAAATAAATCAAATATGACCATAATAAATTAAATTGGAAACGAAAAACATATTAAATAATGGTGTCACAGGTTTTCTTGAAATAATATCACATGGAAATGGTGTTCCAAGGGAATGGTGTCTTCTTCTTTACCTTTGTTCGGTGAGACAGTCATGATGACACAGTTTCATTGAGATCTAGAATTAGTAGCACACATGAAGATCAAGGATCATGGTGTCCGAGGACCGATGACTATTCATTTTTCAAAGCCTTAAACAGTGTCTTTATAATGGTAGCAAGGAACCAGTGTAACAAACTTCATGAGATCTAAAACTCGTTATGGTTTCAGGGTCACAGTGTCTGGGTCACAGTGTCTTGGTCACATTTTCTACATCACGGTGTCTAGGTCACAGTGTCACTGTCACACTGTCAGGGAAATTTCCAAAAATCCAAAAACAGTGTTAGACTTACGGTTTCTCAAACATAGCCAAATATCTATAACGATGTATTAATAATTAACATTCACAGAATGAATTAAAATTAATCTTTCATATAATAAAACATTATAGAAAAAATTATATATAGTTTACAATAATAAAACATGATTAATAAGAATATGGATCTTATTAAGGTGTATACCATGAGTCTTAAATATTAAGTCATAGGGAAACAAACCACCACTACACATGATTTGAGATAGGTTAAAAAAGGTGAACATGATTTGTGATCATTTAAACATGATTAAATCCTAAAGAGTCCAACAATATTCCCCTTTTTTGATGATCACAAATCATAGGAGTTATATATTCTTTCATAGTAATCTTTCTCACCCTTTTGGGATTATAAAAAATAATAAAATAGAAAAAACATAAAAGAAGTTAAAAAATAGAGTAGACAGAATTTTGCATTAGGTGGAAAGAAATTTGATGCTACCATCATTAAAAAAATGTACAAACCATCCATATAAAAACATTTTTCACCTCTACTCAACACAAAAGCCTTATCCTTTCCCTTAGTAGCAGCATCAGAAGGAAACATATGAGAATGAGTTGAGGTTGAAGAAGGGAGTGATGCAACTGTCCTAGAAAGAATAGGTATACATTCAAAGATAGAAGGTTCCATAGTGGGTTTGGTTTAAGACGGAGGAAAATTTTGGTCAAGAATAATTGGTCTGATCTGGCTCAGATCATGAGATACAAACATCGAGGTAGAATCCAAGGAAGTGGATGAGGAAAGTGTTAAACTAGGTAGCAAAGGTGCAGCTGCAGGAGCCACAATGGCAGTGCTTTACACATGAAGGTATGGATTCAACAATTGAATGAAATATCTAATGATCTCACCACCATACTACATTTCCTTCTCTAAATCATCTTTTTTCTCCATTAGTTTTTCCAATTTAGGAGTGATATCTATTATCTTTTGAACATGAATCCCGAAGGCTTTAGTGACATGAGGAATCTTCAAATTCCATACACAATATTTGAAATTATTGATCATATCATTCTTTTAGAAAATACCATTAAATTAGAAATACACTTACATAATAATTTCTTCCTGAGCATCCTTGGAAATCATTGAATGAATCCTCACTAGGTCAAGTACTCTATCACTATTTTTTTAAAATAGTAGAGAAAATTTCCTTTCTAATGTCACTTAAATCTTACTAAATTTTGTCCTTAAAAACAGTTTTGAGCAGATCACTGTCTAAATATTGAGATGACTATCCAGACGCATTGGAAGCTATAATGGCTAAAGTGGGATACATAAGCTGATTTAGAATTTTTTTAGACATCCAATTTACACATCAATTAGCTTGTGAAAACAAAAAAAAGGTCATGAATCTCATTGAATTTCTGGATTTTTCTCTCAACCACTTTGTCATAAATTTATGTCATGATTGGTTGTTTTAAATATGCATTTATCTATAGAATGTAATCACTAAAATATTTAATATGATGAGAATGATAAATTTATCAAGGTTGCAAAACCTTTTTCATATCGTTATCCATATCTCTGTGAGACTTCACTTCCTCACTCTATTTCTTGTTCACTATTATTACTACTTGTATTTCATGAATCATTGTTGGTTTGATTTTTCATATGATCGTCTATAATAGAAGGTCATAATCTTTTTCTACCAAGATTTTTCACAATGATAGGTTTTGTGTCCATGAGTTTGTCAAGGCTAGATAATAGAGTATCTACAATGACTTTACAATCATTATGACTCATTAAAGAATAATTCTCTTGTGTAGGTTTAGGAATAGAAGCTCAGACTGGTTCAGGGTCCTTAGTAGTGATTACATCAAGAGAAGAAACTGGTTTCAATTGAATCATAGTTGTATGGACTATGACTTTAACTGTGGAATCCAAATAATTATTCACATAAAATTAGTTAAGAAACATATATCAGTTATCCATAGTGATGTCATAAACTAGATTTGTAAGTTCCAAACCATCTTAACTGGGGTGTTTCCCACCTAAATAGGTGAATCTCTTACAGGACTAAGAGATTCAGTTCCTTGATCTATTTCTAAATCTTCATCTCTAATATCATCATCCTTTTCTTTTCTAGTTAGCTGAAAGGCATGTTCTATTATTTCCTCAGAAGATATGATAAATTTAGGATCATTTTTTAGTTATTCTCCAACAATATCCTTTTCTTAAATAGCATGTTATTCTTATAGATTCCCCTAAGGAATAGTATTTTCATTTACTCTAGCAACAAATAATTTTCCCGAAGTAGGTTCTTATTATAAATCAACACTTCATTCAGTATCAAGTACATCATTCACAACTTTATTTTGTGGAACAGATAGACCATTGCCTTCTTCGTCAATGATATTTCCTTATATAGGTGCAACAAATGAATTTTCTTCTTTATTATCAAAATATTCAACAACTTCAATTGGTTACAAAAAAAGGATCAAATATGTTCTCAGGTCTTGAAGAATTCCAAAATGAATTAATCTTTTCCTACATCCATTATTTTCCTCCACCCAAGAATTTTTCCAATGATTACAACTTATTTTTAAACTTCTAACTCTATCCATTGAGATAAATAACTCATAATCATTGAAGACTTCTTTATTCAGTACAAACACCCTTTAGTAGATAACATTATAGATATTGACCTTGAATATAGAAAATAGGTATATTTTGAAGTTATCATAATAAATTCACACATGTAATGCATAATATACTTACACAGATTAACCTTGTTATTTTTTTTCATAATATGTATCATTAATACATCTTTATACGTGTGGGTAATAAATCCCATTTCGATGGACTAATAAGATTATTAATAAACTTGAACAGAATCCTCGTTTTACTATCCAACATAGTAGTAATTTCCCTTCTTTTCTTCTTATTTCGAGTGAAACATCCTTTGGATTTTTCAAAGGAAAAAAATCAATGAGATGAGGAGGACCTCTCAGGATGTCCTCAAATTTTCATTGATGAGGAATCCCTAGGCATCCAACTCATAACATTGGGGAAAGAGTACACCTTTGACCATTAATCCATCTTCGTACAACAAAACCATATTCATTATTGAAAGAAAACCTGATATAATGATAAAACTAAGAAACATGTTTCGGATAAATTGGCATTTTCTCTATTGTGAACCAGTTTAGCCAACCCTGATCTTCATTTAAATTGATAAAAAATGACTTACATTTTAGAAACCACTTTGGATAGATTTTCTTTTCTGGTATCACTATTCTCTCAACATGATTTAGAATTTATTGTCCTTTGGAACTACATTTGATATTGTTTTCAACTTCTTCTCATCTTTTCAATTCTTAAGAGTTGATGAAGATGGGCACTAAATTTTGTCCATTCAATTAGGGTTCGATAGAGAAGAAGGGATGAGAGAGGAATTATGGTTTGAAATAGATGGATTTCTATTTTGAGAGAATAGATCTTGAGTGATGAAAACAGTGAATGGTATTTGGTTTTTATCATATAGGTATTTGAAGCATCATAAATACTATATCGCAGGATAAAAAAATAAAAAAAATAAAAAAAAGTGATATGAGTAATGAAATAAAAATAAAACCAGAAGTGAGTAATTACGGTGAGACCATAACAGATTGTTTAGGTGAGACTAGAAGAGATTTTCATGGTGTCATCCTTATAGTGTGACTCCAAATGATGTGACCATATCATTTGAGATAGTAATTTAAAGACAGTAACCATGGTATAAAAACTATGAGACCATAAACATGAAATAGTAACATTATGATAGTAACCTGTGAAACTATTAGATCCAGACAATAATTCTAAGACAGTGTCTTGTGAAACCAAAAATCATGAAACGGTATACTATAAAATAGTGATATTTGAAATAGAATGTTTTTAAACTGTACACTATATTTTTGATATTTATAATTCCCAATTCATGTATGATGCAATTTACCCTTTTTGAATTCAATGGTTTAGAAAATATATCATCAAGATGACATTTAGTTCCAATGAATTCCAAATTTAAATCACTTTTTTAATATTTTCTCTCAAAAATATAATGTCTTACATCAATATGTTTTTTCTTGTATAATGAAACATGAAACTTTGAAATTTTAATATAACATGTATTAAAACAATTTATAGATAGTTCTCTAAATTGATATCCATAGACTACTGTTGTATGTTTCATTCACAAAATTTTTCCACAACATCTACAAACATCTATGTATTCAGGTTTTGCAGTAGATAATTCAACACTGTTTTAATTATTACTACACCATGACACTACATACAAGCCTAAAATGTGACATGTTCTAGAGGTTCATTTTATATCTTACATAAAACCACCAAAATCAGAATCATAATATCTAACTAACTCAAATTATTATCCTCTAGGATAGAATAGTCCAAGATTGGGTGTATGTTTAAGTTATTTGAAAATAATTTTATGGTCATTTAAATGAGACTCTATTGGGTTTTCTTTAAAATGATAGAACTGACATACAGTAAACATAATTTCAGTTTGGCTAGAAGTTAAGTATAGTAAGCTTGCAATAATTCCTCTTTAAATAGTTTGATCAATATATTTTCCATATTCATCACGATCCAACTTACAAGTAGTACTCATTAGAGTATCAATACATTTAGTTTTTTCCCGGAAAAAATGTTTTAGAAGTTATTTAGTATATTTTCATTGATTTATAATAACACCCTTTTTATTTTGAAAGATCTGAAATCCAAGAAAGAATTTTATTTCACCCATTAAACTCATTTCAAATTCATTTTTCATTATTTTATAAAACTCAATACATAATTAATTTTTTGAAGCTCCAAAAATAATATCATGTAAATAAATTTAAACAATTAAAACATGATTGGAAATTCGTTTTATAAAAAGAGTAGGATCAACTATACCTTTTGTAAAACCCTTGGAAGTAAACAGAGTACTTAATATATCACACCAAGAATGTGGAGATTATTTTAAACCATACAAAGGTATTGATTATTTGAAAACATGATTTGGAAAGTGTATTTTTGGGAATCTAGGGGTTGTTCAACACAGACTTCCCCAACTATATATTTATTTTGGAATTCACTCTTAACATCCATTTGATGTAGTTTGAAATTATTATGGGAATCATAATAAATCATGATTATGATGGAATCATGTCTAGAAATAGGTGCAAAGTTCTCCTCATAGTCAATTCCTTCTTCTAAACTATAGTGTTGTGCAACCAATCTAGACTCGTTTCAAACAATATTAGCAGCTTCATATAATGTATTTCTAAACACCCAATTAGTTCCAATAGTAAAATTTTCTTTGGGTATATCAACATATTTCCAAACATTGTTCCTTTAAAACTGATTATGTTTTTCTTTCATAGCCATCACCGAAAATTTATCATTGATAGAATCATTGATGTTTTTAGGTTCATGTTTTGATAAGAAAACTTGATATTCAACCATATTTCTACGAGAATCTCTAGTTTGTGTTGATTTATCTAAATCTCCTATAATAGCATCTACAAGATTGTTCTTAAGGGTTATAGTAGAACTAGAAAAAACCGCGCTAGTGATTTCAGGTTATTCAATAGGTTCAGGTTCATTGTAGTTTGAATCTAGAGAATTTCTACACTTGGATGTTTTTACCGATTCCTTTACAATATGGTCATATGATTGAGAATTAATGTCTAAATTTGACATATCATCCTCATGTTTCTCTAGAGAGGTCTTATGCTCTTGTGAATCTGTATCATCAAACCTGATGTAGAAATATTCCTCCACACATTTCATTCTTTTATTCAAAACTCTATAGGGTTTACTAGAGAATGAATCTCATAGAAAGACTCGTTCATCACTCTTGGATTCAAATTTGTCAAGAATTTCCTTAGTATTAAGGATATAGGAATTGCAAGAAAACAACTTTGTAGTATTTCACTTTGGGTTTCCTATTGTTCCAAAACTCGTATGGAGTTATTTTATGAATAGGTTTAATCAAAACTCTATTAATAATATAGCATGCTGTATTTACAGCTTCCGCCCAAAAATAAATATGTATGTCATATTCACTAGGAATGTTTCAAGGACTTTCTTGCATGGTACTATTTATTCATTCTTCATCTCCATTTTGTTGACGTGTTTCAGGGGTAGAGAAATTATGATTACAACCATTTTGTGATAAAAAGGATTCAAACTCTTGATTCTTATACTAACGACCAAGATCACATCATATAGATTTTATTCTAAATCCAAATTATTTATACAGTTTTAGTGTATTTTGTGAAATGAGTATAGGATTCTCTTTTGCGAGCCAAGAATAAGGTCCATGTATAACTAACGAATTCATCTACAAGAACATAATCATGATATTTCCATTTAAATTAGAAACACTAGATGGTCCAAAGATATCCATGTAAACCAACTTCAGAGGTTTATAAGTTGAGACTTATTTCTTTGGTTGGAAGGAAATTTTGTGTTACTTTCCCTTTTGACAAGGACTACACACTTTATCATTTGGAAACTCTAGTTTTGGTAGATATTTTACTAAACCATTTCTAGTTAGCTTTCTAAGGGATTGAATATAGCAGTGTACTAGTCTTTTATTCCAAAGTCAACACTCATTGTGAAATACCCATAAACATGATGCATTTTGAGAAACCAATGAAGATAAGTTAACTAAATATACATTTTCATTTCATAATGTAGAAAATACAAATTATTTTTTCTAATTAAAAACATTGAAATCATAATCTTCAAATTTAACATGAAATCCATTATCACATAGTTGTGAAATAAGAAGCATATTATATTTCAGTCCATCAAAAAAAGTAATTTTGAAATTTATACCGTGTTTGAGATACCGATTTGGCCAAGACCAATGATTTTTCCTGTGGCATTTTTGACAATTTTGACATGTCCACCATAAATTATTATTAGGCTCTTGAAACAAGAATATTATCTTGCCCTATGTATTGAACACCAACTATCCATGTACCATAATCTTTTATAGTATCCCTTCATACCATTTTCCACACAAAATAGTCAAAAAAATGTTGGTACCCATATTTTTTTGGGTCCAATAATATTAGTAACTACAGCATCAGGATCCCACATCTGCCTCATAGGATTCCTATAACATTTATGTAAATTAATTTATAAATACTATTTATATGGACAATAAAAACACGGAACATTGGAATATGTATCATATTTTGAACTAGATGAATGTTTTCATGAAATAGAAATATGGTTGTATGTTCTAGATTTATAATAAGAATAAGTTTTTCTAAAATTTATTTTACCTGGTTGACAACCAATTCTAGTAGTCTATTTAAGAGAAATATTTTTACGTAGAATTTGTACCATGTTATCTTTACCATTTTTAAGCCTTTCAAGTTCCAAGTTAAATTTATCTTTAGATAGCTTTAATTAATTGTCTTATTTAAGTAATTGAAAATTTTTCTCTCTTTCTGTAGTAAGTTCATATTTAAGAGGTGAGGAAAGAGAATATTGTTTCTCTAAAGACTTGAATTTATCATTCAGTTCATTACATGATTCTTCAATCATAAAGAAGTGCTCAAAAATTTCTTTTTAGACATATTTTTTGAATCACATTCAACTCCAGAATAGTAGAATATTTTTACACGATATTCTAGGGTGACCTCATATGTGTTTATCATGAAACACATATTTTCTTTGTTAATTTATTCATAATTCAAAGACTCTGAGTCACTTGAACTATCCTCAAAAGCACTCCATATTAAATTCATTGCCTTTTTAACTTTCTCCCCATATTTTTTCTTATACTTGATCATGGGGCGGTCAGCATTTACACACCCCTTTAACTTACATTCATAACATACTATCTCGTCTGACATTTCATTTCTTCTCCTATAATTCTTTTAGCTTTAATTTTGAACATATCTTCTATTTATGTTCATATTTTGGAAAATTTTCTTCATTTTATAAATTTTATTAAACCTTCTAGATAATTGAGCCATCTCCTCATCACGACCGGGTGATAAGTGTTCACTAAAAGAACATTCTGTAGCGACTTGTAGTTTCTCCTTTTATTTTGTTTAGAGTTAGTGGCCTTAAATTCCACAGATTTTCATTTGGGTTAATCATCCTCTTCCCTATTGACTTTCACCTCTTCTTCATACATCATAAGTTTCCCATTGTTTTCATTGAAAGGGAATTTACTGATGTCACGTGACTCTCTAATGGAGACTGAATTTCATCTCCATATATTAGGTTGGAATACGAGAATAGTCATAATTTATTCTTTGGATATAACTTCTCTTCCGAGAGAGATCATTATGTTGAAAATTTCATTGATCCTAAGATACAAGTCAGAAAAAGTCTCATCATGCTTCTTTTTAATGTTATCATATTTAATCAAATAAGTATTAAATATCATTTATTTAACACTAGACAATCCTTCATGTGAAACAGATAATGTATCCCAAATTTTATGGGTTGTTTTACATGTTGAAAATATGTTAAATTCCTCATATCCTAAAGCGTAGTATAGGGAATTCATGAAATTTCATTTATTGATATATATAGTATTATTTTGGTCATCCCATGTAGTTCTATCAGAATAATTAATTTTATAATCATTTAAAATTGAATACCAAATTTCAAAACCCATATTTTCTAAATGAATTTTTATTTTAATTTTCTGTTGATAATAATTGGTTCAATTAAAAATTGGTGGTCTGTTTATTGATGTACAAATAAAATCCCAATTGAAAAAATTTTAATATAGAGTCTTAACAAGAATAAACACCATTGATAAATTTTTTTGGCAAGAGTAGAGTACTCAATAGGGGGGTGAATTGAGTATAAATATATCTATGAAAATGTTCACATAAAAATATTCCACAATAAAAATGAATACATGGCAGTTAATCAAGGTAATAATGTTATAATATTATGACTATTAAAATTAATTCTCATAATATTGATTAATACTTAGTAATATCAATGTTAGTTATTCATACAACTTTTGAAGCTACTATAATAGTGAAAAACAATTATAACTTCTATCCAATACTTTTTATCAAAGTAGAATTTAGTTTTCTGAAATACAAGTTAAAGGAGAGAAAAACTAAATCAAAAGACACGGTAGAGAAAACAAGTGGATCGGTCTCAAGCTGAGACTTCATCCACTCTACATTGTGATCATGTGCCACCATGTAGTCTATATAGATAAGAAATTGATCCACACCTTGGATCAGGGTAAACAACAGTACACATGATTGTCTAGGTCACACGACCACATCAACTGTTCTTCATGGGTATAAACTACCATGTCACACAAGGGCCTCGTACATACTTATCTGTGGGAGTAATAAAATGTAAGATGATGAGAGGGGAAGGCCATCTTGTATCCTTCTATCTAATATAGGTGAAAGTGTGTGTTTAAATACACACACACACTTCCCTAAATCAAAAAACAATACACAATAGAGAAAAGATGATGAGAAATGATTAGATATGAATTGGGTGTTGTTCTATGCAGATCTCGATTTATAGGATGGACAATATGAAAGTGTTGAGTCATATTGTGAAAAAAGAGTATTGAAAGTCTGGTTCTCCAGTTTACAGTTCGATGTTGTGAGCTGTGTAGTTCGTGTTCATTTTTGAGTTGGTACTCTGAAGATGTTTATGGATCTGATCTGCATTCGTCCATCCTATTGGAATCGAGAGTTCATCGTATGTTCATTAGTTGTATCATGTTGCATGTATCAACTAGATTTTTTATAAAGCATGTTACTCTTTTTAATTGTTCCAGTTCCATGCTTTTCATTTTTGTTACAGAGCGTTTGTGTTGGAGCCAATATTAGATATTTATTCTTCACCTCATACCTTGTACTATTAGGTGACATGTCTAAAAAAACATTAATTATGTCAGTGCCATTAAATGGCTCAAATATGAACATTATAAATTAAATTTTAAATGAAAAATAGATTAAATTACAGTGTCGTAGTTTGTCTTCAAATAGTATCACTTGTAAATGGTGTCACCAGGGAACAATGACTTCTTATTTCCCATTGAGCAGTGATACAATCATGATGCCACAGTTTCATTGAGATTAGGATCTAGTAGCATCGATGCGGTGTCAGGATCACAGTCTCTCAGGACCAGTGTCTATTTTTTGGTCATATCCTTGAACTACGTCTTTGTGATGTTAGCAAGGAACCTGTATAAGATAATTCATGATATCTGAAACACATTATGGTGTCTGGGTCACGGTGCTTGGGTCATGGTTTCTGGGTCATGGTGTCTGGGTCACGATGTATGGGTCATGGTGTAGGGGTCACGGTGTTGGTGACTATTTCAAAATTCTTGAATTGGTGAGAGAATTACTATTTCTGTGACATATCGAAATATATATACATATTTCTTAGGAAATAACATTCATAGAATGAATTATACTTAATCTTTAATACAGTAAAACATTGTAGAACTAAATTTAATATAGTTTAAAATAATATAACATGATTTATTAGAATCAGGATCCTATTAAAGTGTAAATAATCAGTTGTAAATATTAAAGCATTGGGAAACATGCCATCTCTACACATGATTTGAGATAGGTTAAACAATGTGAACATGATTTGTGATTATTAAAACATTATTAAAACATTGGGATTCCAACACAGGTTTCAACATGCATGATGTAATTTTACCATGATTCTTGTTTAGTGTGGTATTTAGAAGACATAAAAGAATTACAATATATGATGCTGTGGAGTATGAGTGAAAGACAAGTGGGAAAGTAGTGTGAGGTACCAGTTATAAATTTAATAATGTTATATTATATATCATTGGTTGAGTTTTTTTGTGAGCATGCATCAATGAGGTTGGCATGTATATTTAGCCTATTTATGTGATTTAGGTTCTATTGTTTTTTCATATATTCATTAGTAATATTCTTTCTCATGTGCATATGGGACATTGGTTTTCCAACTGACTATAATTTTATGCTCTCTGTATGAATATAAAATTTCATTCAGGTTTCCATGAGGAATACATGGCCAGTGTTGTACATTATTATCTCATACCTTGAATTTATTATATGTCGATGATTCAACATATCATTGGGGTATTTGCTTTGGAGACTCTTTTAACTATTCCATTCATTTCTTCATGCATTGTGGAATGATTTTTTTCTTTCTTCTCATATTATGTAATGAGGTTTTTTGGATGATTCATGTTATCTCCCAATATTATTTATATTATAGTTGGTTAGAACTATCATACATTGTACTTTTATACCGTCAATTATAGTGGAAAAATTGAGGCAATCTAAAGTTGGAACTCAAGGGGTCATTATCATTGTCCTCATATTTTGTTATCTTCTGATGGATGGGGTCACGAATGTGATGGAGAAATAATTACATCATCTCGTGATGTGGTGTCCTCTTTACACGTGATCGATGGTTTCATTCTTCATTTATTAGATCCCATTTTGAATATATATTATTACATCAATATAATATTAATCTGTATAATGATGATATTTATGTTATTATATCAGAATATTTTTAAAATTTGTTATGCTAGTCGAAGAATGAATAAAATTTAAATTCTTTGTTGGGAACGATAAGAATTCTTCGAATAAGTCCCTTATGTGTTCACCAAAATCCTTTATAATTATGATTCATAAAAAATCCTATAGGATTTAAGGGGGAAGTACAGAATGGATTTGGGAATAGTATGTTTGAGACCAGAATCATTATATTTCGGATGGTTAGAGGATAGTCGTGTCGTTTTAAAAGGGGGGAGATGACACACATGGAATTATTGACAATAAAACGGTGTAACCACATCTTAAACATACCACATGTCTAGAAAATTGATAATTCTAAAATTATTATATTATATAAGGCCAACATATGTCTATAGAAGGAATTTGGACATTTTTTTGGTAATTTGACACCTTTTATTTTTGGATTAATCCCTAGTAAACACGTTTTAACCTTAACAATAGTTTTTAATTTTTACAACATTTACTATTTAATTTGACAAAATATTAAGTTGTACTTATTATATATTTTTTATGTACTAATTAAAAACAAGGAATATATATCTCAAAAATACATTCAGTATATTGGAAAATGTTAATTTAAAAATAAACACATAGACATGATGGAAAGAGGGGTTTTAATGGGAAATTCTTAATAAGTATAACGAGTTTTATTATCAAAAATCAATATAAAATTTATTCAAATGAAATAAATTTGATTATTAAAAATAAAATTTAAATAATATTAATTTTTAAAACAACATAAAAATGAATCTGTTTAAAATAAATTAAACAAAAATGGAATTTTTTATAAAAAGTTATTATTTTGTACTATTCATCAAATATTTATCTTTTCCTGAAATTTCTCAGAAATTCACTCAAATAAAATTTATTTATATAGATTTATAAATTTATTTTTATTTTATTAATTATTTTTCTAAAATTGTTAAAATGTATTTCTAATATTTATCCAAAAAAGAAATTATTTTTTTCTAAAATAATATTTTCAAACAATTTTAACACTTTACTAAAAAATTTGATTTGTTATCAATATATTTTACTTATATATTACCATAACACATATTTTTTAATATATTGTCATTGAAAATCATAAATCCATGTTTAATGGCTATGTTATAACATTTATGTATACCGTAGTTCATTAAGACCCAACATTTCATGTAACGTAAATTATTTAAAAAACTAAATTAATTTGAAAAAACATATTTCAAAAAATCTCATGGTGTTACATTCTAACAAACCTAATATGAATTTTTAACTAAAAATTAAATTGCATTGGTACAAAAATCAATTAATGATTCTTCTTCATTAGATGTGTGTGTTCCTAAATATCTTTCTCATGTTCGTGGTTTCACTACAAAACATTAACATTGTCAGTGTCCTTGTTTTGTTTAACTTTTTCAATACGATTCAGAATCACTATTGGATATTCCATGTAAACACCATGAATCCAGTTTCTCGAATTCTCTTCCTTACTCCATTATATTGGCATATTATGTAAGGGAGTAATATCCAAAAGGAACATATAATTTAGTAGCTTTATATACCATCAAACATACATAGGATCGACATTATATGTTGAAATGAAGTAAAATAGAGTATCTATATTGGAAACCCCCATAGGCTTCTAGATTATCCTTTTATGTTATTTCTAATATAAATCTTCACATTATAAGAAAAAAATTATCCTAATAAAGTGTTGGGATTAGATTGTCATTATGTGTATGTAATACAATGGAAGATAAAAAAAATACCATAATAGAAGGTGAATAATTAGAAACACTTGTTATTAAAACAAAAACAACAACATAATATTGAAGGAATAAAAATGGATTAAATACAACCATATAAGTGATCATAGGGGAATGAAACATAGCCATGGATATTATACTAGTTTAATAATCATATGGAATGTCAAATACTAATATAATAATGAGGGAATTCATAATGAATTACATCATAAACATATCGTTATGGCATCATTACAAGACCATATATAAATGGGTAAAACCCAAACTAGCTTGTCTCATGAGACCAACCGATGCAACAAGGGGATACTGCAAGCCCCACCCGACAGTTACTAATTCCAACACATTCCTCATATGAAATGGGTGAATGATAATCATTATATACATTCATATTGAAACTATCAAATGAAATTTAAATAACATTCCCCAATCAGTAAAAAAAATCACTATCCATTCATTATAATATGGTCAATTGTATCAATATAGAACATCCATATTCAAACTATCAATAAACAATTAAACAAAATATGGTAGATTATATCATAAAATATTAATCCTAATTAATGTAAAAAATCAATAAGGGTGTCCAAATAGATGAAATTACTCTTATAAAATCGTTCAAGATTTCATGAGAGATAAACTCCATTTAATTTGAAAAGAAGTGTACCTTTTTAAAATTTGATTAATAGAACTAGAAATTAACTATTATTATTTTTCTATAATAGGAAGTGTGATTTCATAAAAAATAATGATGTCTTAAATAGATTACAAAGTCCACTTCAAAATAGTTTCGAAATCAGAAAGTTCCCTTTATCGAGCTTGTTTACCTTGATGAATTGAGAAAGATCCATATAAAAATGTAAATCATCATAAAAGAAAGATTTATTATTAAACATAAACAAATATATAATATTCATAATGAATTTAGTGGTATATAAGAATAATTCATAATTTCACTAGGGTGTAGAGAATGAAAGTGTAAACACAAATGACAAATGGATGTTCGGGGAGAAACTCTTACAAATATTGTATCCTTAGAGTGAGGTAAAATCAATGACATAATTATGTTTAAAAAATATTAATCCAGAAAATATATGTGGATATAAATTATATAACAATCATAGTTCATTCACAAAAATATTCTTGGAAATTCAAAACCAATGACATAGATGTTTAACTCAATTAATGGAAGTTGAGTTAAGATATCCCATACCTTTTGTATGAATATGTTAAGAACATGTCCTTAAAGACATAGATAATAAAAATAAATCAATTAATTGTTAATTCATAACATTATATGCTTTTATTTTACTTATAATAATTTTTTATGATCATTTAGGGATTTTTTGATGAGTTATGATATATAATTTTATTGCTCAAAAGGGTTTGTTTCCATGGTTTTCACGATTGATATACTTTAATGTGAGTATAAAAGTTCAACTAGAATGGGTATAATTCTCCAGAAATGAATTTATATGATATTGATGAAAATAAAAATAATAATTTTTTTATATTATTCATTTCTTTATATTGTATTATGAGGGGTCATTAGATAAAACATTACTGACAATCGTTTATCTTATTTTGCTAGTTTTTTTTATCGTTGAAAACTTGTTTTTCAATATGAACTAATGTTACATATATGTACCAGTTATATAAAATTAAATATTTTTTAATACATATATTATATTTTGTTTCAACTATTAACATGTTTTCATTCCCAATATTAAAGGATAAATTAAAGAACAAAGGTCTGTCGTCCTCAACGATTGTAAACCATCACCTCTCGGATGATGATTTCATTCTCAAAATAAAAGGGTATGTGAAAGATCTTTGAGGAAGGATATTCCATTAAAATGATATCACACTACTAAATATATGATATTTGAGTTATCATTTTCCTTTGGATAATTGGGAGGAGGAGAGAATAATAAAATAAAATAACTTGTAAAGAAATTAAAAGGAAGAGGAAGATGATTTTACATCCTGAATTATCCTCCTTGGGAACCTCCTTAGGGAAAGGGGTTTTCATAACTTTGTATGACCAAGATCTCATGGACCTAGGGGAGACCGAGGATAAGTATTTTGGTAGAATTTTGACTTGCTTCATGGCTTATTACTGTTTGGACAATAGGGGTGAGGGGTGGTATTTATAGTTGTGGAGAGGGGTGATTTCTCATTATTTTATTTTTTTATTCAAGGCAAGGAATAGTTTTGATTAATGTAACAAGATATAGAAATAATTTTATGCGAGTTCCAAGAAGGGGTTCTTATATCAATCAAACATCACCTATGACTCAATAAATCATGTATTTATTATTTGTCATTAATTCTTGCATTTAACTATTCAAAAAAATAAAGTATTTTATAAATATTCCAAAAATTCATCATCACCAATTTTCAATTTAATAATTCAAAAATGAACACCATTTTATCAAAATAATTTTCTAAATATGAGAAATTAATTTTTTTTATTAAACCATCATTTACTCAAAAAATAAATATTCTAAATATATAAATTAGTTTTTAACCATTTTAAAATTTCTTTAATGTGTCATAAAAGATTACTAAAATCATAGGACAAAAAAATATTTATTTATGAATAAGTTTTATGAAAAATAATTTTCATTTAAATCGTTTTATTAATTATAAAATTCTAATGAAATATATATGACTTACAAAAATACCAAAATATAATTTTTAAAATATTCATCTACTTTTACTATGATATAATTATATAATACATTCATTTATAAGGTGCCTAAATTTTATTAATACTTTCACGGAAGAAGTTATTATTCATTGGACCGATTTACTATTTGTTAGGGTCATCTTACTATTCCTTGGGTCATGTTATTATTTCATCAGTACTGGTTCCTTAACTTCGAGAAATAACAAATATTTCCTTAATTATTCATTTAGAATGCTATTATTCTTTTCCCTATTTTATTTATTGTGATCTATACTATATGAAATAAAAATATGAAGTGAAATTTCATTGAAGGAGTTCTAGTTAATTACATTCTCCCCTCTTAAAAAAATTTCATCCTCGAAATTTCCAGACTATCACCCCACAAAAAGATTTTGGTGGTTATTTATCTTAAGCTCCTTAGTCTCCCTATTCCCTCTTCAATTTTATGATCCTTCCAAAGTACCATTAACATACGAGTAGTATGATTCCTCAAACCATATTCATCAGTGTCTAGAATTCATATATGATCTTCACATGAAGATAAGTCAATATCCAATTCTATTCCTTCAGAAGTTAGTACAAGTGTTGGATCTATCATGAACTTCATAAAAAAGACATGTTGATCACATTGTGTACTTTGTAAAGGCTATGTGTCATTTCCAAATGATAATCCATAGCTCCAAACACATCTAAAATCCAAAGGACCATTATTCTTGGGGCTTAGTTTAACTTTTTTCCCATGTCTTATAACACCCTTCTATAGATATAATTTCAAGAAAGCATGATCTCCCACTTGAAAATAAAAATCATTCCATAAATTGTAAACATAACTATTTTTCCTTCATCAAAATTCTTTGATATGGTTTTGAATAGTATTTACTATTACAGTTGTTTCCTCCAGAATCTCTTTTCCTACAAGCTTCCTTTTACCAGCACTATCCCAACATGTTAGTGTACGACATCTCTTTCCATAATATGCTTCATATAGTGACATTTCAATTCTATAATGGAAATTATTGTCTCAATAAATCACTACCAAGGTTAAATAATGAATCTACATACCTTTAAAATCATGTGAGTATGATCTCCACATATATTCTCATGTTTGCATGTACTCTCTAAGTGTCTGTCAGTCTTAGGGTGATAAGAAATACTCAAATGAATCCTAGTATCGAGATATTTTTAAAAACGTTTGTATAATTATGATTTAAATAATATATCATGATTGGAAATAATTTAGATATGTTCTCCTTTAAATTTTACAACATCATTAATATAGAGTCATGTAAGGAACTCCAGTGGAAAATCATCCCTTATAGTGATGAAATGCGTAGATTTGACACTTCAATCAACAATTACCCGCATTGAATCATTATTTCCATGAGTATTTTATAATACAATGACAAAATCAGTGGTGTTGTCATACCATTTCAAGGTAGGAATGGGTATAGTTTTCATGACTCCTATATAATTTTTCCTTTCAGCCTCACCTATTGACAGACTAAAGATATTAAAAGAAAATAAACAATTTACCTCTTCATGTTATCCCAAAAGAAAGGTTCCATCAAATATCTCTACATCTTAGTGCTACCAGGGTGTATAGAAAAATTATAACTCTGTGAATCATCCAACATCTCACTTTTTATCTTGGGTATATAGGGAACCCATATCCTCCTCCCAAATTTCATAATTCTATCATCATACCAAAACATTGGAAACATCCATTCATTTACAACATTAATTGTCTTTTGATGATTCTCATCATTAGTCTAATAAAAATTAATTCATTCCAATAAATATTGTTGGGAAACGAATTGAAATATTACTGATGTTTCACCATCTTTGATATTTCCCACATCAATCCTCATTAGATCCATAAATTTATGATACTTGTGAATCATTATTTTGTTCAGAACACCATGATTATTTCTACTCAAGGCATATTCTTCCTTATTTTCATTCACTGTGTTGTAGTGGACAGAATAATAATAATCCTTGAGTAGCTGAAGCCATCACCTATTCCTCATGTTGAGGTACTTCTATGAGAAGATAGATTTCCAAATATTGTGATCCATATAAATATCACGTCTTTCACCATAAGGATAATTTCTCCATATAATCAGAAAAATATTATAGCGGATAACTCAAGATCATGGTGTTTATAACTTCCTTAATATATATGAAATAACTCTATCATTCTACATAGGAACGCAAACAAGTCCTTTCTTTGAAAAATCAATATATATCACAAACCAACGATTTCTTGACGGTAAATTTAGGATCGTATAATTCAAAAATTTCCTCTTAAATTAATAAAAACATTCATCCTATTATTTTTCCCTAACATACGATTCCCGTTTATGAGTATAAATAGTTAATGGGTTGTCTAATCGGGTTATTTTCTGAATAAAATGCCGACAATACTATACTAAACCAATTAAACTACATACCTCAGTTAAGTTCATTTGTTTAGTTAATTCATGAACAACCATTTTATTCATAGAATAAACTAATATTTTAACCCTAGGGACATCATAGACAAGAAAAGAGACTGTTTGATGCCAAAAATCACACTTGCTAAATATCCCATATAACTCATTTCTTCTACGAGTCTTCCAAAACCATGTGCATGTGATTATCATTATCTTTATAGATTTGTTAGTATTCTAAGATATCATTAATACATACCATAATAAAGTCATCAAGATATTACTTGAAAACACTATTCATTAGATCAATGAGAATATATGGGGAATTAGTCTGTCCAAAAGGCATTATTTAGAACTCAAAATACCCATTAAGGGTTTAAAATGATATATTTAGAATATCTTCCTTCCCCACACAAAACTGATGATATCCAAATCGAAGGTCAATGTTAGAAAAACATTGGGCTCTGTGAAGTTGATCTAATAAATCATCAATGCTAGAAATATGATAATTGTTATTTATTCTAAAAGAATTGTTGTACCTATAGTTATTACATAGCCTCTTATATCCATATTTCTTCTCCAAAAAAATAATAGGAGCTCACCATGGAAAAACACTAGGGTGAATAACCCCCTTAATATTATAATCCTCAAGTTGTTTTTCCAACTCCAATAATTTAACTTTAACCATTCTATAAGGATTTTTGTTATATAGGCCATTCACCATGAATAAAATCAATAGATAACTAAATTTCTCAATCCAGAGGATATCCATGTAAATCCTCTATAATCAAATCAATCTATTCATTCACATTAGGAACATCTTCAATTTGAATATTTTTTTTCTTCACCCATTGATATTGTCCCCCCCCAGAATTACATTCATTAGAGCTACGTGGGTTGAATCTAGATAAGAATAAAAGGATGAGAATTTTCTCAAAAGGTTATATTTTCCACATCATTCTCAAAAATTGAAACATCTTTAATCTTTTAATATATTTTCACATCATAATTTGAAACCCAATACATGCCATTAATTATAACAAAGTCAATTATACGTATGATGATAAGGTTAGCAACTAAATCATGTTTATGTGTGGTAAAGGGGACTGCTCGACCCATATTGTTTACAATATTACATCCCTTAATAGTGTTTACTAACAAATCCTTTATTAAATCAAATTATAAATGCCCAATATTCTCAAAAAAATGGGATGAAATAAATGAATGAAAAGATGTAGAATAAAATAAATGATTGGCTATGTTTGAGGAAATTACTAATGTACATGTTATAATACCATTTGGAAGTTCAACCTCAGTATTTGTGATAACAAAATATTGGCCTTACTCCGATGGCATTCTCTGGGCAATGTTTCATTTAATTCTCAGACACTCATCTGCATAATTTCCCATCTCTTTACAATTATAGCACGGAACATTGGCATATTCTTTCATTCCCATGAAATAATTGGCTTAGTATAATTTTTATCCAAACATGTAATTGACTCATATTCCCTTCAAGAAATTAATGGGGGTGTTTCATCAAACAATTATTACAGAGTATAAAATCAACTCTAACACCCCGAGATTTTGGGAATTTTTTTTCGAATTAATTTATATTTCTAATATTTTTCATTACACATAACACTGGAAATAGTTATATATATATATATATATATTGTAAAACACTATGTCAAATATTCCTTTCACACACAATACCAAATTGGCTTGCGCTACATGAAATACCATCTTCTCTTGCACTACAAGCGACACTGACTTGGTATACGATGCACAAAAAAAAGTTTCAGTGAAAAATATTTTAATATATATAATTAATTAAAAGTGATAATTATAACTTAACCATTAAACATAGTTATAATAATATAAATAAATTTTTTAATTTTTTTTATTCAATATTTATTTACATAAATTTAAAATATTTATAACGAAATATATATATATTTTTATACTTCTTTTATGTTTAAAATATAGTTCTATCAAATAAACCACTTATAATAATGTAATTAATATAATAAATATTTAAAAATTGAATTTTATATTATAAAAAACATTTTCTTAATTCATAATGTTGCAATTATCCTATTGTGAATTTTTGGAATTTTCTTAAGAAACATAATTTTTTGGTGAATAGTGAGAAATACTGCATTTTAGTTTATAAAAACATTTTATTCTAATTAATTAATAATTGGAAATGATATTATTAATTTTATTATGGTCACATTAGTTAATTATTACATATATTAATATAATTTTATTCATTAGATTAAATCTCAATTTGATGTTGAATATCAATTCATAACAATCTTTTGAGCTTTTTCCTAAATTAAAATCCCGTAATTTCGTCGCATTTGTTGGATTATCACTAATCATATTTTCTCACTTATGTGAGGTGATTTAAAAAAAAACAATTTATATTATATAATATTTAGTTTCTAATAAGACCATGTTAATTTTTTACCAAAATGATTTGTAAAAGCGATTAAAATTATGCATAGTTGGTAAGGCCAAAATAAGCATTATTAGTGACTCACCCATAAAATAAAGGACCGAAAAGATCTTGAAACATGACCAAAACCTATTGGTTTTCCCTATTTATTACATTCCCCTTCAATTATTTATTATTTTATTTATTAATAGTTTTTTAGATAAGATCATTTGCACACCTAATATGTTTCTAAAAATTCCATTTGAGTCATTTTCCTTCCCTGTAAAAGGCCACCACCTCAACCAATTCATCTCACCTATCAAAACATTAATGTTCATCCAATTTCTTCCCATGTAGCCACCCAAAAATCCTCCAGTTTACCTTGAATCCTCCCTTTAGGCATAAAGCTTCTCAATGAATCCTTTTGTCACAAACCAAAATAAGTTACCCGATTTAGAGGTAACATATTATATCAAGATCTATTTCATTATATTAATTCTCCACCAACTCCACTCTCTTTATTCTACTCATTTGTGATAAAACATTATCCTAAATATTATATAATGATTTTATAAAAAGCTACGGACCTACACATACACACACCTCCATCTAATGGATGTTGAACATAATCTTCATGTGTACGAAAAACTACTTTCTCCGGAAATGATTGTTGTTCGTTTCTACTTTACCACCAATCATGGTGAAAATTATTCCTTTTACAACACACAAATCTTTACATTCCATTTGGCATTTGTAAGATAATGTTGTATGAGGAAGTGTGGACTACGTCCCATTCAAGGCGATGTGATTCGTTCACACACCACATGATATGTATTAAGGATGGGTTTAATGATATTAGAAGACATATATTATATATTCAGGATATTGGATTAATGTTATATATATACATACATACATGATTTATATAATTTCATCCAATATTACAATAAATACATAAACAATGTTCATGCATATGTACGACTTAACGTCTCCAAGAACATTGTATTCCATTTTATAATTTTATATTATAGAGATTATTATAATACACATATACTGTATATTACTGATATTTATATCATGTATTACAATATGTAATAATGATATAAGTATAATGACCAATTCTTTCACAAATTTAGACACATTTTAAGAACAATGAGAATATTACCTGAAGTGAAACCTTAACATAAGATAGTTAATAAGTGGGTAATAAAAGGTTGTAATAAAAAAATATGGTAATAGTAAAATAAAATGATTTTTTTAGATATTTATACTAAACTTATATTAAATATAAATGAATTTTGTATGGTTGCAGAGAGATTCAAAATAATATATAAGAGTATTTAATCTCAATTTAGTTTTTTGTGAGAAAAATGTTATGTTCACTGCCTTTTCGTTGGTGTGGTGTAAGAACATCCTATTATTGTATTCATTGTTTCATGTACATAAATTTATTTTTATTTGGAATATTATTTGAGGATGCATATTTTATGGGGTTTATGTTTCAAAAGTTTCCAAATTGTTAAAATAGTTTTTGTCTCAATTTTATTTCTCTAAGACCAATGTTTTGTTATTCACCTAAGCTCATATTAGAGGCGTTTATACATAAATTTTACATATCATGAATCTAAATATTTTCATGAAATTATTTGATTCATGTAATTTCAATTTTTGAGAGTATGATCCCATGTTATTCAGTTATAATATTTTATTGAGATAATGTCACCATTTTTCACTATTTTTTATGTTTTTTCGTTCTTTCTTGAAATCATATGATCCATACCATGAGATCACCTATGAGTTTCATTATAATCTATTTGATAAAAAAACCCTCATGTGTTAGTACCATTTTCTAATCATTGGAACATAATATATGTTTTTAATATGTAAAATATTATTATCTCTCTCTCTCTTGGATCATAAATATATTATATTAAAAAACCATGTTATCGAGAAAAAAATAAAAAATGATTTCCAAAGATCCAGGAAGATCATTTTAAGGGAAACTTTATGTCAAATTTTTTTATATTTTCATAGAATCTTTTATATATTTTCAAATCTATTTTCAAAGAAAACTGTTTAAAGTTATAAGAAGCATTTTTTAACGAAGAAAGGATATTTTCCAAAATACACGTTTTTGAATGATATTTCAAAACTATTTTCCAACTAAGATGACATTCATTTATATTATGAATTCCTTTTTGGAAATTATATAATGTTGTCATTCATATAAATTCTACGAATGGGATATTCTTAATGTCATGGTCTTTATGAAACTTATTTCCCTTTCACAGGTTCTATGTTAATGAAATATTTTTCTCTTCCATGTGATATGCTTCGATGAAATGGTTATGAAACCTATATATTTTACATACGAATAGATGTGATGAAATTTTAATGATACCCATTTCATTTTATGGGGATTGATTTTTCGTTTATAAGACCTATATATTTTTTTGGGTCCTGATATGATTATGTTTTTTATTATCTTGTGTCACATGCGTGAATGATTATACTATGAGATGGGTGGGGCCTATATCTCCATCCAATTAATTGGTTTATGATATGTTTTTTATGGGATCAAATGGTACCTAGGTTTAAAATCATCGCGGATAAGAAAGAGTTTGTATGGGTTATAGCCCAATCTTGAAAAGAAAGGGGGTGTATGGGTTATATCCCAATCCTAAATGAAAGAGGGTACACAGGTAGTACCCAAATCCCAAAATCAAGACTCTACATGGGTTATAGCCAAATCCTAATATAAATAGGGAACATGGGATGTATCCCAGGCTCAAATATGGTAATATACATGGGTTTTAGCCCAGATCAAAAAGAAATAGTGTAAACGAGTTGTATCTCAAGACTAAAAACAAGAAGCTACATGGGTTATATCCCAAGCCTAAAAGAAAGGGGGCATATGGGCTTCTTCCCCAAGACTGATGTTGGTACTTGAGTTATAGCATATTCCTAACACGTTATAATTGTCTTGGTAGGTATCATAAAATAAATGTTTCTATATTTATATTTATTCCACAAATATTATGTTTTATTCCTTAGTTATGATTTCATGGATCATTATGTGTATCTCCTTATGATTCATGTCTTATGAACTGCCATTATTTATCCCATAAGTAAGGTTTGTAACCTTTTATATGCAGGGTATTATATAATAATGCCATGATCGTGTTATCATACTACTATGTACTTGTTTATGTTTATATGTCTCCCATGTTTACTTTTACTAAGCATATTAGGTCACCCCTTTCTAGTGATTCAATTCTCCAGGTTATGGAGAATGTTTTAGGCAGAAGTGATAAAAGTGTAAATATGTATGGGAGATGTTGAAGATCTTCCACTTAGATATAAGATTTTGTTTCCATTTTTCCTAATACACCAAACTATTACAGTTCTATGGAATGTGTTTTTCAATGTATTGAATATTCATCTAAAAGGATACAATATACTGGTATGTTAAGACAGGGTCGTAATAGTTGGTATAAAAGGAAATGTTTAGTTAATATTTGGAAACTAAGATGAGAAAACCTTATAGAGATTCATAGGTTTATTTTTATTGATAATTCTAGTAATGTCTCTAAGGATGAATATAGGACAACTTAACATTTAAAAAAATGTCTTGGAATTTTGTTAAACGGATAGAGTCAGTGGTTTCAATGAAATATATCCATGTCTAGATAATACAAGTGGATGTGGATTTGGTACATTTTTATCTATGGTTACCAACTTTGAAAATATGTTCGAGGCTTGACTTGGGGTACTCTGGTACATAACAACGGGCCTTTATACACACCTAGTTTGACACTCTTGGGAGATATGATTTTGGAATTCACAAACTCTCTATGAAAAATCATGAAGGATTTAGATATTTTTAGTTATGAATAACTCACGATAAACCAATTGTTTCATATATTATGGAAGGTTTCATGATTTAGACAACATATAAGTAGTTATTTTCAGGACTATGTGGTTTTCTTGAATGATATGTATTCCTGACACTATTCTTGTAGTTTTATTCAATGGACAGAACAATATAGAAGTGCGATAATATTGAAAGAGACGGATGTTTTTTTGATGAGTAGGCAATTTTAATGATCAATAGAGAAAAAAGTATTATGATTATGTTGAATGAACTATCATGGTATATGATAAACTATGATATATTTGGTGATATTTCTATTAGGTAGAATAAGTGAAATATATACTTTCATAGAAAGGAACATAGAGTAATCAAGATCAATCTTCCTTCATGTAAAGAAGAAAGGATGAAGACCCTTTAGGAATACCTTAAATGGAGAGTGGGATGTTATTTGTGACGGAAAAGGGTCATAAAGTGACAATTTTTCTTGGATTTTAATGTATTATATGTAAAGAACATAAGAATTACCCAAGACAATTCCTTGAGCTACGGATTTACTGATAAACCATTTAAGGATCTCTTCTCTTTCAAACATTAAATTTTAAGGGTTTATGTATATATGTATTTGGATTCTAGAATTAAGAATGGTGAATTATATATGTATTGTTCAGTCTTTTTTTTCTAAGGATTTTCAATTATATGTTGAATGGTCACGACTAACTAGAAAAGAGATTTCAAGGAAAGGTAATGTTTTTATTAAGGGAAGGTAATCCGTAATTATTTTCTAGCCAAAAGATAATTATATTTGGATAAAGATATAATAGATATGAATAAAGATGGATAGTAAAGATTTCCTTAGAACTAATTACAGAATAAATGGTCTATGTAATCAAGGATGAATTTTATAACTTATTATATTTAGGGATGTATCTAGTACTAAATGGAATAAATAATCATGCAAGTTTTCCAGACAAATATATGGTAATACATGTTATTACCAAGTTTTTAGTGAATATAAAATAAGGTTATCAAACTGTTTGGAATGTCAAAACAAAGAGATAGTTAGTAATATACAAGGTAATCAATGTTATGAAAATTTTGTAACCTTCTTCATAAAACCCTGAATTTTCATATTCATCATGGTTTATTAGGTTAACCATTTTATAAATGATTATGTTAAAATTAATATTAAGTCAATATGATTAAAGTGTTATCTTCTATATAAGTATTTTTTTCATATTGGATAACCTATTCAAACTACCTTATGTGGATTGTAACTAATGAAAAATGGGATGACATACCAGGTAACTCATGATTTGTTAGTACATCAGAAATGAAAAAGTAACCTTTTTTACAAAGGGAGGTGATGTGGATCGACAAACAATAAAGGGTGACATTATCTAGAAATTATTAAAGTATATCTTTAAATGAAAACTCATTATATTTTATTAAAACCAAACATTTTGTCATATGCGTATGTTTTCGATAAATCAGAAGGTCCCATAGGTCATTGCAGATTTATAGATTTGAGGTTGTTAACATTCTCATAACACTTTTCTATATCACTCTACATTAGAACGTGACTGTAATATTTTTCATTCATATACATGTTTTCACTTTCCACCTTTTTTCTCCCATGTAGAAATGCATTTATATGTTACTTTGGGTATCTCTTATGGTTATAAATTTCTATTTTAAATAGAATTTTTAGTATACATTTTTACAATTTGGGTTTCTATAAATGAATCATTCATGTATTAAACCTTTTATATATTAGATGAATTTTGAGGGAGAAATTAATTTTAAGAGGGGTAGAATGTAACACCCTGATATTTTGATATTTTTTGGAATTTAATATATCATTTCAATACTTTTCATTATACATGACATTAAAAATAGTTATTTATATACATATATGTGTGTATATATATATAACAAAAAACTAATTCAAATTTTCCATTCGCATGAAATACTTACATGGATTTACTAAACACAATACCAAATTGGATAGAACTACAGGTAATACAGACTTGGCGTACTATGCACGCAATAATGAGTTTCGAAAAAACATATTTTAATATAAATAGTTAATTAAATTATATAATAAAAACCTAACCATTATGCATAGTTATAGTATTAGTTAAAACTAAATTCCAAATAAATATTATTATTATTTTATTTAAATAAAACATATTTATAATGAATGATATGATTTTTGGTAATGTCCTTCTACGTTAACAATATCGTTCTCTCAGATGAAACTCTTCTTGTAAAGAATGTTATTTTAGAAAAATTTAGAAATTGAATTTTATTTAAACATAAATTTTAAATTCAGAATATCATAAAAATCCTAGAGAATATTTGTGGGGTTTTTCTAATAAACATCACTTTTTCATGAATAGTTAAAAATAATTCTTTTTCATCAAAAACCAACATTTTTTATAATTAATTATTAATGATAAATTATATTATAAATATTTTAAGGTCACATTAAAAATTAATTACATCTATTAATACAATTTAATTCATTAAAATCAATTAAAATTTGAAACAAAATATAAAATATCAACAAACTTTACAACTTTTTTACATTAGTACCCTTTTATTTCGTCCCTTCTGCGGGATTAACACTAATATTAATTTTTCCACTATGGTGAAGTGAAATTTACAAATCTAACATAAAACCTTGTGTTTAGTCTAATATTTTGAATCTAATAAGGCAATGATAATTTTTTTACCAAAATTATTAGATAAAGAGATTAAAACTAATCACATAATTTAAGTCCAAATTATGTTTAATTGTGGACTAAACCATAGTATAATGAGTAAAAATGACCTAAAAACTTGTCAAAACCCTTTTTTCCGTAGTTTGACCATAAACCATCAATTATTGAGTTTGGTTGGTTTGGTAAGACTTCATTTTGGAAATATCATGTGAGCACCTAATTTTTTTCTAAACATTACATGTGAGTCCTTTTCCTTCCTTATAAAAAGAAACCCCCTCTACCCATTCCTCAAACATCTAAAACCATTTTTGTTATTCCAATATCTTCCCATGAAACCTCTAGAAAATCCTTCCATGTACCTTAAATGCTTCCTTTAAGCACAAATATTTTCAAATAATCCTTTTGGCATAGACTAAAATGAGTTACCCGATTTAGAGGTAACATCTTCTCTCAAGATCATTTACATTATATTATATCTCCACCACATCCACTCTATTTATACCATTATTGTGTGAAAACAATAATATCATAAATATAATGAGATTTTTTAAAAAATTGTTGACCTACACTAACACAAACCTCTGTCTAATAGATATTGAATGTACCTTTTCTATGTACGGAGAACGACTACCTCAAGAAATGATGATTATTCATTTCTCCTTTAAAAAAATCATGGTGTCCATTATGATACACACTATATTTATATATGTAATATATTAAATTTAAAATCTATTTAATATTATTTATTAATTTTATAACACACATCTCTTTACTTTTCAGTTGGTGTAAATGTGATAATCTTGTTTGAAGAATTGTGGACTACCGTCCCCTCAAAGGGATGCGATTCGTTCATACATTACACGGAATATATTAAATATGGGTTGAATGAACATATATGATACATATTATAAAGTCATTATACTTTAAAAATGATATATATATATATACATACATTTGTATATATATATATATATTCTTCATTTATATACTTTATTTTTATATGATAATAAAAACCGAAATAGTGTTCATGTATATGTATGACTTACTATCTCCATGAACATTGTATTCCATTTCATACACCTATATTCTATAGATAATTATAATAAATAGATAATTTATAGGCCTTATATATATATCTAGGTTTACATTCTGAAATCATTATATAATTATAATGACTAATGATGTAACAAATTAAGAAACATACAAATAAAAAGTGAATATTACCGGATGTAAAACCTTAAAATAATATTGTTAAAAATTGGGATATATAAGGTTATAATCAAACCAAATATTGTAATATATATAATAATATTATTCTATTAGATATTTATCATAAAATTACAATTATTATACATGAATCTTGTATGTGTACGGAGAGAGTCAAGGAACAAGGTTTGGCGATTTCATGTCACTTTTAATTTTTATGAGATAAATGTTATATTCTCCACTAATTCTGTTGGTGTGGTGTATTTACCTTCTATGATTTTGTTATATTTCTATGTACTAAAATTAATTGGTATTCACATGCCCATTATATGAACCTTCCATCATGGGGTTTATGTTTTAAAAGTTACCAAATGGTAAAATAGTTTTGTCTCAACTTTCCTTCAATGAGACCCATGTTTTGTTGTGCACCAAAACACTTTATTCGATGTGTATGACCATAAATGTTACATATATTAAATCTAAATATTTTCATGATACTAACAGATTCATGTAATTTCATTTCTTGATATTATCATCCCATGAAACTATGTTATGATAGATTATTGAGACAATCTCATCTCTTTTTTATGTTTTTTATGTTTATGCTTCCTTTGATGAAATAATATGATACAACCCTTGAGAAAACACATGATTTTCCTTGTACTATGGTTTAAAAAATATCATCAAGTCTTGGTACCATTTTCCTTCACTTTTGTACTTAAGTTAATTATGTTTGAATTTAAAATATGACATTCTATCTCTCTTCAATCAAAAATCAATTTTACTAAACAACCATGTTTTTGGAAAAATTTTAAAAAATGTTTTGAAAATATCCTTGAAGATAATTTGTAGAGAAAAAGTATTTTAATTTTTTTTTCATTAAAAGAATCCATTATATGTTTTCAAAGCTATTTTCAATGAAAATTATCTTCAAAATGGTTTAATTTATAAGAATAAATTTTCAAATATGAAAGAATATTTTCCTAAAGAAATGTCTTTGAAAGATATTTCAAAATAATTTTCCATATAATAGGACATCCATTTATGTTACTCATGAACTTCTAAAAATGCATTAAATGTTCAAATCATATCCTTTCAATGAATATGTTACGATTAATATCATGGTCTTTATGAAAATTGTTTCTCTTTCACAGCTTATATGTTAATGAAATATATTTCCCTTTCACAGGATATTCTTGGATGAAATGGTTATGAAAACTATCTATTTTACATAGGTTATTATGTGATAAAATTTTAATGATTCCCAATTAACTTTATGGGTTATGATTTGATGTTTTTAAGACCTATATATTTTTATGGATCATGATATGATGAATGTTTTATTATCTTGTGGAACATTTGTAAAATATTTTACTTTGATATGGGTGGGACTCATATCACCCTTCTATAAATTAGTTAATGATATGTTATATATGAGATAAAAGGGTACAAAGGGTGCAACCCAATAATGAAAAGAAAGAGGGTGTATGGTTTTTATCCCATTCCTAGAAAGAAAAGGGGTGTATGGGTTGTATCTCAAGCCTAAATGAAATAGGGTAAACGAGTAGAATCCCAGTATTGAAAAAAATAGGTACATGTGTTATAGCCCAATCCTAAAAGAAATAGGGCACATGGGTTGTAGCCCAATCCTGAAAATGAGAAGGTATAAGGGATGTAGTGAAAGCCTAAAAGAATGAGGGAACACAGTTTGTAGCCCAAGACTGAAAATAAAGAGGTACGTGGGTTGTTTCCCAAGACTAAAATAATGTGCATACACAGTTTTATATCCCAAGCCCGAAGTATTTGCACTAGTCTTAGCCCAATCCTAATATTTTTTAATGTTCTTTGTAGTATTCCATGATATAATATTGTATATTCTTATAAACATACAGTAAATACTATGTCTTATTCCTTAGTTTTGAATTTATGGTTCATAATGATTATTTCCTTGTGATTTATTTATTATTAATTTCAAAACTATATCCCATTACACATTTCTATGTCCTTTTATATACAGGGTACGAAATCCTAGTGATAAGATCTTGTTTTCATACTACTATGTTCATGATTATGCTTACATGTCTCCATTTGTTACCCTTAATGAGCATATCATCTCACTCCTTTATTATGTTTCATTTGTCTTGGTTGTGAAGAATGCTTAAGGTAGAATAAGTGAAGGTGGAGATCTTTATGGGAGATGTTGAAGATAATTCACCAGGATATTAGATTTTGTTTCAATGTTTCCAATGATACTAAACTATTACAATACTCTGGAATGTAATTTTTTTAATGTACTGAATATTTATCTAAAAGAATGTTAAATCCCGGTATGTTAAGCATGGTTCGCTATATAAACTCTTCCATTTTCCCCATTTAATTATTTACTCATCAAGAGTTTTCATAATCCCTATTCTTCTATTTCTTTAAGTGGAAATAATATAACATAGAGAATTATTTTTCTATCTTGATTACAGATTAGTCTACGTCATCAAACAATGATAATTTTCAGAGACTGGTTCCCATTGGAGGAATGGTTTAAAACCATTAACGAATCGATCAATCATGATAATTGTGTTTTTTATATAGTCATCTTCCCTAATTTCTAACCTTATAGTGTTTCCTTCACACTTTATATCATTTTCATCTTCTTTATATCTTAAACTCAATAATTCCCTCTCTATATCTTCTTATTGTTCGTGAGGAAAATATTTTTCAATGAATATTTCCTTAAAATTATTTCATTCTATATTTTGGATTTCTTCCTCCTATTATGTGTTTTGAATTAGTGAAACTCATTGATCTATAGCTCCCATAAGACGAGGAACTTCATTTTCAACCATCACTATTTTGTTACATCCCAATGAAAGAAATATATTCTCAAAGGAATCTATACCCTTCCCCACCACAAATAGATTTTTATTCCCATTTAATGATATATGTTGTTATCGTATAAATTGTAATAACATTCCTCCTCCAAGTTGTGAATTAGTATGCTCTAAAAGCGTAAGATTATTTTTCATAATCTAAGTCAGTTGTCCCAATTTAGTTATAAGTTCCCCAACACTAGTTGCAGCTCCAATATAGACATCAATAAATTTTATTGGAGAGAAATCCCTACAAGGAATATAAACATTGATACAGGTTCCATTCCATCCACTGGGAAACATTTCTACATAATTCCATACAATATATTGTTTTTTGAATTTTAATGTATAATCTCAAAATAAAGAAACACTTAACATAAATTGATGTTATATGCCTAACTAATTTCATAATTATAAACATGGTTTTTTTGGAGATATATATAATTTTAAATCCTCCATAATGGTTTCTAAATATAATTTTACTTTCCTATGAATATCCCCAATTAGTGGGAAACAATTTGTGCAGTTAGGCTCGTTGTCATGTACAAGGTTACACCTCGTCCGGCCCAGGACACCTTTTCGGAGTTATTACCCCTATGTATATCTGTGACGAAAATACAACCACTTGAAGTATCGATACAACGATGTATTGCTTAGAAGATCAGCAGAATATCTACTTTAAAAAAATTTAGGATGTTCTTATATGCTTATCCTAAAAGTTTATCTTTGGGATATATTCCCTAATATGTGTTTTCTAAATCATGTTTCTAAGGATTCAACTAAAATTCCTCTAATACCCACTGTAAAGTCCCCGAACCCAGTTGATTGTAGACTGTTCCTTACTCCATTAAATTTTCATAATAAAGAATAATGTTGTATCCTGATGGAATTAATAGTTTAGTATCATTGGAAGACAATATACATACATAATATCAACATTATAACTTGAAATAAAGTACAACATAGTAACTATATAGCTAACAACAATAGATATCTAGATTATCATTTCAAGTCACTCATAATACATATATTTGTACCATGGGGAAAAAAATAATAAATAGGTGATATCATATGGTTAGTAAGGTTATGTAATACAACATCAACATATAAATATACCATAATTCATAGAAAATGTTTTAGAACAACATTTATTAAAACACAAACATGATCATGATTTTGAATGAATAAAAACTGATGAAATAATAGAATATAAGTGATCAAAAAAGAATGAAACCCAAACATGGATATTCTACAAGTAAAATATTTTCATGGAATATCAAAAAATAATATCATAATGGGGGAATTAATCATTTGGGACATCACAAACAAACTGTCAACTCCTCATTCCAAAAAATGCATAAAAGGGTAAAAACTCAAAATAGTTTGTCTCCTGAGACCTACTGACGCACTGAGGATATATTTAGGGCCAAAAATGACAATTAAAATGTCCAATGCATACATAATATTAAAAGGGGTGGAAAATAATCTTAATATACAATAATATTCAAACTATCATATTAAATGTAATTAACATTCCCCAATCAGAAAAAAATGATTACTAACCATTCAAGGTAATATGGTGAATTATATCAAGATAGAACATCCAAAATCAAATTTATCATAAAACATTCAATAAATTATGGATGATATCATAAAATATTAATACCATTAAACATAATAATAAATAAGGGTGTGGAAATAGATGAAAATACTCTTACAACATTATTAAATAATTCTTGAGAGAAATAATTATTTTCATTAAAGAGAATAGTTCTTTTAGAAAAATAATTTCACAGAACTAGAAATGAACAATGGTAGTTTGGCATAACTAAATTTTTGTTTTTATAAAAAAATTGTGGTGTAAGAGAGTTCATAGTGTTCCCTTGAAAATAGGTTAGAAATCGTCCCCTTTAATTGGGCTTCCTTATCATGAAGAATTATTAAAGATCCTTATTAAAATGTTATTCCCCATCAATTAAAGAAGGATTATGATTGGTAAAAATATATATAATCCAAATAGAATTTAGTTTGATTAAATAAGGTTAATTATGTATTTCATTGTGGTAAAGGGATAGAAATCATAATCCCGAATGAAAAAATGATGTTCGGGGAGAAACCCATAAAAAGATCATATCGTTTGAGTGAGAAAAAATATAAGACATAATTATGTGTGAAAAATATAAATCCCAAAAATATAATTGGATATACAATATATAACAATAATAGTTCATTCACATATATTATTGGGAAATAATAACCTATGTCATATATTTTTAAATCAATGAATTAAAATTGATTTAAGATATCCCTTACCTTGAATTCGAATGCATCCAACACCTGACCTTAATGTCCCTGACAATAAAAATAAATCCATTGATTAATTAATTAATAAATAACCTTATCTAAATGTATTTTACTTGTTATTATTTTATGCTGATCATTTATGGCATTTTTATGAGTTGTAAGATACAATTTTATAGTCTAATAGTGTTCGATTCCATGGTTTTAATGATCAATATTCTTGTATATGATTATGGATTTTCATGTTGAATGGGTATAATTCTCCAAAATTGAATTAGTATGATATTATTAAATAAAGAATGATTGTCATCCATGAAGGTTGTACGTAGGCACCTCATAGATGATGATTTCGTTTTTAATATACAATAGAAATAGAAATTTTATTGTGGAAGGATATTCCATTAACCTTATAGATGATGATTTCGTTTTTAATAAAGAATGATTGTCATCCATGAAGGTTGTACGTCAGCACCTCATAGATGATGATTTCGTTTTTAATATACAATAGAAATAGAAATTTTTTTGTGGAAGGATATTCCATTAACCTTATATCATTAAAACATATAAATTATACTTGACTTATCATGATCATTTTCATATAGGATTTTTAGAGAAAATAAAAAATGAAAATAACATGAAAAAAAATTAAAAGGATGAGGAAGAGGAATTTACATATGGATTTTTCCTTCTTGATAACATTATTAGAAAAAGGGGTTTGGGAAGTTTGATAAGACCAATATCTATTGGACATAGGTTAGGCTAAGGGATAGGTTATTGGTATATTTTTGTTAAACGTCAAGGCTTATAGGTGTGATGATAAGAGGGGGTAACTGGTGGTATTTAAAATGGAAGATATGGGTTATTTGTAATTATTTAATTCATTATTTTATTTTTTTTAATAGAAAACCTCACTTTTAAAACATTAAAATTACATAAATTTTGCAGAATACACAAAATATTACATAAATAGGTCCATGAAAAATATTAAACTCTAGTGTCTTTGTAATAAAGGGAACATAAACACTGTTACATATGTGAGATATTTTGTCTCCCACTAGGTTATTCTGTACTGCCTCCCTTAATTTACATATGAAACATAGTACATATAATAATAATATGGGGTAAATGATACATAAAATGTGTAAGCTAAAATTATCAGAAATAGTAAACATGGTATACATGTAATTATAAACATGAGCATAAGGTTATGATAATGCGATCATGAAATTATAATATCATACCATGCATATCAAAGATCCTAGTAGAGATAATGACAAACATATTGAAAGTTCATAAGACATGAATCGTAATAAAATAATTAGAATAAACCATCAATGAATAAAGTTAGAATAAAAATGGAATTGTGGAAAATATAGTAGCATATAAAGTTTTTCATACTATCCAATACATCATGGCCAAGAACAACTTAGTAGAATGGTTTCACTCTCCATACCATGATAGTAGTCATTGTTCACTCCCTTGGAAATCATATTTCCATGAGTTTACTCGACCTAATATCTTAGTTGTCATGGTTCACTCCCATGGACATCATAGTAGTCAAGGATCACTCCCAAGACCATATTAGTTTATCTCATGAGATACAAATCTTTACCCAATTCATTTGAGGAGGATATAGGTCCCACACATCACATAGAATAATCATACATACGTGTTCCACAATACCATTAATAATCATATAATAACCCATGAACGAAATTGTAATAACAAACATGTAGACCTATCAAAACCTGTGGAAAATATATATGATCAAAAATCATTTCATCATAAGCACAACCCCTGAAACAAAGTAGAATTCAAAATTATATAACCCATGAAACAGATATGATATTCATAAACATTATGGAATCAAAAAAAATTAATGAAATAATATGAATTGAAAAATTGAAAAATTTACCCATCAATTAATGAGTAACACTAATATATGTTAAATTTGATTTGAATTAATTTCAAATAATATTTTAAAAACATTTCTTGATTAAAATATCCTTTCATCATTTAAAAGTTCTTTCCATAAGATAAATTATCTTTCATCGAAAATATCTTTGAAAAACTATAACGGAATCATTAAAAACAATAAAAAATGTTAAAATCCTTTTCCTGAAAACTATATTAATGTATCCTTTTAAAACAAATTGAAGACATGGTTTTTGAATTTAATTTGTTGCAAACCAAAGAGACAGACAATCATATTTTGAATAATAAATTTATATTATGTACCAAAGAGTGGGGAATTGGTTATAATAGTTGACGATATTATGAATAAAGATAAGATAAGGAAAAATCATGAATATTTTTGAGAGATGGGTCATAAGGTTTCATAAATGGAATCGTAAACATAAAAAATCTCAAAAATCGATGTGATTGTCTCAATAAACACATATATCTCAATATCTTGGAATCATACTATCCATGTAAGAGAATGAAATTATATAAATATTAATATATCATGAAAATAAATATATTCCTGATATAATATGCAAAATGGACATGTATACACCATGAAAAAGATATTAGGGGCATAAGAAAACATGAATCTCAAAGAATGAAAATTGAGAGAAAAATATTTTACCGATTAGGTATCTTTTGCAAGTTAAAACTCATGAAATCAGGATCATTAAATGGGAATGATATGTAGACACCCGAAGCTTGACGTACATGGACATTAAATTACTTTTGCGGAATACTTAGTACATAACAAAAAAAATACACACACAAGGATTGTAATAGTTTAGTGTCTTTGGAAACTCGGAACGTAATCTTCTAATCGTGGTGAAAGATCTCCAATATCACCCATAAAGATCTTCCCTTTTTTTACCTAAAACCTTTCTTTATATCCTGGGGAAAAGAAAACATAAAAGGGTGAGCTCAAATGCTCAGTAAGGGTATACAAAAAAAAATCAATCACATCATTTTCATAAGAACATAACTTTTGGAAATCTTAACCTGCAAAAGAGAGCATAATTTCATAACATGGGATAAATCATAGTAGTTAAATGAAATCGCAATAATCATAACTTAAAACATGAAACTTTGTGTCATACACACATAATCATAGAGAATCATTTCTTGTTAGTCAAGACTCATTGCCAAGACTATCTTAGTGGACAAAGTCCCTTTCTGAATCGAGTAACCCTCGTTTCAGTCCTGTTTCACTGAACCGTTATCACCTACCATTTCAGCCATGTCTATCTCATGAGATATAAAATCATTACCCAATTCATTGGAGGTAGATATAGGTCCCACCCATCTTATAATGAATCCTTTCTTATGTGTGCCACATAATCATAAATCATACGTCATCGCATAACCCATGTAATAAAAATGGGATTCTTAAACAACATGACATCATAAAACAATTCATATAAGATAAAGGAATTCATAAAAATATTTCCATCACAACATAATCAAATCCATGTAATAATAGGGATAAAAACAGAACCCTTTTATTATCTTAGATGGAAAATAATTTTGATAAAATACTTGAACTCCATTCTTGAGGAAAATATCCTTTCTACTTCAAAAACATTTTTACTTTCATAACATGTCATACGACTTTAAAATAAAAGAAGTTGATTAAAAATAAACTTGAAAACTTGTAAAGGAAGCTTCATGGAAATAATGTTTTAAAAATCCATTCATTCCGTATAAGTTAAAAAAAACATTCTTCGTACTTTTGTCGGAAAAGTCAAAAAGTACCTCGTACGAAAAAATGACAAAAGATTCCTTTCATATTCTTTACTAAAAACTCACCGAAGGGTCAAATTGGATTTAAACTATTTTAAGTGGATGGAAACAATATTACATATTGAGGGAACATTGATGTGGATGATAAAATAAACCCCAGTAAATACCAAAGTATAAACAATCTCGGATAAAAATGAGATTGTGATATTTTCCCTTACCTTAGGTCCGATTTGCTTCGTATGTGTCCGAACCTCCTGTATAATGATTTATATAATGTCATTGACTTATTACAGAATCATATTCATTGTTATGATATCATATATGGTTCACTTATGACATTATATTACCCGTTCTTTTGTAAATTCCATGTTAAAGAAGCGTTTTGGGTAGAATCGTTTCATTTATCGTAGGTGTTTTGACTTGTTGTTCTTGAAATTATTATTACTTATATCATTATTTACTTACTTCCATAATATAAAATATGATTTATATATCATATATATTCAGTATATATATATACATAATAGATAGATAAATGAAATGAAAAACACCGTTCATGGAGACGGTAGTCCGTACGTACGCATGAACGCTGTTTTCCTTTCCTTATTGTCTTGAATGGAAGTAAGTAGATGACATATATATATATACATAAATCCAATAGCTTTATAATGTCATATATTTCATTATTATTATTATATATACTTTATAATCATTATTAAATGGTTAACATGGAGAATGAATCTCATCGCGTCGTGGAGACGGTAGTCCGTACGTACGCACGAGCGATGATATCATTTCCATAAATATTGAATTGAATTGGAGTGGATTATAAAATATATAAGAATCAATATGATGTTTTAATAACTATTTATAGTTATTCTTTACACCATTATACCCATCCATGTAAGGTGGTGGTGGAAAATAGATTACACCACGGTGTGGAGACGGTATTCCGTACGTACGCACGCGCGGTGATTTCTTTTTCCGTAGGATGGATAGATGGTGAAATAGGGTTGTTTCATACTTATAATAACATATCAGTATATTAGTGATACTGATGTTATTACTTCATAATGAAACAACCTAATAAGAAGAAGTGGAAGGAGAAATAAAGATGAAATAATTGGTAACGGTAATTACCTCTTCTTTGAAGCGCCTCTTTGAGACCTCCTCTTAGGGCACTAAAATTGGTCTTTGAGGAAGACCAGAACCTCTAGGATGTTTCTAGGGAAGTGGAGAAGATATTTTGGCAGGGGTTGGCCGATCTGGAGTGCTCAAATTGGTGTGAGGAGAAGGGGGAGGAGGTGTCCTTTTATAAGGGAGGAGAGGGGCACCTTAGGAATATCTAAAAATATTATTTTATATTAAAGTCAAAATCGGTTTATAATGGTTCCAAAGGGTCTTATTTCGAAGCTAAAGTGGGGATGGGTCAAAATCATATCATCCAATAGGATTTAGACAAGTTTAGGGTATTATTTTAACCTTATCAATTAGATTTAACTCTAAGTTAAATAATTTAACTTTTACCGTGTCTTTTTGTTTTCTTTCACTATATGGTTAATACACTTACTATAACATTCAAAAAGAACCCCAAATTGTTTATTATTAATATATATATCCTTATCTAAGTCATTTGTCCGAACCTTAGATTTTTAGGAATAAAATAACAATTAATAATACAATATTTGATTTAAAAACTATTTTGTGTCAATTTTGACACTATTTGATATATAATTTTTGTGAAAGTCATAACAGAATTATATGTTCAAAACATGTTTATTAAATCAACACTAATATATCATAGTAACTTAGAAAATTAGTGGAATTCATAAAAAGTCTCAAATTACATTTATTTTGGTGTTTATAACATCAATTATGTCAATATTTCATTAATAAGATAATTATTTCATCATCTTTGTGTCATAAATAACTTAAATTATTTGATGTCTAAAAATTATAAATAAAATATTATTATGTAGGAAATCTTTTTAGCTTTCTAATGAATATTTATAATCGAATTTATCTTATGTATAAACCCATATTAAAAATGTTTTAGTAAATAACCATTGATTTTTACTCTTTTAACTCTTCTTTGAATTAAATAATAATAAATGTTCTAATCTAATCCAAGTGGGCCTAAATGATAATATTTTACACTTAAGGTTGTTTTTGGTCGAGATACACTTGTCGAATAGGATTAGGACATGTGTTAGGGTAATATTAATATCATTCTTACCCTTAATTACCCTATTTACTTTTAACCGTGGTAAATAAAAGAAAAAAGTTACTATTCACCAAAAATTATTTTCATCTCATTGAACCACATTTTACTTACTGACCTCAACCGTGTCTCTCGGATTTTTGAAATTCCATTCATAGAAGCGGTAAAATTAAGTTTTATGAAAAATTCAGTTTTTTTAACTACCACTTAGTAGTTTCACTATTCATCAAAAATTGATGTTTTTCAGAACAATGCCAAAATTTCATCCTAAGCTATATTTCATATTCCGAATTCAAAAATGAAGTCTATTTTACCAAATTCATAACATAGAAGTTTCATTAATTAATTTTATAATTAAATCCCGCTGTTAAAACAAATAGCGTGTTTTTAAGAAACAATATCTATCAAAAGATTGACACTTGATTATATCTGGTTTAAATGTGAAATTACAACCAATGACCAACATTGTATTAAATTGTAAAAATATATTCTAAATATACTTTAAGACCACTCAAATTAAAAATTTATCACTATTAATTATTTTGATTAAAAAAGTTTTTTTTTAATTATAATTTAGTAATTTTCACTATTCATCAGAATATGAAAGTTATCCGAAAAGTACCAAAATTTCACCTTAGGCTAAATTTGATACTCCGAATCCAAAAATGAAGTCCAATTTGAAAAATAAGATTTACATAATTTCAAAAAGTGGTTATTACTATTCATAACGGCTAGTTTTAATAATATTTTAATAGCATATCGTTGTTTAGTGAAACTCGTTATTGCGTACTACACACGCTATCGAGGAAGGTCGTGATTGCGTGTAATGCAAGGCAAGTCAAGGATGCGTGTTGTGCAAGCTATTTTTGGTGTAGCGTTCAACACAATACATTAGTGAAATAAAAAGAATATTTTTCATAAAATCTCGGGCTGTTATATTCTACCCCCCTTAAAATGAATTTCGCCCTCGAAATTCATCGGGGTTATAAATGGTTTACTATTCGAAAGTTTCTTTGATAGAAACCCACGTCGTAAAAAGGAATACCAAAACTTATCTTTAAAAACAAAAGTATGAAACGTAACGGTTACCCAAATAAACTAATCACTGGGTTTCCACATAGGTGAAAATATGGATATGGAAGAGAAATCTAACCATCATGTTCTGATGGAGAGTGGTAGAGAACATGGCTATGGAAAAGCCAGTAATCACAAATCCATAGATTTGTGATGATATAAGGTACCATCTGATTCATCAGGTATAAGATCACTAGGACAACATTTTTGGTTTTCAAGATCATTTCCCTAAAGTTGAAAATTTGAATTAGAATAAATACTTACTTTATTTTGGTACAATAACACTGTTTTTCGTGCCTTGAACAATTTCCACTTCATCTCTTAAATAAATGAAGTTGAATTTGTTATTCGTGAAGTGTTAAAAGATTATGTGATAGAATGACAGGTCATTCCATCTGTCTCAAACAAAAGGTTAGCAAAAATTATATACATAAGTCGGTCTATAGTGAGATTAATCATATATGGTTCCTAAAATGGACTTATACTTCATATATCATACTTCTTAATATAATAAAACTAGTTTCTACTAAACAGGGACTTCCTGTAGGCCAGTGGTAGGCGATAAAGGCCAGTCGCACTTCGGTTGTGGGTTAGATTCCCACAGCCTCGTCTGAAGCGATGGGTTGTCGCCCGTCCAGCAGGTTGTCCTTTTTCTAAAACTATATTACTATAACATCCCATCGAAAAAAACTTCTTTCCTCAAACAATACTAACTTATGTCCAACATAATCCATTCCAATCTTTAGTCTTATCCCTAATATTGCAGTCCACTCTCATAACATAGTGAAAACGATTACCGGAGATTTAACACCATCGTCGATCCCCATATATCATAAGATATGTTTTGTTGGTCACATTCCAAACATTCAAAGTACTTAATCATGTATTCTCTTGAATTCCTTAGTGAAAACATGAATGCAGTTAAAAGTTAACACCTTCCACATACCAAAATCCTCAAAATTCTATATACTAAAACCATGATATCACTTAGTCCTTATATCAATCATGAGCTCATGAATACTGTTAAACATTTTGTTTTCTCGGTTTACCTTCATTATGCACATATCATATTATTTCCAAAAATATCTCAATTACTTTGAATACCACATTAGACCAATACATAAATATTCCAATACTCCATGATACAATATTATTTTGGAATCCCATTACATAAACACTTAATCATTCCACCACATCGTTGTCATATTCAACATCGCCAATACTGATCGCATGTGACTTCCCTTTGTCCTTTGCCTTCAGTGGTTGCTCATGTTGATCATCACTAACCCTTGGATTAGGACATTTATTAGCATAATGCCCCATTTCCTTGCACTTGAAGCATTGAAGTGTTGGTGGTGCGTTCTCTGTAGTGTTTTCTTTATTCACATCATTAGAAACCATTTTTCCATTACTTCGACACTCAACTGCTCGATGACCTTATTTTCCACACTTAAAACATTTTCTAGTACCTTTAAGACAGTCTCCACCATGCTTCTTTCCACACTTTGTGCATAAGGAAACATTCATATTCTTTTCACCATTATTTTGAGATTTCTCCTTGAACTCCATCTTTCGTTTCTTTTCAAAACCATGAGATGGATATGTAACACCAACTTCCATTCTACCTTGATAGCACAACGCACAATTTCTTCATAGCTACTGAAGTCTCTTATAGCTAATGCCCTTCGAAGACTTGGTTTTAAGCCACTGAAAAATCGATCAACTTTACTTTCAGGTTGGATGATAATACCAGAAGAGTACCTTGCAAGTCTTGTAAAATTTTCTTCATAGTTACCAACAGATTCATCATCCCTTTGCTTCAGTTCAATAAACTCTTTCTCCATCTTTGTTCGAAGAATACGGGGGAAGTACTTACTGAAAAATAAGTTCTTGAACTCGCCCCATTCCATGGACTCAATTTCATCCCTTTGCCTCGTATTCTTAATAAGATTCCACCATTGATCAGCATCACCTTCCAAACGATACACTGCTAAGATGACTTTTTCATGTTCCGAACATTGAAGAACTGAAAATATCTTTTCAGTGGTACTGATCCATTGTTCAGCAACAAGTGGATCAGAAGACCCACTGAAAGAAGGTGGACGTTGCCTCATGAAGGACTCAATAGAATATTGTTCCCTTATATGCTCATTTGGAAGTCCAGAATGATTCATAGCTTGTGTAAGTATAGCAATAATATTTTGCACTCCATCTCCCATAACATTTGTTTGTTCAGGAGGACCATCATTGCATTGTCCCTTGCATCGATCAACACGGTTCCTTCGGGTTCCAGCCATCGTCTAAAACCCAAAAAGAATAGTGTGAGAGGCAAGAATCATGCTAGGGAAAACAACATAATAAAGGGGGAGTACCTTCAATATCTAACATCTTAGGTTTAATTCTATGATCGTTAGCGTAATTCTAGTACTATAACCTATACGTATACTTAACCTTAGGGACATCCCTAGACATACCTTAGAAATATCTCTAGGGATCTCACTAAAGTTCTCGCATCCTAGTTTCCAAAGGTTGACTAAACCTTTCCTCTGATACCAACTGTAGCGGTCTGGAATTACTTCCAGTGGACTATAATTGATACCTAGCAGGGCACTCCATGGGAGGCTACACCCCCTGGGCGGGACACACCACCATCCCCAGTGGCAGCCATTTCCTCATGAAGCCCTTGGGCGGAGAGCCATGCTTCGTCCAATGCTCACATGTGAGAGTTCCCAAGGATCAGATACATTCCTACCTCCTTTGCCTCTGATACCAACTACAGAGACCCGTATCGTGACGTACATGGACATTACATTACATTTGCGGAATTCTTAGTACATAAAAAAAAATACACACACAAGGATCGTAATAGTTTAGTGTCTTTGGAAACTCGGAACGTAATCTTCTAATCGTGGTGAATGATCTCCAATATCACCCATAAAGATCTTCCCTTTTTTTACCTAAAACCTTTCTTTATATCCTGGGGAAAAGAAAACATAAAAGGGTGAGCTCAAATGCTCAGTAAGGGTATACAAAAAAAAAATCAATCACATCATATTCATAAGAACATAACTTTTGGAAATCTTAACCTGCAAAAGAGAGCATAATTTCATAACATGGGATAAATCATAGTAGTGAAATGAAATCACAATAATCATAACTTAAAACATGAAACATTGTGGCATACACACATAATCATATAGAATCATTTCTTGTTAGTCAAGACTCATTTCCAAGACTATCTTAGTGGACAACGTCCCTTTCTGAATCGAGTAACCCTCGTTTCAGTCCTGTTTCACTGAACCGGTATAACCTACCATTTCAGCCATGTCTATCTCATGAGATATAAAATCATTACCCAATGAATTGGAGGGAGATATAGGTCCCACCCATCTTATAATGAATCATTTCTTATGTGTGCCACATAATCATAAATCATACGTCATCGCATAACCCATGTAATAAAAATGGGATTCTTAAACAACATGACATCATAAAACAATTCATATAAGATAAAGAAATTCATAAAAATATTTCCATCACAACATAATCAAATCCATGTAATAATAGGGATAAAAACATAACCCTTTTATTATCTTATATGGAAAATAATTTTGATAAAATACTTGAACTCCATTCATGAGGAAAATATCCTTTCTACTTCAAAAACATTTTTCCTTTCATAACATGTCATACGACTTTAAAATAAAAGAAGATGATTAAAAATAAACTTGAAAACTTGTAAAGGAAGCTTCTTGGAAATAATGTTTTAAAAATCCATTCATGCCGTATTAGTTAAAAAAAACATTCTTCGTACTTTTGTCGGAAAAGTCAAAAAGTACCTCGTACGAAAAAAATGACAAAAGATTCCTTTCATATTCTTTACTAAAAACTCACCGAAGGGTCAAATTGTATTTAAACTATTTTAAGTGGATGGAAACAATATTAAATATTGAGGGAACATGTATGTGGATGATAAAATAAACCCTAGTAAATACCAAACTATAAACAATCTCGGATAAAAATGAGATTGTGATATTTTCCCTTACCTTAGGTCTGATTTGCTTCGTATGTGTCCGAACCTCCTGTATAATGATTTATATAATGTCATTGACTTATTACATAATCATATTCATTGTTATGATATCATATATGGTTCACTTATGACATTATATTACCCGTTATTTTGTAAATTCCATGTTAAAGAAGCGTTTTGGGTAAAATCGTTTCATTTATCGTAGGTGTTTTGACTTGTTGTTCTTGACATTATTATTACTTATATCATGATTTACTTACTTCCAGAATATAAAATATGATTTATATATCATATATATTCAGTATATATATATACATAATAGATAGATAAATGAAATGAAAAACACCGTTCATGGAGACGGTAGTCCGTACGTACGCATGAACGCTGTTTTCCTTTCCTTATTGTCTTGAATGGAAGTAAGTAGATGACATATATATATATATACATAAATCCAGTAGCTTTATAATGTCATATATTTCATTATTATTTCTTATATATACTTTATAATCATTCTTAAATGGTTAACATGGAGAATGAATCTCATCGCGTCGTGGAGACGGTAGTCCGTACGTAAGCACGAGCGATGATATCATTTCCATAAATATTGAATTGAATTGGAGTGGATTATAAAATATATCAGAATCAATATGATTTTGTAATAACTATGTATAGTTATTATTTACACCATTATACCCATCCATGTAAGGTGGTGGTGGAAAATAGATTACACCACGGCGTGGAGATGGTATTCCGTACGTACGCACGCGCGGTGATTTCTTTTTCCGTAGGATGGATAGATGGTGAAATAGGGTTGTTTCATACTTATAATAACATATAAGTATATGAGTGATACTGATGTTATTACTTCATAATGAAACATCCTAATAAGACGAAGTGGAAGAAGAAATAAAGATGAAAGAATTGGTAACGGTAATTACCTCTTCTTTGAAGCGCCTCTTTGAGACCTCCTCTTAGGGCACTAAAATTGGTCTTTGAGGAAGACCAGAAGCTCTAGGATGTTGCTAGGGAAGTGGAGAAGAGATTTTGGCATGGGTTGGCCGAGATTGAGTGCTCAAATTGGTGTGAGGAGAAGGGGGAGGAGGTGTCCTTTTATAAGGGAGGAGAGGGGCACCTTAGGAATATCTAAAAATATTATTTTATATTAAAGTCAAAATCGGTTTATAATGGTTCCAAAGGGTCTTATTTTGAAGCTAAAGTGGATATGGGTCGAAATACTATCATCAAATAGGATTTAGACAAGTTTAGGGTATTATTTTAACCTTATCAATTAGATTTAACTCTAAGTTAAATAATTTAACTTTTACCGTGTCTTTTTGTTTTCTTTCACTATATGGTTAATACACTTACTATAACATGCCAAACGAACCCCAAATTGTTTATTATTAATATATATATCCTTATCTAAGTCATTTGTCCGAACCTTAGATTTTTAGGAATAAAATAACAATTAATAATATAATATTTTATTTAAAAACTATTTTGTGTCAATTTTGACACTATTTGATATATGATTTTTGTGAAAGTCATAACAGAATTATATGTTCGATCCAAGTTTATTAAATCAACACTAATATATCAGAGTAACTTATAAAATTAGTGGAATTCATAAAAAGTCTCAAATTACATTTATTTTGGTGTTTATAATATCAATTATGTCAATATTTCATTAATAAGATAATTATTGCATCATCTTTGTGTCATAAATAAATTAAATTATTTGATGTCAAAAAATTATAAATAAAATATTATTATGTAGGAAATCTTTTTAGATTTCTAATTAATATTTATAATCGAATTTATCTTATGTACAAACCCATATTAAAAATGTTTTAGTAAATAAACTTTGATTTTAACTCTTTTAACTCTTCTTTGAATTAAATAATAATAAATCTCCTAATCTAATCCAAGTGGGCCTAAATGATAATATTTTACACTTAAGGTTGTTTTTGGTCGAGATACACTTGTCCAATAGTATTAGGACATGTGTTAGGGTAATATTAATATCATTCTTACCCTTAATTACCCTATTTACTTTTAACTGTGGTAAATAAAAGAAAAAAGTTACTATTCACCAAAAATTATTTTCATCTCATTGAACCACATTTTACTTACTGACCTCAACCGTGTCTCTCGGATTTTTGAAATTCCATTCATAGAAGCGGTTAAATTAAGTTTTATGAAAAATTCAGTTTTTTTAACTACCACTTAGTAGTTTCACTATTCATCAAAAATTGATGTTTTTTAGAACAATGCCAAAATTTCATCCTAAGCTATATTTCATATTCCGAATTCAAAAATGAAGTCTATTTTACCAAATTCATAACATAGAAGTTTCATTAATTAATTTTATAATTAAATCCCGCTGTTAAAACAAATAGCGTGTTTTTAAGAAACAATATCTATCAAAAGATTGACACTTGATTATGTCTGGTTTAAATGTAATATTACAACCAATTACCAACATTGTATTAAATTGTAAAAATATATTCTAAATATACTTTAAGACCACTCAAATTAATAATTTATCACTATTAATTATTTTTATTAAAAAAGTTGTTTTTAATTAAAATTTTGTAATTTTCACTATTCATCAGAATATGAAAGTTATCCGAAAAGTACCAAAATTTCACCTTAGGCTAAATTTGATACTCCGAATCCAAAAATGAAGTCCATTTTGAAAAATAAGATTTACAGAATTTCAAAAAGTGGTTATTACTATTCATAACGGCTAGTTTTAATAATATTTTAATAGCATATTGTTGTTTAGTGAAACTCGTTATTTCGTACTACACACGCTATCGAGGAAGGTCACGATTGCGTGTAATGCAAGGCAAGTCAAGTATGCGCGTTGTGCAAGCTCCTTTTGGTGTAGCGTACAACACAAGACATTAGTGAAATAAAAAGAATATTTTTCATAAAAGCTCGGGCTGTTATAGGATAATACCAATAAATTTATGTAAATGATACATATAATACAATCATGTTTAGTATATACAACACACAAAATGAAAGAGTGGTGGACATAAATTGTATCAAACAGAAATTAAAAGTGACTTCAAATCCCTTTACATTGTGTATTAACTCTCTCCGTATTAAATATTCCAATATAATAAATATAATTTTATTATATATATTTTATATAAAAATAATAATATTATTAGTAATATATATATTTTTTATTATGATCTTACATTACTCACATGTAAATTATCCAATGTTAATGTTTCACTTCGGGAAAAATTTTATTTGTTCTTCACATGTGTCATAATTTATTATATCTTTGGTTTGTATACTTATATCATGATTACATAATATAAAACATTATTTAAATATCATGTATTTTAATTATATTTTTACTATAATAATCTATATAATATTTGAATATGAAATTGAATACACTGTTCATAGAGACGGTAAGCCGTACATATGCATGAACATTGTTTCCATCATTATTTTACTATTGAGAGAAAGTATATAAATGAAATATATATATAAATGTATATATATGTATAATTATTTCATAATAATGACTATATAATATATATCATATAATTTCACTATACCCATCCTCAATATATTCCATGTGGTGATTGAATGAATCACATCAGTTTGAGGGGGCGGTACTCTACATTTTCTCAAACGAGATTATCATATTAACACTAAATAAAATGAAAATAGATTTATGTTTAAAAGGAATAAATAATGATAACTACATAATAAATACAATATATGTCATATAAAAACATATTTTCCATCATAATTTCCACCCTGATTGTAGGTAGAGTATGAATGAACAAACATCGTTTCGTGAGGCAGTAGTTCATCGTACACAGAAACAGTATGATTAATATCCATTAGATGGAGGTGTGTTTATGTGTTGGTCAAACTATTTTTATAAAAAATACTTTTTATGTAAAATATGATTACTTTCACAAAAAATACAATAAAGAGAGTCATGGGGGGGTGAAGAAAAATAAAGAAAAATAGATTAAGAGAAGACGTTACCTCTAAATCGGGTAACTCCTTTTTGTTTCTGCCAAAATTCTCCATTAATAGGAATTTAGTATTAAGGGATGATTCAAAGGGGATGTTAGGATTTTTTGGAGGCTACTTCTTAGAGAATGTCTGGACATAAAAGGATTGATAGGTGTGTGGAATTGGTCTATGTGGTGGTCTTTTATATTGGAGGAGTAGTGGCACTACTGTAAATATTTGAAGTGAAAATTTCACCCACATTTTTTATGTAGTGAGTGTATTTTATAATGAAAAATAATCAAGATAGTTTATCATAGGGTCGAAATATTGAAAACCAATGCGAGTTGTGGCAATTTCTAGGTTGTTTTTGGGACTACAATTTATGGTTTTGTACATTATTGGCCTTGTTTTTCTCTTAACTGGTCTAACTAATTTTCATCATATTCACTAATATTTTTGTTACAAACATTACCTTATTAAACATTATATATTATTATTATTCCAAATAAGCAATCCATTTTTCTGAATTATATTCATATACTTGGCTAAAACTAATTTTAAAATAATCTTGCTGCTGGGACGACACTGACAGTTTTTATAGTAACAAGGATCTAATGCTTTTTAAGTATTTATGTCCAATTTAAATATGAAAATGGTTACAATGACCAAAATTTTATAACATGATAAAAATATTATCTAATTAAACATTGAAACAAAATTAAAATATATTTTATCCTTATAACTAACGAAAATTAAAACACAATTTGGAATTAAAATCCAATATTTTCACCATTCATCCAAAAAACATTATCGTAGAAAAATCCCAAAATTTCACCATAAGATAAATATGACATTATAAATTAAAAAATGTTTTTTATTTTATCAAATTAAATTTCTAAATGTATATAAAATTAGTTTTATTATAATTACACTATAAATAGTGTATTTAGACATAAAACGACTTTACCTAAAATAATATATTTCATTATAAACATATTTTATTTATAAACAAATTGTAGAAAATATTTTAAAATTCATTATTACTATTCATAAATCTAATTTTAACAGTCATTTCATTATTATCTTATTTAAAAAATAATATTATGTTTTATGGATACGTAGTGTTGTATGTATCGTATGCCAACCCAATGTTTTGTGTATCTAAAAACAACACATTATTGCATGTAACATACCAAAGGTTGGTTTAGTGTGAAATTAATCTTTGAATTAGTACACTGTGACATCCTAATTTTAGCGTTTTAAAAAAATTTCCATAAAAACTCAGGCTATTACATTCACCCCCCCCATAAATTGAATTTACCCCTCAAAATTCATCAATCGGGTAAATATAGATATGGATAATTTAGATTCATTGTATACTCATGTTAACTCATAGATTAATCTAACCGGTGATTTCTCTACAAAACCTCGACCTGGTGAGTGGTCTTGTTTTGTAGATCTCTCTCTGATCGGTCCAGAATCTCAACAGATTTCTCTTTAAAAGAATGATCGTGTTCCAGTGGTATGAACTCTATATTCTTTACATGTGAATTTTGAGGTATGTATTACCTCAAGAGTGAAAGATGGAACACAACATGGACTTGATAGAGATTTGGAGGAAGTTCCAAGTGATATGCAACCATCCTAATATGATTAATTATTTCAAAGTGTCTGATATACATTGGGATTAGTTTTACTTTCTTCTCAAATAATAATACATTTATATAGGGAGAGATTTATAGAAACACCTTTTAAGCAACTTCAAATTATAGACCACGCTGATGGTTATCATCATAAATTTTTTTCTATGTTTTAGAATCAGCGACATGCTTCAGAATGATTCTAACCTTCTTTACCATTTATTTAGTGATTTGAGGTCCTAATATATTTCATTATCCAACCACATCCAAGCATATTAGTGCTCTATATTTATTCGCATAAAGGTATTTATAAGGTTCCATATAAATACTTGAGTGAATGTTATTATTGTATGAAAACTCAATTTGAGTAATGTGTGAATGTAAACCACTTTTGAAATCATGTGAAAAATATATCAAGATATCCACTAGGTTATTAATTTCTCTTTTAGACTTTCCATCTATTTGATTATGATATAAAAGTGATGAAACTCAATTGAATATCAATTGAATTCTGAAGACCTCTCTCGAACATTTAGGTAAACCTTAGGTAACAATATGATACTATAGAATTTGGTACTCCATGAAACATAACCACTTCCCTAATTTATATTATGGAAAGTGGATTGAGAGATAAATCATCACTAATAGTAATTAAATGTGCTGACTTAGTAATGATATCAACTACCACCCATATATCATTTAATCCATTAGATATTGTGGGTAGTCCAACAAACAAAAATCCTTATTGTTGTTCTTCCATTTTCATTCTCGTATGGGTAATGGATGCAACATCCCTTCAAAAAAATTTATTCCTCCCTTAACCTGCTAAAATTTCAAATACTGAGATATAAAATCTGCAATATATCTATTCCTTTAATCCCACCATAAACTTTCATTTATGTCGATATACTTCTTCATACTTCCATAATGAATAGAGAATGAAGAAATATGTGTTTCATGTAAAAACTCCCCTTAAAATTAGGCATGGAAGTAACACATACATGGTTCCCAAACCTTAACATTCCATCCCAATCAACATTGAATTGAAGAACATTCATAACATTATATTGTAGTTCTTTATCATTGATTTGTTCCTCCTTAACCTTCACTTTAATATAGGGTTAAAAATAATTTTATAAAGATATGCTTTTCCCCTTCCTACAAGATTTCCTGATCCATACTTTTCATATATAGAAATATTGGTTGTTTTTTTATCCTCATCATAGATAAGCTGGCATGGTCTTTTCAACTCAAAGAATCGGTTACCCTATTCACTTTCCCAAGGTGGTAATATACTGAGTATTCATGAACCCTTATCAATTAAAAAATATTATATGGTTCATGTTAAAATATTTCCTTGTGAATATATATTTAAGATTTTTATGACCGATATATATATCCCAAATTTTCCTTTAAAGATAATTCCTCCATATCTTTAATTAAAAAATTACATATGCTAACTCCAAATAAGGATTCAGGTAATATTTTTCATGAAACTTTAACTATCATGATAAAAAGGCAATAACAATGTTATTTAACTTAAGAACACATACCAATCCCTTCATGGGTATATCAGTATATATTACAAACCCTTATCCACTACAGGGAAATGTAATTAAGGATTCTCTAAACAACCTTCTCTTCAGTTCCGTGAAAATTTCCAGACATTCATCAATATAAAGGAACATAAATCCCTTATGAGTTTAATATATATAGGTATTTGATAATCATGATAAATTCTTCCAAACCTATTGATAATATCCAAATAAATCTTGAAATCTATGGATCATAGTCAATTTTTTTAAAATAGGATAGCTTTCACTAGCCTTTTTCCTTGATGGATCTAATTCTATACCATATATTGAGATTATATGACCCCGAAATGAAATCTTTTGTAGCCAAAATTCACACTTTGTAAATTTTTCTTATAAATTCTTTTTCTTTTATTTTCATCATTATCTTATCTAGTTATCTTCATGATATTCATTTCTCTTTAGATAAATAAGAATATAATATAAAAAGACTACCACAAATTGGTCAAGGTAATCTCTGAAGACTCTAATAATTAAATCCATGATGATCGGATGGGATTTAGTTAGACCAAAAGAAATCACTATATATCCATAGTGACCATACTATAAATGTATTTCCATCCTTGGTATATCCTCCTTCATGAACCTCAATTGGTCATATCTAGAATGGAGGTAAGTCTTTGGAAAGTATTAATCTTCACACAAATGATCAAACAAGTAATAAACATGAGGAAGATGTTACTATTTATTGATTTTTATATTGTTTAACTCTTGATAATTGATATAGAGTCACATTGATACATCTTACTTATTTATAAAAAGAACTGGTACACCCCAAGTTGACACACTTTTCTAAATGAATCCATTATCAAGGTTTTCTTGGAGTTTCTTATTTAATTCATCAAAATCAATCAGGGCCATTATATAAAGAGTATTTTAGATTTTTTGAGAAAGAGGTATAATTTTTATCAAGAAGCCAACTTCATATTTTGGTGGAATACTAGGAAACTCTTTTGGAAATACATTCATGAAATCCAGAATAATATGCATATCATCACTCCCGATATTCTCCCCAAACATTTGATATGAATAACCCTTTTTAATGGGAATAAGGACCCATACTATAGATTTATTCTCCATAGGAAGTTCATAATTATCATCACATTGATGGATTATCATAGGGTGGTTTGAAATTTTGAACGTAGCTTCCCTTCCATGAAAATTGAAATGGGATTTATGAAAACAAATTCCACTCCATTCGTAGGATGAAATCTAATAGACTAAAGGAAAAATTTCATGATTAGCAGGAAGCACCTTCACGCATTCATCAATCGAAGAGGAATCATAGACAATAGAAACAACCATTGAACCATTAGATGGTTTGAATTTATATTTCAACCTGTAATTATTTTTAAAGAATCATAACACAATTATAATATAATTAACTATGAAGGAGTGGGTATATCTACAATAAAATATGATCGTAGAAGTTCTGGAGTGGATGTTAAGGGAAACATTCATCACGTAGTTACCACACCCGTCATCAGAAGTAGAAATTTCAGGATATTTACCCTTTCCCCTTAGCATTAGAGGTTGTTGACATTGATCATCACCACCAACCCATGGGTTTTGGTAGTATTCATCAAAATTCCCATTCACTTTAAAATTGTAGCACTAAATCATGGGGGGAATTCTATGGGGATTTTCCCCACTAGAATTTTTTTAGATGACTTCTTCCTATCACCTCGGCAATAAATTTCTCGATGGCCTTCCTTTTTTTATCTTAAAACAATTATTATACCCCTTAAGGAAATTTCCTCCATTCTATTTCCTATATATAGAGCAATAAATTAATGTTTAGATTCTTATCTCCTTGGTTTTTAGAGTTCCCATTGAACTCTATATTCCTCTTATTTTCAAATCCATGAGATTGATATGTGACTCCTAACTCAATTTCAACATTGATTTCTGAACAAAAAATCTATTTTTAGTTACTAATTTTTTTAATGGAAAACTCCCTTCTGAGATGTGACTTTAATCCACCAAAGAACCTGTCATCATTACTTAATAGTTTGATGATAATTCCTAAAACGTACATTGCATGTCTCGTGAAATTTGACTATATGTACCAAAAGATTTATCATCCCTTTTATTCAACTCAATGAACTATTTATCTATCTCTGTATAAACAATTTGATAAATGTAATTATTGAAATATATGTTCTTGAACTCATCACAAAACCTAGATGGAATCATATCATGCGGCCTTGTATTCTTGATTAGAGTCCAATACTAATCTACTTTGTTGTCTAATTGATAAACATCCAGAATGACTATCTCATTCTCTGAACACTGAATAATGGATAATATATTTTCATTGTTACTAATACATTTTTCAGTGGAATGTGGAACCAAAGACCCTCTGAAATAAGGTGGAAGTTATCTCATTAAAGACTCAATAGAATGATGTTCCCTCCTTTTCTCATTTGGAAGTCCACCATGATTTCTAGATTGAGAATTTTGTCTGAGCATAGCAATGATATTTTCAATTCCAACTCCCACAAAATTTAGTTTTTTATGTGGATAATTGTTTCATTTTCTATCATAATCTCAATTAACGTGGTTCCTTTGGGTTCCATACATTAACTAATCCCAACTGCATAGAGTAAGATATAGTTATCATAACGAGGAACCACAAAATCATGAAAATTCACTTTTATGATTTCTAACATATGATACATTCATTAATATATTAAACCTTACATATATCCTAGGTAACTCATAGCCAACTTATACTTAAATCATTCATGATGGTTCATGAAAAGTTTTTGAGTTCTCAAAGCATATCCCTTGAGAGTGTCAAAATAGGTGGGTTGAAAGGCATGTTATCATGTACTAGTTTACCCTGAGTAAAGCCTTAAAAATCTTTTTAGAATTTTTACCACTGATTACATATGTTCAATTTCTGCATCAACATGTAGTATCCAAACATGGATTTATTTCAATGAAACCACTCACTCTTTTCATCCCTAATATTCCTATACATTTTCCTACACTTTAACTCATCTAAATAATTATCCTTAAACATATTTTTAGGGTTATAACTAAGTTTTGGTCATCATATTTTAAAAGGGATAACTAGTATTTTCCTCAAATACCAACTATAGAGATCCTCTATATTCCAAAATTAACATTACATAAATTTTTTGGTGTAAAAAAGCATTAAACAAACAGATGCATGAAGACCGTATAAGTATAATGCCTTTGGAAGCACATGAAGATAAACACTGGTACATATGTGAGATATATCATCTCCCACGGGATTCTTCTTGACAAGATCCCTTCTTAGAAATATCAAACATAGTACATATAATCATAAACTAGGGGGAAGGGAAACATAAAAGCTCTGACTTCAAATTCTCTTTAAGGGTAAAAAGGGACACATGTAAGTATAAAAATGAGCATAATGGTAGGATAATTTGATCATGAAAAAAGAAGATAACACTATTCATATCAAAGATCATAATAGAGATCATTTCATTAATATTGTAATTTCATAATACATGAATCGTAATGAAATAAATAGAATAAGAAATCAATGAATAATGTAGGAATAAAACATGGATGTGTGGAAAAAAATAAGCATAAAATAAATTCAATATTATCCATGGAATTGATTCCAAGACCATCTTATTAGTAATTTTTCACTCTCCATACAAACATTATAGTTTTGGTTTACTCCTATGGAAATCATAGTAGCATTAGATGAATCATAATACCATCATAGTAGTTATGGTTCACTCCCATGGCCATCATATTAGTCATGTTTCACTCCAAATACCATCTTAGATTATATCATGAGATATAAATATTTACCCAATGTATTGGATGTAGATATATTTTGTACTATTCACATTAAGAAATAATACATACATGTGAAAAAATATAACAAATAATCATATCATAAACAATGAAAGGAAATGTGTATCATAAATATGTAATCATATAATAACCTATGAAAACGGGTAGGTTTCATAATCATTTAATCCTAACCACAACCAGCAAAAATAAGTTGGTTTCAAAAATTGTATAACCCATGAAAGAGATTTTGGATTTAAAAGCATAATTCTATAAAAAAAATTATCTATTCATAAAAGTATATGAATGGAAAAATATAATAATTTCCCAATTATGGAATGATTAAGACAATTGTTGTTATCTAAGATGGGAAATAATTTTTAATGATATATTAAAAAAACTTATTGAAGAAAATATCCTTTTCTCATTGGGAAAAACTTTTTATAACATAACACCTTTTGAAAAACAATTAATTAAAAATATATTTTAAAACATATAAAGGAATATTTTAAATAAAAAAAGAATTTTAAAATCCTTTTTCCATGAAAATGGTCTTCTTTAATCTTTTGAAGTCATATTGAAATCCTTTTTGAGACCTGTTTTTTAATACAATAGATTTCCGACTGAAGAGATGGAGATGGAGATGGAGTCAGATTTTATATTAAAAACATTATCTATAGTAGAAAATTGTGGGAAAATTTTAGTAATAATAGATGATTCATTTAATAAAGTGTGGTGAAGGAAACTCAAGAATAATCTATATATATATATAATAATATTTCATCAAGAGAAACATTAACATAGACAATCTTCTAAAGCGGTGATATTGTCTCAATAAACACTTGTAACTTAGTGACACAGGTTTATATTAAATATGTAAGAAGGTGAAATTAAATCTATATTATTATATAATGAAATGCTTTAGACTCATTAATGATCATAAAATGGGAATTCAAATAACCATAAATTTATGTACAAGATACATATAGTACAATAATGGTCAGTACATAAACAACACAAAATTTAGGATTGGCGAACATATCTTATGTCTCCCAGAAATTCAAATTGAGATGAAATCCCTTTACATTATGCCTTGACTATCTCCATACTCGTACAAGATTCCGGTATAATAAATAGAAGTATATTATAAATAGATTACAGAAGAATATTCTTAAACATAATTTAATATATTTTTTGATTTTTACACTATATTACCCTATTTGTAGCACTCATATGTTAATATTTCTCTGCGGGTAAAATTCTATTTTTTTCTTCGCATGTCTCTTAATTTTTTATATATTTGGACCTCATACTTATGTCCTGATTCAAGAATGTATACCATGATATAAATTTTATAAATGTATAGTAAATGTGTATTAAAAAAATATATAGAATATATGAGTATGAAATATAATACACAGTTCATGAATATGGTAAGACGTAAGTATGCATGAATGTTGTTTATGTCTCTATTTTCGTATTGAAAAAATATATGTAATGAAAAAATGTATATATATATATATGTAAGTATATATGTGTATAATTATTAAAATATCATTAATATATCATATATATCATATATTTTTACTATACACAACCTTAATAAATTCTGTGTGATGTGTGAATAAATCACATTGTTTTGAGGGGGCAGTAGTCTACACTTCCTGAAATTAAATTATTGTATTAACACAAAATGGAAGGTAAAGATATGTATATCATAAAAGGAATAAAGAAAAATAAATACCAAATAAATAAAATATATGACATATATAAACATAGTTCATATCATAATTTTCACCATGATTGTCGTATAAGAGAAATTTACAATCATCTTTTCTTGAGGCAGTAGTTCACCGTACACAGAAACGGTATGTTTGATATCCATTATATTGAGGTGTGTGTATGTTTTGGATGAAATATATGCATAAAACGTCATATTATATGTAGGATACAATATTTATCCCACAATAATAGTATAAAATAAGTGTAGGGGTGGATAAGGAAAATAAAGGAATTGGGCTTGGGAGAAGATGTTACCTCTAAATCGGGAAACTACTTTTGGTTTGTGACAAGGATTCCTTGAGATGAATTATTCCATAAGGGAGGATTCAATGAATCAGGTAAGATACTTGGGAGGTTACATGGCCAGATCATATACTAACTTAAATGTTTTTAGAGGTGTGAGGAATGGGAAGTGGTGGTGGTCTTTTATAGTAGAGGAGGAGTGACAGTCTTGTAAATATTTATAGAGAGAATTTTACCCACATTTTTTATTTTCAAAGTGGATCCAATATTGTACCAATGACATGATAATTCATTACATGGTCAACATATGTACATCTAATAGGTTTGGACAAGATTTTATGTCATTTAGGGTTTTCAATTTAAGGTTTCATACTTTATTCGCAAAATTTTTATCTTAATCGATATGATTAATTTTAATCATGTTCACTAATCCTTTTGGCCTAAAACTACATTCACAATATTAGAAAATATTCATTTTTATTATTAAAAAAATTTCATCCATTTTCAAAAATTATAGAAACAAAAGTGGAATAAATTAATTTATAAATAATCCCGCTATAGGGACGACATTGTCGGTTTTTATAGTAAAAATCATCAAAAGATTGTTAAGTCTTTAGGTATATTTTAAACATGGAAATGGTTAAAATGACCAAAATTGGATTAATAGATAAATAAATTATAATATTAAACTTCTAAATGAAATTAATATATATTTTATCCTCCTAAACAAATGAAATTTAAAATATGTTTTGAATTAAAATCATTAATTTTTAAATATTTATCTAAAAATGTTATTTCTCAAAAAAAATCCATAAATTTAACCCTATGATTATTATGGAATTATAAATTAAAAACATAGTTTAATTATTTAAACTTAAATATAATAATGTGCCTAAAATTAATTTTATTAAAAAGAAACTTAATAACATTATTTTTTGACATAGTTGACTTCACCAACAATCATATCAATCATTATCAATGTATTCTATTTATATAAAACATTTGAATAAAATATTTGAGATTTAGTTATTAATATTCATATAAATAATATTAATGGCTATGTTATTATTATCTTATTTTAATAATAAAATGATGTTTTATAGAATCTATGTGTTGCGTGCATCACATGCCAACACAATATTTTTTGTATCGTACAACAACTAAGTGTTGTGTGTATCATATGACAACTCAGTGTTTAATTAATTATACAATAGGTCTATTTATTTTGAAATAAATATTTTACTTTGTGAAATTGAAGATGAAAATTTTAATTTTTTCGGAAGAAAAGGTCGATAATTACTCGGGGTGCTTCAATTTTCCTCAAGAAAATCAATAGTGTTGAATCTTATGACTACATAAAGTAATAAGTGCATTTATAATAAAATCATAAGAGAAAAAAATAATTATGTATTAATACATTTTTTTGAAAAAGAATTTTATTTTAAATCAGTTAATTAATTATAAAATTTTAATTAAATATTTTTGAATTACTAAAATACCTACATTTACATATTAATTTTTAAAATATTCATTTTCTTTTAGTTTTTTATAATTATAACAAACATTCATTAATATTGTGCTTCAATTATGTCTATAATTTAATGGATAAGGTTACAATTAATTTATCTGATTTTCTATTTATAAGGGTCAGATTACTATTCTTAAGGTTAAGTTATTATTTCATCATTATAGGTTGAAACACCTCTTATTCCATTCATTCAACATTTATGACATTTTTATTATGTTCTCTAAGTGATTTTATGTGATATATACAATATAAAATAATCATAAGAAGGTAATTTTCATTGAAGGAGTTTTGGGTTATTATATTCATCATAAAATATATCATGATCTTATTGTATGAACTCTACGATTACTACATTTGATAGACATAGTATGCACATCCAATAGAGAGATGCATGGAACATATAATTTTCTAGAGAGACGTTCTATAGAAGACTGAATCAACATGCTATCATCCTAATATGATAAGACATTTAAAAGGGATTGATAGACGTAGATAATAATTTTACCTTCCCTCAAAATATTAATACTTTTTGCGTATATATATATTTGTATAATCTCAATGTTTCCAGCAACAAATTTTAGATATCTTCAATGATTATTAACAAATCACTTTTACTAAAAAAATTCTTAACTTATGGGATTTTGAATAGATCTATACATTTTTGAAACTTCTTTAACTAGTTAAAGTTATAATAGTTTTGTTTCTCCAATATCATCCCCATACATTGGAGTTTTACACCTCTTTCTATAGATGTATTCGTAATGGTCCATATGTACTCTTTAGTGAAAGAATATTTCTAGGGAAACTCTACTAAAGGTAGAAATTTATCAAAACAACCTTTCAAATCCATAAAATATGATCATAGAATATTGGCAGATATATATTTAGTGCATTTTTTATCAATTTTCAATTATTTTTAAATGATTATTTTATCTAAATTACATTAAATATGAATGTTTTATTAATAATAGTAAAATTGAAATTGTGGATATAAAATAATTTATATGGATTAAAAGTTGACTATTTTGAATTTGGAAATGAATTTGGAGAGGATAGATTGTTTCATTGAAACCATGTTATGTGATTTGAAATTATATAGGAGCCACCTATTTATTTGGACATTATCAAAAAAAAAGTAGTTATGAATTTCCAGACCTCTACCACAACACTCATACAATCCATATATCCATCCCATTATGGGTTGGATGGCTAAGATGATCCATGTGAGGGTAAAGTGAAGATGGTAGGGAACAAGGGATGAAATATCGAACATGGTTGGCCCGAGGGTGGTGAAACCATGGGTATTATTTGAGGGAAAAGGAACACATGGTTGAAATGTGTAAATAAAAATAGTGTTTTTAGTTTCCTGATGGAGACCACCAATAATGTAGTTGGTTTTGGACGGGAATCCAACATCTTGATACTTAAATGCTAGGCATCCCCCTGATCGATTTTATGTGGGATGTTTTATTGAGTAGTTATTGTTAACACACTTCAAAACATGATACTCTACTTGGAAAAACCATGATAAAATAGATCTTGTTGACTCTGCCACACTCCACTATGTCTCCACCACCAAAGGTCACTCAACCACCCACTGAAACTCCCTACCTCACAAAAAAAATCCACTACTATCACATCCCTGCAGCTCAGGGATGTTATAATCCTCCATATTATTTCTAGGTCCACCAACTATCACACGTGATTCCATGGAAGAACTCTTTGAGTCCATTTCAAATCTCATCCTGCTACATAGAAGGTCTAATGATGATGTTTATTCTCACTATTGCAACTATCACACTCCAAGAACCCCAGCATTGTGGAATTTCCCATGCATGCACAATAAATCTCCCACTTCCCATATGATCTAGCCTACACCACATCAGATACCCCCAAATCCATGAATGGAAATTTAAGATTTTCAAATTTCAAATATTAAATTATAAATTTAGTGGATAATTTAAGTTAGATTCTATTTGATATCATTTGAGTGTTTGAAGATGATGGACCTCTTCATATATTCTTATAAAAATATGACCTCCATTAACACAAAGGAGTATATCCATTACTATAGGGAGGAGGAAATCCGAAGGATTTTATACTACCCCATTCCCCTTATTTTTTTATTCTATACGATTAATTTTTTTAATTGTAATATACTTTATTTTTAAATTAAATAATATTTATTCATTTTTTCATTAATGTGTTTTCTTCCATCCCTATATCATTATTATTATTCTAATTATTTCTTTTTTATTTTATTACCCATCTTCTTCTTATTATTTGTTTTATATTTTATGTTTTTATTTTATTTTCATTCCTTCTTTCCTCTATTTTACTCTTCTTATATTTCATTTTTATTCTCTTCTTATCTGTATGTATCTCTTGTTTATATCTCATATATTCTTTCTATTTTATTTTTTTCATTTCTTATCCTCTCTTCCAACCTCATTCCATAATAAACTCTTATAATAAAAAAGAGGGTCTAACTTAATAAATTTACTGCGGGAGGAAAGTGTTATTTCCATTTAATTCATCGCTGAAATTTATTTGTTTTTATGTATTTGGTGAGTGAGAGTAATGTGAATGAGTGTGTTCATATTCTACTTGGACAATGAGCTCAAAATCATTTATATTCATTGTTTAAATTATTTTCCTACCATATAAAAAATATTATCTCTTCAAATAATGGAACTTGGTTCTATAACAATTCACATTCTTCATTGAGGTGTTCCCTAAAACATGATTATAGGAGTACATTGTATTAATATTGAATAAGGTTTTGAAAATCTAAAATTAATAAATAAAATAATACTAAATCTTGGATGTGATATAATAATTTAATTTTCAAAAATAAATTTAATCACAAATAAAAGAGAATGAAGGATCACATTAACCATACACCAAAAGATGTGTACTTTCATCAAAATTTTATTCTTATAGAATTTCATCTTATTTTTAGTTTTAATTATCATATTTAATGTCTGTTTAAATTCCAATTTTTCATATAAAAACAAATAATAAAATAAGTAGAAATGTAAATTACATTAAATAGGTGAACAACTGAGAAATCTTCTTCATGTTTGATTACCCTGGAAAACCACTATGATACACTAGGAATATTAATTTATTTTTATGGACCGTAAGACTAGTGTGAATTCAAAATTGGAATAATTTCTAAGAATCAATGTGGTCTTTTGATCTATTTTCCTAAATTCAAATGTTTAAAATATTTTTCCTTATTTTATTTATAACGAATTTAAAAATACCCTTGTTCTATAATGTATTAAAATTCAGAATATTTTTCATCAGTTGATTAATAATAGGTTTTGAAATAATAATAACAATAATAAAAATAAAATGAATATAATATAGGCTGAGAGGAAGAAAATAGAAAAAATATAAAAAACAAACTAATATAATACTAAGGGTGTTTGAATATGTTCATATATTAATAGAGAAACTAAAACCTAAACTAATGTATAATCATGTGAAAAATGTTGAAGATATTTCCCCAATCATTTTTGTTGTTAAATAACCTGATGATGTAAATTATGAGAAACATGAAGATTCAAATCACTTTTCCAAACAATTCTTTATGTAGATAGATGAATTGGACTTGTCTATTGATTAAAGAGATAGATATAAAGTGAATTTGAATAAATTATAGAGACATTGGGAATAAATTTAAATGAAAATCAATAACCCTTTTAAAAAAATTAATATGAATCATCCCTACTACATCTCACTCTATCTTTGTAAGAAGAAAAAAACCACCCAAGTGGTGGAATTTAATGAATGATTGGAGGATCCTATGTATGTGAATTAATAAATTGGAAATCAACTCTATGTTGAACATTTAACAATAGTATAATTTTCAACCAACCCTATATAAGTAGTTGAATCCTTACAAAACTCTAAATATAATGATTTTATTGAAAATAAATTGTGATTCAGTCCTTGTTGTTTTAATTTTTCATATTTGGATGACCATTATTTTAATCTAGAGGAAGATAATGATAAATAATATGAATCATTTGAGGAAAACATTAATATTTTAAATCATATTCATCATATACATGAGGAATCCCAATATGATATCCCAGTGGCTTTGATGAAAACCCTAGATACACATATTGACTACCTAAAATGGAATGAATCAGATTTTGAATTTTGTAAATTAAATTTTTGCAATATAAAACTGAAGTCTCACATACCCTTTGACTATGAATTTAATGAAACACATCATGATAAACCATTGGATAAAAAAAATATTGTGAATATGTCATAAATAATGAGGAGGATGTTCCATTCTTCATTATACCCCATCCATGAAAACTATAGTTAATTATTAGGTGGGAGGATATGGTGTATTATATACATATAATTATCCTTAATAATGAATAAGTGTGACTTTAGAAAAGAAAAAACATATGGTTCTAGTCTAATAATATAAACCCACCATCATATATTTCATAACTGATAGTACATCCCTATGGTGGGAGTAAAAATTCAATGCCCACTAAGGGGAATATTTTAATAATTATCTTTACGTTTTTTTGAGTATATTAAAATTTATTTATTGAATTTGTACATCATGCCACCAAAACCATTTAATTGTTTTTCAGTATAAATGATATGTTCCTTTTTTTTAATTCAGTAATTCTATTTTTTTCATTATGGAACAAAGAGGCCTCATGTAGTGGATAAAAAGTACTATTCCTCATTGGAAAGGGATTTCACTTTAGTTTTTTATCTTTTAAAATATTGATATATTTTTTCGAACAACATGATTTGAGATTTAATGTTGAAATTTCATTCTCACAAATTAAAAACTTCTTTACTGGAATTATCTAGGACACATGAGTTTCATAATAATCATGTGATACCATGTCTTAGATTTCAATATTATTAATATTTATTGAGTAAAATGATTAATTGAGTGATTAATGTGGAGAATGGATATTAAAATCAAGACTCATGAATTGAATAAATTTATTGATTCATGTAAATGAAGTGTGCCAATCATTTTTACAATTCCTTTAATTATTAAAATTCATTTGAATAGGGACATAAAATAATCAAGGGAGATGATGGAGCATGTTAGGGTTCGAGATTGGCGATCACCACCATAGGTGGTGATGGCCTCCGAGAAGATCCCTCCTCCCTTGGGGGAGGCGAATCTTCGATTCCCCACACAACTCATCACTTTCTTCCTTCCTCCAATACTGTGTTCTTGGATTTATTCATGAATATCCCATTATCTCCCAATGTTCCTGAGTTATTTGATGTGATCCCACAATAATCGATCACAGCCCATGAATTCATAGATGCCTCATCTCTGCTGAACTTGACCTTGATAGCACGTTTCAAGAAAAGACGTCCTTCCATGGATTTCATTGATCATTTCATATTTTATTCGTTGAATTTGAAGGAGCATGCAATTGTTGTTATCCTTGACTGAATGAATGTAATGATTCGTTTTCATTCAGAGGATGATCTGGTTCTGGTATTTTCCTCTACTCCACGAACAAGTGATGGCTTCCGATTTTTTATTTTCTGATGGTCTTATGTCTTTCACATGAAGTGAGATTCTACGACCACTGTAATCTGGGTACGATTTCATGAATTAACGCTTCCATATCAGAACCCTTCCATTATTCGTTTGCTTGTAAATTTGGTTGGCTGGTTTCTTTTTTCAGATAGTAGAAATAGGGCCGTGTGCCATCCAATTTCACTGATAATATGCATGGAAGTTGATCTCTCGTAGACTCCGGTTATTTCATTTTTCATCTCTTTGAGTTAGGAGTTTTGTTATAAGTAGTCTCTGGTGTTTGAGTCATGGATTGAGTACTACTCCAGGTGTATCAAACTTGGGCATCAGAAAGTTGTTTGTAAGGGTAGAAGTGTGGATCCATAGGTTGCATCAGATGGGCTAGTTGCGTGTAATTTTCAGTATCGGTAAGGGAAATAGGTCCTCGATCTTGTTAGTGAGACGGTTGTGCAAGGAGACCATTTGAATTCAGTGGAGATGTATCTAAACCCAAGGGTGGATATGGTGGATGGATGTTTAATGAGTGATCTTGGTGTGCTCAATATAGGAAGTCTAGTGTCTAATGTACAAGCTGCAATGCAACCATCCGAGCTCAGTGAGGAAGTTCTTGAGGTTAAAAAAAGTGATATGGTGGGTGTTATGATACGAGCAGTTCAACCTAATGGGAATAATGATGCAGAGAGGGGAAACCCTTTTTGGGTATATAGGTAGGTGGTACATTGTATAAAAAAGGAGGATCGGTGAAGGTTTCTCCCAGGATTCAGCATCAGCTTGGAAAGTAAGTGACCACCACTGCACTTGGCAATTGCTTTGCGGGTTTGATGAATCATTGTTTGGAACTGATTCAGGATCATGATGTGGTTGACCAAGATACATCTTCTATGTCTTCTTTCTTGACGCCGTTAGAATTTTTTGATGAACTTAGTGGCAGCGGGACTCTAAATTTTACGAAAGAATGTAATCACAGGAGGCTTTCTCATGACGATGAGGAAACTCAATGGAATGATGGTGAAAAAATACATTCTGATTTTCAGTACATGAATGTTGTACATAGAGAAGAAATTTTTCAGAATGCGATGCATGGTAATCTTGAAATTATAGAAAATCCGAAATCATTTTCAATGGATGATTCCAAAAGTCACATCAGGCAAGAACTAAGACTGAATGATTGTTTCTAGGGGTGAATATCTCTGCAAATTAGGGGGGTATATAAGAAAGTGGAAAAGATATTATAGGAAGGAGGGTGGGGACTTCTTATAGTGATATTTTTCATGGTTGAAAGAAGTATGTGTTAGGAAAGGAAGAAGTAATGACCACTTCAACAAGAATAAGGAAAAGGAAATATTACTCTTATATGCCAAAGCTAATGCCCACTTCATCCTCTGTCAGCAATGGCAAAGGTACTCAACCTTTTGAGGAGTTTTTGTATTTGGATAAGATAAATATTAGAAGAAAGTATGTTAATTCTCTAAAGCATTATGAATGCTCGGAATGGGAGTCGGCCACTACGGATGAAGCACTTGATTATGGAAATGATTAAAATATAGTTTTTTTGACATGTAGTTGTTTTTCATGTAATTTGATGCATGTTTACTATAATTTTCCTTTATTTTAATAAATGGTTAGAGACTTTTTCTCTGGAATAAATTTATGGTAAAATTAACAATAATTTATTTTTCATTATTAGTCATTCTGTGATTGATTTTCCAATATCTAATTCCCTATAAAAATAATTTTTATATACTATTCACTTTTTTTTATCTTGAGAATATTTCTTGAGTGATCTTGGGAAATTCCTCTTACTATAACTTTCGTTTGATTTTATCATAATTATATCTATGAAAAAAATAAATTAAAATGATTGAGACAACTTTTGAAACTTGGTTTTCCTTAAAATACTTCTTTTATGTAATGATTATTTAGACCGTAGAAATAGTGCATGACATTTTTAAGATTGAACCATGTTTCAATGCATTTTTATCCATTGGTACCCTCATCATAGTTTTTTCATTATATTCTAGAGTTGATGTGAAAGGGTAAATGGAATCATAAATAATGGGTTGAATAACATTTTAAGAATGAAGTTTGGGACATCAATATATGAGAATAAATAAAAATTGTTTTTTACTTTTACATTGTACGTTAATTGTTTTATTCTTCTCAAAATAAATATAAAAAAAAAATGGTTTGTGATTCTAGAAAACAAAAAATAACCATTACCAGACCTATAGTTTTTATCATATGTGGTTTGGTTGTGTATTTAAGGGTTCTTCTAAGAGTAACTTCTAAAAAAGAAACATGAATGTAAATGTTTTTTTAAAAAAATTAAAAAGGAATAAAAGTAGAGGAATATTAAATAGGGTCCATAAAAAATTCATTATACTAATTTTTGATCAAAACATCTACATTGAGTTTTGGGGATGTTGGAGTTCTTTCAATATTAATGGGAGAATTAAATGACACTTTTACTTATAATATCATTCTTTATGATTTAAGAGATAAAACTCATTCTTGATTCTTAAATATTATAACAATAATTCCAAAAAACCATAATCCTACAAAACAAATGGAATATAATTGAAATTCATTATGATTTTACATGAATTTTTTCTTTATAATGTTGTGAAATTAGATACATTAAAAGACTATGAATAAGGTGCTTGTTCTCATGATATGAAAATAACTACACTCAAATTTCTTCATGAGTGTTGAGAATAAATAATCCACTTTAAAGTCGATCATTATCTATAATACTTAAAAATAATGAATTGAGATTCATAAATTAATGAAAGGATAAGTTAAACCATTTCTAAAAGATAATAATTAAAATCCCTAAATTGATTTTTTCTTTGAAAATTTAGATATTTAATTCATATTTTATGTGTATTTTTAAAATTTTAATTTAACGTTATTTTTTTATTTTCTTTCATTTAGGTTTGAAAACATGTCTCATTAGTTCCCTATAAATTTAAATGTTTAGATTTATTATTCCAAAAAATGTATGGAATATGTGGGAGTTATTTTACAAACTCTTAGTTTATATTTTTTAAAATTTTCAATGATTTTAAATAAATTTATAATCTAAATTCCTATCAAATTAAATGTTCTATTAATAATTAAGAAATTGTAATTTTGTATTTAAAATGATTTAAATGTGTTAAAAAAATTTTATTTTGAATTTATAAATTAATTTGGGTTTTATTGTTTTATTAATTGATATCATGTTAATTGATTTGGAATTCTCCATGTGTTACTAAATTTGTACAAGACAATATCAAAACAAAATTGAAACATAGCCAACCCTCAATCATAGCACCACAACAAGCCACATAGTTGTCGCACTAGGGGCTGAAAAAACCAGCTTCACCATGGGAGATCAAGGACAAGACGACAAGGCATGGGGATGAAATCCTATGAACACGTGTCCCATGGCTGGTGAACCCCATTGCAGTATGGGTGGGATGAAGACATTCATGGATTATGTGTTAATGAATCCTGGTATTGTGTGTGGATTCATTCAATATCCAATCCCCACTACAGGCAGTTTTGGATTGGAATCACACACCTTGATACTTATATTCTCTACTTCCCTATACTCTATTCGATATGGGATGTGTTTTTGAGTGGTTAATGTTCACGTTTTTTAAACATGTTACTTCGATCAGACGGACCCAGCTCCTCCACTGCATCTCGACTCCACTGCACAGCACCATGAATCCACCAACTGATGATTCCTAACCGCCCAATAAAAATACCTACCTCTCCATATATCCACCTTTATAGTTCCCAAGAATCTTGGGTACAAACCGATATTCAATACCAAGTCTATGGACCACCACTGATCACCTCCACATCCTCAGATAACCTCATTAAGCATATTTTAAAGCCCATATGAACACTTAGAAGGTTGTATAATGATGATTATTCTTTACACGTCTTCTAACACACTCCAAGCACCCCTTGCACATAGAACTTCACATGTGTACACACTAAATCCCCCTCATCCCAGATGATCTTGTCTATAGGATTTTGTGTGATTATTTAAATCTGAGGGAAAACTACATATCTTCCTACATATGAATTCGACCATTATCAGAAGGAGGAGTTTACATCCATTAAGGGGGATTCAAACCTATGTACATGGTATTGGCCATTTACCCTTATATTTTCTTTTATTCTCTAACAGTTCATATTTAATTTTAATGTAATTTTTTTCTTTTTGATAATATATAATTCATTCCACTTTCACACAAATTTTTCTTCTCCTACAATCATACTTTTATTCTTTTTCTTCACTTTATATTTAATTTCATTATTCTTATTCTTACTTATAGTCTTTTCTCCTTTTCTATTTTATCATTTTAATGTTTTTAATTGATTTCTTTCTTTCTTCCATTTTCTTCTTGTTCTATTTTATTTTTACTCTATTCTTCTTATCTATCTATATATTATTGATACCTCTTAAATTCATTTTCTTCTTCTTTTTGTCTCGAATATTTCTTTCTCAGTTCACCATTACCTCCTACCTTAAAAAATAAGGTTCTAACCCAAGGCTTTTCTAAGGGGATGCAAGTGGTGTTTCAATTTCATTCTACACTTAATTTTATGTATAATATTTATGTTTATGGGAATTATGTGTGAACTGAGAAAGTGTGGGGATTTTACACTATGAAACTGAGTTCAAAATCATTTTTATTATTTGATTAAATATTTTCCATCCCTTATAGTGGATCCAATATATTCATATAATTACATTGATAAATTAACGTGATGAAATGGAATACGATGGAGCTAGGCCCTGGATGGTGTCACATTCATTATTAAGGTGTGCCATCAACCTTGATTTTCAGATGAGGTAGAATTATATATATAAATCCATTCAATATTTCAAACTACTAAATAAAATAATATTAATTCATTCATTATATATCCTAATTATATTACCAAACTAAAATTAAAAATAAATAAAGAGAAGGATGGAACCCATTAACCAAGACACAAAGGCCAAGCACATTATTCCTACTTTCATTTTATTAGAATTTAATAATTTTTTAGTATAAATTTTATTGTTTTATGTGTTTCCAAATTATATTTTTTCAAAAAAACAAATATGAACTAGTTTAGTTTAATTAGATTAACAAGGTGACCAACTAAGAAATTAAATCAAGTGAAATGACCATGGATATCACCTATACTGCAATAGGAAAATAAATTTTCTCTTCCCCATTACATATGATTATCATGAATTTAAAAATCATTAAGGGTTTCAAGTATTCTGTTAGGTAGACCATCAATCTAATAATTATATGTTTTGATGAAACAAAACTCTATATCTAAATCTTGTTGAATAATTAAAAATAGCATTGAGGTAATCTTTAGATCTTGATTATAAATTGAAAAATGTTTCAATCAATGAAATGGTACCACTAATTTAATTTATATTCCTATAATATGTAAAAAAGAATAGTCCTCACTAGTAGTGATGATGTGTGATAACTTTTCAAATTGATCGAATACAACCCATACAATATTACAACCTTTAGATATTTTGGATATATCAATGAAAAAATCTATTGTGATGTATTCCCATTTCTATTTTTTGGGTGATGGTTATAATTTCCCCAACGAATTTTGACTCTCATCCATAACGTTTTCTCATACCAAGCATCGAGAAACAAACTCTGTGATATCTCTCTTAATTCTATCACACTAAAAACACTCTTTAAAATCCATATACATATTTTTACTTACATTATGAGTAGATAATGAATAACCATTATCCTGTCTTAATATATCCCTTAACAAATGTGGTATGTATGAAACATATATATATTTATAGAACCTTATTACTCCTCCGTAATCAATATTAGCTATAGAAAAATTTCAAACTTTCTTCTAAAACCCCACATCATCCTTCTATCCCTCTTTAATATTCACATAGAGGGATAGTTGGGCACTCATTTAAGTAAGATAATATCTGTACCATTCATTTAGTATTTGTATATTAATCCACTAAAAATATAAAAAAATTGAATCTTTTGTTATAATCATCATCGATAAGATAACATGATCTTTTTAAATTTAATCATTATCCACCTTTTTTACTATCCTATGGTGGTAATTTGTTAGTCAATCATAATATTTAATCAGTAAAAACAATCATCTCTAGTTCATGTTCAATCCCATCAATTAGAATATATAGTTTTAATTTTTTTTTGTCAATATAAATATCACAGTATTGTGTATAAAAATAATGACCTCATATATTTAATATAAAAATTAATATTAATAACTTAGAGTCATTGATGATATTGTTTTCATAAAAAATCCATTGTCATGATCAATAATCTATAATAATGTCATACAACCTGATAATGCATCAAAATACCTTTTTGGGTGCATATCTATATATTACAAAACGTTCTCAAGTATCAGGTAATGTATGAATAAGTGTGTCGACTAATCTTATCTTCAGTTACATGAAAATTTAATTACATTCAACCATACAGTGGAACATTCATCCCTTATGAGTTAACTTGGATAGTGTGTTAGATAGTCATGAAACATTCTCCATAAACCATTGATAATATAAGACTAAACAAAGAAAACTGTCTATTTATTTAACATTACTTATCTTAGATGTTATTCAATTCCCTCTTCTTTTAATGGATATAGTGATTTACCATCTATTAGTATTATAAAACCCCAAGTCGAATCATTTTGTTACTAATATTAACAATTTTAAACATTTCCAAATAGTATCACCTTATTTAGAGTCAATATTATAATTCTCAAGTGATCCTCATTCTATTAATTTCTATTTCAAATGATCTCAATATTATCTATATTAAATACCACCAACAGATCCAGGTATAAACTAAATACTTTATTCATTAAATATATTATGATAACATGGGAATTATTTTGATAGAATGGAATAAAAATTTACTCATAGTATTTATAAATTATTTATAATTATGACTTTAATTTATCATTTGTATTAATCCACAATTAATGATATCTAGAATGAAGGTAATTCTTGGAAAATTATTAAGATCTTCCTAATTTATCAAAAAAAATTATTCAATAAATGGTAGAGGATACCTAAAATTGATTAAGATCTTGTTAATATTTTGATAATCAATATAAAGTCTCACTAATATTTCTTACATTTTAACTAAAATAACATGTGTACCCCATATGAAAATACTTTATCAAATGAATACATTTTCAATATTATGTAGGATTTTATTATTCATTTTGTACCACTCAATATTGAAAATACCTTTTTTATTGAAAAAACATTTTATTTTAAATATTTTACAGTTTTACCTATTATTAAATGGATTAAAATGTAAAATTAGGTAAAATTTATTATTATTAATAAAAAATCGTTCATTTTAATAAATATCATTTTGAAATAAGATATATAATCTTTTTAAAAAACATAAAATTTTATCATTGGAAATCATATTTTTCATCACATCTATGAGACTAACCATGAATTAAATTCATCCAAATAAGTTACTTGAATTTGATTAAATGGGATGCATATATATTATAATAATAAATTATATTAATAAATATATTATAATCATTTTATGTCCCAAATTAATAATAATTAATTTGAAAACTAATGACATAAATTAAGTTAAAAGTTGGGTTTCACAAGTTACAAGTGTTTGTTTAAAAATTAATCTTCCACACATATAGGATTTTTATATAATAAATTGGAATTATTCTTTTTAATTAGATGGTCCAATTAATCTAACAACTATCCTATTAATTTTATTATTAAAGGATACATCACTTAGGTAAATAAAAATATACAAGTTTCCCCAGTGGAAACTAAAATTCTAAAATTTTGTAAACATAAAGGCTACGGAAAAACTTGTTTAAAAAACTTTTTATGGTGGGGGTGTAGCTTGAAAATATAATATCTCCACTAAATTATTTATCAAATTTCAAAGTACATAAATATAGATTAACATGTTATTATAGAATATTTTTAGGTTTCTACTAAACTTACACTCCATCATTACAAAAGGCCACCACCTCCCTTGACCACATCACACCAATTATGAACTTTGTCTTGAAAAGAACCTAAAAAAATCCCTCCCAAAAATCCTTATCAATGTTTTAGAGATTATTTTAATACTAAAAGACCAATCCTACTATCATTAATAAGATATACCAATGGGTTTATTCTAATAGAATGATTTTTTAATGTGTTCAAAGGATTTCAAGACTTATGTTATGGGATTTATATTCTCTTCCTTATTTATTTGATTCACATTCCATAATAACCACTATTTTTTTGGGAAGTATAAATACTGCTACTTTGACATGTTATATAATGAATTTAATTATATTCATGGTATTTATTGTTTAATTTGATGTAATTATTTAATGTGTATTATGATTCAAAATATTCCCAATTGTAAGGTATTTTTATCTCACTTTTTCCTCTTTCGGAATTACATTTCATTATGCACAAATATTTTTTATGAGGTGTATACACATACCATTTGAAAATTAATATCATGGATTTATTTAATATCATGAAATTTTATATTTTAATTGATGTACGTATTTTATTGATATTATGATTCAACGTAACTATGTTGTAATAGATTTATGATACGATCCCATAAATTTCTAGGATTGTTTATGTTTTTGATTTTGATGATTAAATATTATTACCTACATCTCTTGATGCAAAATAATTTTATTTTCCTCATTAAATTTTTATTGAATACAATTTTTTCCATAAATTTCCTATCTTTATATTGATAATATTCTGAAGGAATTTCTTTAACCACAAATAACCTGAATTTTCTCATCAGTAGGAATAACATTTTCTTCCATTTTCATGTTTTAAAAAAATTATTTCGATTTTTTTAAAATTATATAAATGGTTTATTAAATAAAATATTACCCAATTATTAATTTTTATGTGTGATTTTAAGTGAATATTCATTTCATTTTCTAAAAAAGGACACATTTTCTTTTATCAAATGTTTTAAAGTAAATTTATTATAATTTTCATTGAATGGATGAAATTTCCATCCAAAATAAAAATTATTTTATTTAACGAATAATTTATAATATTAAAGGGTTTTTTCAATGAAAATCATTTCAAAAATATTTTATGACTTTCATGTTTGAAAACGTGATTTAAAAAAAATATTTTTCTCAAGAAATGTTTTCAATTATTAAGTAATCCATTAAACGTTTCCAATTTTATTTTCAAATGAACGTGATTTTGATCTTGTTTTATGTTTTAAAAACTTTTTTAGAAATTATATATTATATTTACCTCATAATATGATCCAAGTTACATTTCAAAATCATTTTTCATGTGAGGTCAAATCCATTAATGTCACTTATACATTATTAAGGATATGAACTAAGAACATTATTATTAATTAATTTCATGGTTGATTTTGATATTGAATTTTTTTATGAAAATAATTTTCCATATAGGAGTTTTACCGTAATAAAATACTTATGAAACCCACCATTTTCCATTTGAAATTTGATGTAAAATGATTTATGAAGCCAATTTATTTTCATTGGTTCTAATAAGATGAATTCTTTACGAAACCCATTTATTTTTATATGTTTTGATAAGATGAATGTTTTATGATATTAAGGATCAATTATATATGATTTTAATTATATTATGGAGTTTAATTTATGAGAAATTATAATGGATATATTATAACCATGGATGGGTGGGAATTATATATTGATCCAATTCATTGCGTAATTATTTATATCTAATGAGATAATAGTCAGATTCCAGTTGAAATGCTTGATGAATAATTGGAAATTATGTAATGGTGTTGGCACATAATGGGAAAAAGGAACATTTACTTTATCCATAAGGGGAAATATGGGATTATTATATATCCACCATGATTGATGGTCTGGATAGTTAACATTGAGAAATTTTATTCTTATGATGGGGACATTGTTTTTTGACATGAGATTACAGTTTATGAATTATAGTAATTTCACACATTTTTTTATAATGTATTTTAGAATGATAATGGTTTATATTCAAACTCAAGTGTATAATATATAATACGTTTTATGAATATTTTATATAACATTCATGATCTCATAACCAAAATATTATCTTATGATTTGATATGATCATCGAATGTTATATCCCTTATTTACCCTTTCTGATCATCTAAGCCCACAAATATTTATTTTTACATTCACTAGTTTGAAATAATGGTTTTATATAGGGTATGTTAATGAAGAAAGAAAAATTGGAAACCAATTGTGAAAGGTGTTCAAGGTATTTTATTAAATAATTATTTTTTACCATGTCACAAGAGACACTAAACCAATACATACCAAGGGTGTGTATTTGTTAAATATATTTCATATTCAACTAAATAATATCTGATATTTATGTATGATAATATTAGATCATTAAATTTTGTATTGTTATAGGGTTTAAATAACCTTAAAAAATGGAATGAGAAATCCTTTTCCATATCCTTAGGGATATGTATAGTGATATGTTTAGGGATATTTCTAAGGAAAAGTATAAGAATGATACTATAAAATAGAAAATGTTTGGGAATTTTGTTAAAGGATAGTGTGATTTATTTATAAGAACTTAAATCTATATCTATATACTAAAGTGGATTTGGATCTCATACATAGGTAACTAGGTGTAATAACAATGAAATGAGATAATTTATGTGGAATCTATCATGGCCTATTTCACAAAAACGGGCCTTATTGCACACCTTGTCTGATAATCCCTGAGGATATTTTAAAAAACACAATATTAACCACCATTAATGATTAAACTAGATTATGATGATGAATTAACATGGATAAAACTATAGTTACATATATTTAAATGAATGTCTCATGATTTATAAATCCTATAACTATATTTTCAATACAATGTGTTTCCCTTTGGGAATATTGTTGATCAAATCAGTCTTTTTGGTTTTAATATATGGTAAGTAACAAAAGGAACTTGGTTAACATTGAATTTGATATAAAATGTGTTTATTAAATACCAATTGGGAATATCACAATTTTTAATTATTTATGGATTATTCCTAATTATTTTTTCACGATAAATCATTAATAAAATTTCCCTTAATCAACAGTCATACTCTGCCAATATGCAAAAGATATTATTATTCGGTAGTTTTGGGTTTGGATACCATTAGGGAATGTTTATTTGGATTCTTATATACTGATATTGTGGGATGAATCATTCTGTTAATATCTCAAAAAATTGATAATATTCTTTATGTGTTGAGAATAAGGGAAGAGACTAAGTAATTTATGAGTAAAAAAGAAACGACTAGTCAATAATATAGATGATAATAATTGTTTCAGTAAGGCATAATCAATAGTTATATTTTTTAAATAAGTAATTTTTGGGAATTACTAAATTCATTATTCTATAGGGAATCCTCGTGCAGGATATCATACCATTCTTACCAATAATGTTTTTTTCCTTTGATTATGAAGAGACTATGAAAGACATATGAATGGATTTTGGTATTATGGTAGAAGTTAATGAATCCTAGTGAGTGGTTTAAAATTGAAGTTGAATTATCAATTTTTTTATTATAATTCATTAATTATGAAATATTTCAGTAATTTTCTATAAAAGTTTTTAATTATTGTTTTAATATAATATAATTATTAATATTAATGAACTTTAATATAAATTTAATGGAAAGTTTTTATTTTATGGAAAACAAATGATTATGTGAACGATACCCCTTAATATGCTCTTGAGGTTGAGATAAACATTTTTAAATAAATATATGATTTATATGGTTAAAGTTAATTAGATAGTATATATTACCATCAAATTGATTATTGATTTGATGAAAATGTTTTCTGTTTCCACTGATAATGTTTACATATTTTATGGATTTATAAAATATATCCTATCATTTTTGTTTTATTTAATGAATAATGAGACATGTATGGTTTCAATAATGATTTATGGTAATTTAGGTTATTAGCATGTTTCATTAGTATATATTTTTAAGGTATTCACATGTTCAGTATTATTCAAATAAGGTATAATATATGATCTTTGGGGCATTAATGACAATTTTATTTTAAAAATTTAGTGGCCATCAATCAAAATCATAAGATTTAAATTTTGATCATACCTGATGGATCCTAAATGTTATCTATTAGTAGAATGGATTAATTAGAACTCTGAAATTTATTAGATAACTTGTGAAAACCATTTTGCTTTCGTAAACTATTTAGATTTTGAAATAGTGAATTATGAATCTTCTGATTATATTATTTCCCCCAATTTGAAAAGTTCATAATGAATAATAATTTAATGGAGTAATAGATAAAGTGAAAATTCATTAAAAAACAGCCAAAGATAGAATTTATCTTAATACATAATGTAATGTTGATCCTATGTATATTAGTTCCTTTGAAAATCATGATTGTATCAAGGTTTTAGCTTATCAGATTTCTTTTTGATGGAACCTATACCAATTACTCAATGTTTTAAATCTATGTAACACCCCAAGCTTCAATGATACAATTCTCTTTGAATAATACAATAGCGTGTGTTGTACGCAACTTTGAGATTCTAACATGCCGCGTCCAATCAAAGTAGCCATTATGAATAGTAATACCCACTTTTTGAAATTTTATAAATTTTATCATACAAAATGGACTTCATTTTTGGATTTGGAATATCGAAATTATCTTAGGGTGAATTTTTGGTATTTTTCCGAAAACTTTCAATTTTTGAAGAATAGTGAAAAACACTGAGTTATTGGTTAAAACATACTTTTTATTTAAATAATTATTTATTTTATTTAAATTTAATTAAGGTAAAAATAGATACATAATACAAATATAAGTTCAATATAATTCATTTGAGTTAGTTTAGAATAATTTTAGTTATATAAAAATTTTATTGAACTTTACACCGTCTTTTACCCATCTCCTAGGAGAATTTGAAAATTCACATAAAACGTAATTTTAACGCTTATGTGAGTGGAATTTGGAAAATCCGAGAGACTTGGTTAATATCAAGGAGTAAAATTTGGTTCAATAAGATAAAAATTATTCTGGGTGAATAGTAACTTTTTTACTTTTATTTACCAGAGTTAAAAGTAAATAGGATAATTAAGGGTAAAAATGATATTAATATTACCCTAACAAATGACATATTTCAATTGGAAAAGTGTATCTCGATGAAAAAAAACCTTAGGAATAAAATATTATTATTTACGTCAACTAAGATTAGATTAGGACATTTATTATTATTTAATTCAAAGAAGAGTTAAAAGAGTTAAAATCAATGTTTAATTACTAAAAAAATTTAATATAGGGTTATACAAATGATAAATTAGATTTTAAATGATAATTAGAAAGATAAAAATAATTCCTACTTAATGGTATTTTATTTATAGTTTTTACAAATTAAATAATTTAATTTATTTATGACACAATGGTGATGCAGTAGTTACCTAATTAATGAAATATTAAAATAATTAATATTATAAATATCCAAAAAATGTAATTTGAGACTTTTTATGAATTCCACTAATTTTAGAGGTTAATATGACATGTTAGTATTGATTTAATTATGTTTTTTAGAAGTAATAATACTGTTATGATTATCAAAAAAATCAAATACCAAATATTGTCAAAATTGACATAAAAGTGTTTTTAAAACAAATATTATATTATTAATTGATATTCAATTCCTAAAAATCTAAGGTTCATCCAAGAGAATTATATAATGATATTTGTATCATTAATGTACCACTTCTAGGTCTCTTGTATGTATATAGTAATTTTATTAACTATATAATATAAAAATACAAAGATACATGGTAAATGTCAAACTAATTGAGTAAGAGTTAAACCTAAAAGATAAGTTTAATATAATAACCCAAACCTGTCTAAATTATATTGGTTGAAATTATTTCGACCCATAACCACCTTAGATTTTGAATAATCCACTTTGGAGCCATTAGTAACTGAATATGAATTTATTATAAAATAATATTTCTAGCTATTCCAAAGGTGCCCCTCACCCCTCTTATAAAAGGGAACTCACCCTTCTCACTAATTCACACATTCAAAGCCTTTTGGCTCAGCCATACTCTGCCCAAATATCCTCCAAAATTCCCTCAATTCATCCTAGAGGCATTATTTTGATCATAAATCCAACCTATAGATCCCTTTTGATCAAATCAAAAGGAAGAACCCGAAGAAGAGGCAACGTCTTCACCACCCTTTTTAAAGTTCCTTTCTTCTTCAACTTCTTCATTCCTTGTTATTTCCATTAAAAAATAATAACTCTAGTATCTTTTATATACATTGATGTTATTATAAATATGGAACAAACAAATTCATTATTCTATCCATCCCTTGAATGACATGTCACCATACGTGCGTACGTACGGCCTACCGTCTCCACGTTGTGGTGTAATTGTTATTCAATATATTATTTCTTAGATGGGTATAATAATGATGTATAATTCATGTAAATAATAAATATAACATGATAATGATTCTGTATATATGATATAACATCCAATTATATATTATTTTAATATCAAAAGAATGATATTGTCGCTCGTGCAGACTACCATCTCCACGAACGCGATGTGATTCATTCCCCATCGTATCCATTCAAGTCTAATTCTCATTTTATAATTAAAAAAATTGTTTAAGGACTTGATATCATTCTGGATATGAATAAAATATATCCTATCCATAACAAACATGCCTTATGTAACCAAATTTTATAAGAAAATTATGACAACCATGCTTTCTATTACAACTTTAACATGCTTTATTACATATAACTTCACTTGATAAAACAAAGAAGATCGAGTGTTTTAGTGTCTTTGGGGATTAGGATCATTACATAAAAACATTAAACTTGAAATACAACATCTTTATTGAAAACTTCATTTACATGACCACTACATTCCTTCGTACTTAGCATTGCATGGGATAACCTAAGGACATGCATAAGAAAAGGGTGAGCTATAAAGCCCAGTAAGGGAGTACACAATGAATAACATGAGGAGATCAATACATGTTAGGCAATAGTAATATCAATAGATAATAATAGTAACATGAACATAACGTCATGATAAATCATGATAATCATAACATGGAAATGTGGCAACAACACTTAACATTGAATTAGCATGAGCCAAGGCTCATTGCACATGGAGCATGAGTAAACCCTCATTGCACTTGAAGCACGAGTAAACTCTCGTTGCACTTGAATTAACATGAGTCAACACTCATTGCATATGACGTATCATGATACTATACTTTACCCAATGCATTGGAGCGCTATAAGGGCGCACCCTTCTTAAACATTTCATTTCATGCACAAGTGTGCCACATGGATCATAAAACATGGATTCATAAAACATAATCATTTATTCCAAGATAATGGAATGTGGAATTCATACATGAAAATTTACAATAAATAAGTAAATGTGCATAAAGTTGAATACCTTTGATGGAGAAATGGGCATGGTATTCACTACACAATGACATTGGCTTAGAAAATCGGTGCGATTTCGGCAGCGTAACGGCGTGACATAGGATTTCATAAAAAAGGTGGATGAGAGAGAAAGGGGTTCCTCATAATATTTACATGTAATGGGAAGTAAGGAGTTAATATAGATACATGTTCCACTAATTGAAAAGAAATTTAGATTCATGATGCAAAATTATTGCTTGAATGTAAAAGAAGAGAGAGATGTTTCTTTCGAACTTTCGGCATTGTAATGAGTGTACATGGGAGGCATTTAATGAGAGAGAAAGGGGTCTCCCATCATTCAAACAATAATAGGGTAGTATGGGGGAGGTTCGAAACCATACCCCAACATTCATAATTGAAATTAAAAGGGCAATACAACTTAAATAAAATTGACAAAAAGGAGAAAGGAAGAAAAAACACATACTTGGAAGTGTGCTTCCAAAGGTTAGAGAGAGGCTTGTGAGGGGCTTCTTAGGAGCTTGGGGCACCTTTGGAGGATTCTGGAGAGAGTAGGGAAGAGGTTGGACGAACTCCAAGGGCATTGAGTGAGGAGGAAGTGGGAGCTTGGGGGGGTTTATATAGGAAAGGTGAGGGAATTCTTTATTATTTAGGTTTGGGACCCCTTATATTAAAATAATACAAACCACAAACCATCCCATTGTATTTGACCATGGTTTCTGGAAAAGGAAAGAGGAAAACAATATTTTACAATCCCAAGGTCCGAACTTATTAAAAAAATTAGGGTTGCTTATGTGGAGGTGAGTCACACTCCCATGGAAATTAATATAAAAAGACAAAGTGTTGAATAAGTCTTGAGGGCTCCATTAATGCTTTGAAAAGTAAGTCAAACAAACCCAAAACCTCATTATTTTAATTATAAAACATATATTGGCCGAACATAAGGATTATGGTATATTATTACATCACCATTGGGTCATTATGATGTCATAAAACACATTATATATTTAAATGGTATTTAATTTTTACCCAAAAATTTGACTTTCTCATAAAATTATGATAAAATCACCGTTGGATAATTTCGACATCCTGATTCCAAAAATAATATTTATTTTATCTAAATAATTTTCTAAATATGTGAATTTTCACTTTTAAAATAAAAACCGACATTTATAAAAAATTCACGGGTTTTGACAGAAATGGCTTTCAAACCTTAATAAAAAAATTTATTGCATTCATAAAAATATATGATCATTTATATTAAATAAAAATTAATTTAATATTAATAATAATATTTTATTAAAATATTATTTAATTCAAAAATCCTTTAATTTAATAAAATATAATTACTGTTAGATAGTAACTAAAAACACCATTTGTACTATAAAAAATATTTACAATGTATCAAAAATGACTAGAAATTATATTCATTATTATATACAAAAGTAATGTGCATGAACATGGTACTACTTATTTGTTACATAACCACTTAAAATAGCCGCGTAAGACCTAAGGGTAAGGTGTGCGATGGTGACAGACTCTTGGAGCTGCTCAGATAACATCGCTCGAGTGGTACTCTCTATCAACTTCCACTTTTCCCGTAGACGATCACGTTCGAGCTTGACATAATGAAGCTCAGCTTTGGATTGGTCAAGGATGAATCCCAAAGACGCCACCTCTTTTCCGAGCTCTGACAAATGGGCTTCGTATGGGGAAATTCTACTGGATGAGGCCATCGCTTCCTTTGTCTGAGTAAAATTTTGTTCGTTAAAGCCATATATTTATACTACTCATGTGATCACTGTTCAACGGCTATAAAAGTAACGGTCACAAATCTTATCATAAAACCAAAGAAGGTGACATCTTATAAAAAAATTTCATAAAGATACATTTAACTGGATCAAGAGGGATTTTCATTAATGAAACTTTGGGTCGTTACAATATTCCCCCCTTAAGAAATTTCGCCCTCGAAATTTTCCTTTTCCCGCAGTAAAACAAACGTGGGTAACTAAGCTTCATCATATCCTCCGACTCCCAAGTTGCTTCTTCAAACTTTTGGTTTCTCCACAACACCTTGACGAGGGGCATTGTCTTATTTCGTAGATCATTTACTCTACGATCTAAGATCTTCACTGGTTTCTCCTCATAAGAAAGATCATCTTCCAATTGTACCACCTCGGAAGAGAGTACATGTGAAGGGTCCGGTATGTACTTCCTTAAGAGTGATACATGAAATACATCATGCACCTTGGCCATAGTAGGTTGAAGTGCTAGTCGATAGGCCACAACCCCAACACGATCAAGAATCTCGGAGGGGCCGATGTACCTTGGACTTAACTTCTATTTCTTTCCAAACCTCATGACCTTCTTCCACGTAGATATGCATAAAAACACCATGTCTCCAACCTTAAACTCAAGGTCTCATCGACGATTATCTCCATAACTCTTCTGTCGACTTTGGGATGCCTTGATATGCTGAAGAATTGTTTTCACCTTCTCCACCATTTCTTCGACCATTTCTGGTCCAAGCAGCTTACGTTCACCGACCTCATCCCAACATGCCAGTGTTCTTCACCTTTTCTCATACAGGGCTTCGTATGGTGCCATTTGGATTCTTGGGTGGAAACTATTATTATAAGAGAACTCAACCAGAGGAAGATGTTGTTCCCATCCTCCTTTAAAGTCCATTGAGCATGCTCTCAACATATCCTTAAGTGTTTGGATAGTCCGCTTGGATTGGCCATCAGTTTGAGGATGATAGGCTGTACTGAAGTTCAGTTCAGTATTCAGAGCTTGTTGAAGACTCTTCCAAAAATTAGAGGTGAATCTTGGATCTCAGTCAGAAACAATAGATAGTGGTACTCCATGAAACCATACCACATCCCTGATATATATCCATGCTAGTTGATCCAAATAGAAATCCTCTCGAATAGCAATGAAGTGTGCAGTCTTTGTAAGACGATCCACAACAACCCAGATTGCATTATTGCCTTTGGATGTCCTTGGAAGTCCAGTGACAAAGTGCATGGTGATGTTCTCCCATTTCCATTCTGGTATGGGAAATGGTTGCATCATCCCCTTAGACTTCTGCCTCTCTGCCTTCACTTTCTGACACACCAGGCACTTTGATGTATATTCAGCGATCTCCTTCTTCATATTATCCCACCAAAAGTTTTCTCAGAGATCTTGATACATCTTTGTGCTCCCTGGGTGAATAGAAAAATTTGAACAATGTGAATCATCCAAAAGTTCCTTCTTCAGCTCCGAACATGATGGAACACATAGTCTTCTCCCAAACCGCACAATTCCTTCTTCATTAACATTAATCTCTGAGGATTTTCACTTTTTGATAGCTTCTACTTTTTCTTGGATTCCTACATCATCCTTTTGAGCATCCTTTATCCTTTCCAAAAGAGATGGTTGAGCAATCATTTGTGAATGGATTGATGATTTTCCCTTCTTTATGATTCCCACATCCATCTTCATTAATTCTAAGAAGATTGGATCCTTCTCAATTCTCATCATTGATAGAATCGCTGGATCCTTTCTACCTAGGGAATCTGCCACCTTGTTCGCTTTCCCAGGGTGGTAATGTATTGAACGGTCATAATCCTTGATGATCTCTATCCATATTATCTGGTGCATATTAAGCTCTTTCTGTGTGAATATATATTTAAGACTCTTGTGGTCAGTATATATCTCACATTTCTCTCCATAGAGATAATGCCGCCATATTTTCAAGGCAAAGATCACCGCCGCCAACTCCAGATCATGCGTTGGATAGTTTCGCTCATGGATTTTCAACTACCTTGAGGCATAGGACATCACTTTATCATTCTTCATTAGCACACATCCTAAGCCCTTCTTTGAGGCATCACTGAATACCACAAAAAGTTCCCCACTTGTGGGTAAAGTGAGCACGGGTGCAGTGATAAGACTCCTTTTCAACTCCATGAAACTTTCATCACATTCATCACTCCAAGCAAACTCTACTCCCTTTATAGTTAGCTTGGTAAGAGGGTTGGACAATCGTGAGAAATTCCTCACAAATCGTCGATAATATCCAGCTAACCCCAAGAAGCTACGGGTATCAGTTACCGATGTTGGCCTCGGCCATCCCTCAATTGCATCTGTTTTGGAGGGGTCCACAGATATCCCATTGCTTGTGATGATATGGCCCAAGAATGGGACATCCTTTGACCAAAAATCACACTTGCTGTACTTTCCATAGAGCTTCTCCTTTTCGAAAGTCTCTAGTACAGTTTTTAAATGCTCCTAATGGTCCTCCTTGGTTTTGGAGTATATTAGAATATCATCTATAAAGACTACCACAAATTTGTCAAGGTGATCTCTAAAGACTCTATTCATCAAGTCCATGAATATTTCTGGAGCATTGGTGAGTCCGAAAGGCATTACTATGAATTCATAGTGCTCGTACCTTGTACGAAAAGTAGTCTTGGGGATATCTTCCTTCTTCACCCTTACTTGATAATATCCCGACCGGAAGTCCACCTTGGAGAAGTATTGTGCTCCACGCAGCTGATCAAACAAGTCATCGATTCATGGGAGAGGATACGTGTTCTTTATCGTGATTTTGTTAAGTTCACGATAATCGATGCAAAGCTGCATTAACCCATCCTTCTTCTTGATGAAGTGGACTGGTGCACCCCATGGTGATGCACTTGGGCATATAAACCCTTTATCCAGATTATACTGTAGTTGTTTCTTCAGCTCTTCAAGCTTAACAACAGCCATCCTATATGGAGTCTTGGATATTGGTAGCGCCCCAGGTATAAGTTCAATTGAGAACTCAACATCCCTTCTTGGACGAAGACCAGGAAGTTCCTCGGGAAATACTTCAGCGAATTCCCTCACAATAGGCATTTCTTCAAGGGTGGTTTATTCATTGGACTCAATCATCTGATCCAGATATGCGTGATCATAAGGCAGTAATATCCATTCTTGAGATTATGGTGCTAAAGGAGATTCATCTTCCTCCTGACACTTGTAAAGAATCGGGGGTCGATTCTCCATATGGAGTGTTATTTCCCTCTCCCGACAATTTATGTTGGTTCTATATAAGGAAAGAAAATCCATCCCAATAATTGCATCAAATTCCACCAAAGGGAGTATGATGAGGTTCGCTGGGAAATTCAATCCATAGATTATAACATGGGAGGACTTATACTCATGGGATGCAATGATTTCCCCATTTTCCATACTCACCGACATCTTTACTTCCATGATTTGTGGTGGTGCAGGGATTGTTCTACTAAACTTTTGACATATAAAAGAATGCGTAGAACCTGAATCAAAAAGTATGTTCTCTATTCTTGAATGAATAACTAGCGTACATGTCACCACTTCGTTGTCGGGGATCACTTTGGCAGAAGTGATGGAAAAAGTTCTTCATTGCTGTCTTGGAGGTTACTGGTTGCCTCCGATAACCCTTGGATTAGGGCATTGATTTGAAAAATGACCCGGTTCTTTGCATTGGTAGCATTGAACAACGTGTTGAGGTTCGAACGGAGTGTTCCTCTCCTCTGTCACAGTCGCGGGTCCTTCTTGCTGACAGTTAACAGCTTGGTGCCCTTCTCTTCCACACCTGAAGCATTTTATTGTCCCCCTAAGGAAATTTTCAGGGTGCTTCTTTCCACACTTTTGGAAAATGGGGTGCTGGAACTTCTTAGCGCCATTGGATTTATCCATCTGACCACCAGTATTGAATTCCACCTTACGCTTTTTTTCCCCATGATACCCGTGTGATTCTCTGATCTCCATTTCATCCTTGAGGGCACATCGGACAATTTCCTCATAGTTGTCAAAGTCACGGATCTGTAATGCTTTCTGCAAGCTTGGCTTCAGCCCACCAAAGAAGCGGTCAACCTTGAATTTGGGGGTAACGACAAAGCCGGAAGCGTATCACGCAAGCCTTGTGAAGTTTTCCTCGTACGCTCCCACAGATTCTTCATCTTTCTACTTGAGGGAAAGGAATTCCATTTCCATCTTAAGACGGAGGGTGTGCAGAAAATATTTATCAAAAAACATCTTCCGGAATTCCTTCCATTCCAAAGCCTCGATCTCCTCCTCAGGCTTCGTATTTTTTATCAACGTCCACCATTGATCAGCTTCACCCTCCATACGATAAGCCACCAGGAGAACCTTCTCTTTTTCAGAACATTGAAAGATATAGAAGATCTTTTTAATGGAGTTGATCCATTGCTCAGCGATCGTGGGATCAGATGATCCACTAAAAGTATAAGGTCTTTGTCTCATGAAGCTCTCGATAGCGACTTGTTCTTTCTTGGGGGGGGGGGGGTTGAACGTTCCTCTTGACCCGTGTTTCTATTCAAAACATGAGTTAGCTGAGAGAGAAGCGTGACAAAGTTCGCGATTCCCGCTCCCATTGGATTGAGTATCTCATTAGTACAATCATCACATTGATCTTCACAACAGTTGTTAGCCTGAGTTCTCCTATTACCAGACATTGGCTGGAATAAAAGGAAAGTTAGGGGTAACAAATAAAGTTTAATCCAATGACAAAAGTTGATGACTTATAAATAAACATTAATCTCTTTAACTCATGAGTCTATAGGATTCAATCTAGTCTTTTCATGATCTTCCTTATAACATATATTCTTAGGGGAATTTTTCCCTTAATAAGGGTTCGTACAAAGATTGTGAATTTATCAAAACATATCCCCCGGGAGTTTCGTAACCAAGAGTGTAGCAAGGCCCGTTGTCGTGCACCAGTTCCCGTTCGAGTCTAGCTCAAAGCGGTGTTTTCAGGTTTTACCCCTAGGATACATCTATGCCAGAGCCGCCTCTACCTGCTCGTATCCAGATAGGGATTTATTTGTTTGATTAACCACTTACTTAGTATTTACCAAAACATAGGGATGTTTTTATTATCTTAGTCTTGTATCTAAGGCTTTACTAGGGTTTCCTAATCCCAAAAATAACTAAACCTCCCTCTGATACCAACTATGACAACCCTTCTTTCTATTACAACTTAAACATGCTTTATTACATATAACTTCACTTGATACAAAAAATAATATCGAGAGGTTTAGTGTCTTTGGGGATTATGATCATTACATAAAAACTTTAAACATGAAATACAACATCTTTATTGAAAACTTCCTTTACATGACCACTACATTCCTTGGTACTTAGCATTGCATGGGATAACCTGAGGACATGCATAAGAAAAGGGTGAGCTATAAAGCCCAGTAAGGGAGTACACAATGAATAACATGAGGAGTTCAATACATGTTAGGAAATAGGAATATAAATATATAATAAGAGTAACATGAACATAAAGGCATGATAAAGCATGATAATCATAACATGGAAATGTGGCAACAACACTTAACATTAAATTAGCAAGAGCCAAGGCTCATTGCATATGAAGCATGAGTAAACCCTCATTGATCTTGAAGCACGAGTTAACCCTCTTTGCACTTGAATTAGCATGAGTCAACACTCATTGCACATGACGTATCATGATACTATACTTTACCCAATGCATTGGAGCGCTGTAAGGGTGCACCCTTCTTAAACATTTCATTTCATGCATAAGTGTGCCACATAGATCATAAAAAATGGATTCATAAAACATAATCATTTATTACACGATAAAGGAATGTGAAATTCATACACGAAACTTTACAATCAGTAAGTAAATGTGCATAAATGTGAATACCCTTGATGGAGAAATGGGCATGGTATTCACTACACAATGACATTGGCTTAGAAAATCGGTGGGGCTTCGGCAGCGTAACGGCGTGACATAGAAATTCATAAAAAAGGTTGATGAGAGAGAAAGAGGTTACTCATCATATTTACATGTAATGGAAAGTAAGGAGGTAATATAGATAATTTCTGAACAATGGAAAAGGAATTTAGATTCATGATGCAAAAGTATTGCTTGAATGTAAAAGAAGAGAGAGAAGTTCCTTTCGGAATTTCGGCATAGTAACAGGTGTACATGGGAGGAATTTAATGAGAGAGAAAGTGGTCTCCCATAATTCAAAAAATAAGAGGGAATTATGGGGGAGGTGCTAAACCATACCCCAACATTCATAATTTAAATTAAAATGGCAATACAACTTAAAGAAAATTGACAAAAAAGAGAAAGGTAGAAAAAATCCTTACTTGGAAGTGTGCATCCAAAAGCTAGAGAGAGGCTTGTGAGAGGCTTCTTGGGAGCTTGGGGAACCTTGGGAGGATTCTAGAGAGAGTATGACAGAGGTTGGACGAACTCCAAGGGCTTTGAGTGAGGAGTAAGTCGGATCTTGGGTGGGTTTATATAGGAAAGGTGAGGGAATTCTTTATTATTTGGGTTTGGGACCCCTTATATTAAAATAATCCAAACCAAAAACCATCCCATGGTATATGCCCATGATTTCTAGAAAAGGAAAGAGGAAAAAAATATTATACAAGGCCAAGGACCGAACTTATTAAAAAAATTAGGGTTGCTTATGTGGAGGTGAGTCACACTCCCATGGAAATTAATTTAAAAAGGCAAAGTGTTGAATAAGTCCCGAGGGCTCCATTAATGCTTTGAAAAGTAAGTCAAACAAACCCAAAACCGAATTATTTTAATTATAAAACATATATTGGCCGAACATTAGGATTATGGTAATTTATTACATCACCATTGGGTCATTATGATGTCATAAAACACATTATATATTTAAATGGTATTTAATTTTTACCCAAAAATTTTACTATCTCAAAAAATTATAAAAAATTCACCGTTGGATAATTTCAACGTCCTGATTCCAAAAATAATATTTATTTTATCTAAATAATTTTCTAAATATGTGAATTTTCACTTTTATAATAAAAACCGACATTTATAAAAAATTCACGGGTTTTGACAGAAATGGCTTTCAAACCTTAATAAAAATTGTAATTGCATTCATAAAATTATAAGATCATTTATATTTAATATAAATTAATTTAACATTAATAATAATATTTTATTAAAATATTATTTAATTCAAAAATCCATTAATTTAATAAAATATAATTCATATTAGATAATAACTAAAACACAATTTTTACTTTAAAAACTATTTACAATGTATCAAAAATGACTGGAAATTATATTCATTATTATATACAAAAGTAATGTGCATGAACATGGTACTACTTATTTGTTACATAACCCCTTAAAATAGCCGCATAAGACCTAAGGTTAAGGTCTGCGATGGTGACAGACTCTTGGGGCGGCTCGGATAGCATCGTTCGAGTGGTAATCTCTACCAACTTCCACTTTTCCCGTAGATGATCATGTTCGAGCTTGAAATAATGAAGCTCATCTTGGGCTTGTTCAAAGGGGAAGCCCAAAGACCCCACCTCTTTTCCGAGCTCTGACAAATGGGATTCGTATGGGGAAATTCTACTGGATGAGGCCATCGCGTCCTTTGTCTGAGTAAAATTGGGTTCTTTAAAGCCATATATTTATAGTACTCATGTGAGCACTGTTTAACGGCTATAAAAGTAACGGTCACAAATCATATCATAAAACCAACGAAGGTGATATCTTATAAAAACATTTTTCATAAAGTGACATTTAACTGGATCAAGAGGGATTTTCATTAATGAAACTTTGGGTCGTTAAAAAATGAATAAGTTAACACCCGAAACAACGATAATACTAAAATATTATTAACAAAGCATTAATAGAAGATCATATATGATATCATATTTATGTATATGGTTCTTTTATAACTTAATAACAAATTTTTAGCTATTATACAGGAGGTTAACATACCATCAACTAAAGAAAAGTGTAAGGTAAGGGTTATTTCACAATCTCTTCATTATCTGAGGTTGTTTATACTGGGACCTATTTATCATCCACATCCATGTTTCTTAAAAATGTATTTCAAAACATTCTTACTATTTTACAGAATATGGGTTAAAGTCATTTATACCCTAGTTTGACTTTTTATAATATGTTTATAAAGGAATATTTCGGTCGTTTCCCAAAACAAGGTCATTTTTAACATTTTCGACAGAATCAAGGTAAGAATGTATTTTTAAATTATACAGTGGATGTGGATATTTTCCACCATTATAAAGTTATCTAAGCTTCCCTTACAAGATTATAAGAATATTTTCAAAGTAAATGTTTTATTTAATAATTATGGGACATTTAAATGAATTAAAAAAAAGAGATATTTCTCTCAAATAGTTTTTATTTCATCTATGTAGACATCCTTTGATGTATTTTAAGCTTATTTGAAGTTTATTTATTATGTTACAAAACATCAATATTGTATTGATGGTTTTGTGATAGGTTTGAGTGTGGATGTGTTATTTTTATACCATTTAATGTTTATGAAGAAATTATTTACACTTCGTATGCTAGGTTTAATACGAATGTTTATGTTATGTTAAAACCCGTTCATATGAGGAATGCATTAGACTTAATAAGTGAGGGGTGGAGCCCTCTATAGCTCCTCGATGCATCGGTAGGTCTCATGAGACAAACTAGTGTCTTGGCATGAGGCCTTGACAAAATATTATTTGTAGTCTTGGCACGAGGCCTTGGCTACGTGTATATGACAGTCTGTCATTATGCATTCCATCATTATGAAAGTGGTTATTGATATTTAATGTGATTATTCGACTAGTAGAATATCCATGTGATGTAGTAAATGGCATTATTTTATTTTATCGTTTCCATATTATGTTTAAGTTCATGTTTAAAAGGCTTTGGTTTTAGTTATAAATTGCTTTATATGTTTATGCTTATTTATGAATGTTTCCACTATATTGTTATCCTTACTGAGCCTCTGAGCTCACCCCATTCAATGTTTTATTTTTCCCAGGATGTGATGAAGTAATTTATGAATGACCTATAGGGATAGAATGAGGGGATATGAAGACAATATGTTGTTGTAGTAGTTTTCACTTTATGATGTAATGTAAACTTTATGAGTGTGTCTAGTATTTCCAAGGCTACTAAACTAATCAGTCTTTCGATATTTTATCTTTATTGTGATGATTCCAATGTTATGTAATAATGAACCGAGTCTGGGTAACTAGGTTTGGGGCATTACTATTGGTATTAGAGGAAGTTTATTATAAACCTTGGAAGATATATTTAGATAAACTCTATTTAGAGAACATAGGCCTAAGATGGACTTTGAGGATTATTTTAGAAAAACATCCTAGAATTTTGTTATTGTGGATATTTTATGAGTGTTCGGAGCAATTCATCCCTGTTTGGATACGAGCAGGTAGAGGCGGCTCTGGCATAGATGTACCTAGGTGTAAAACCCGAAAACACCTCTTTGAGCTAGACTCAAACGGGAACTGGTGCACGACAACGGGCCTTGTTGCACTCTTGGTTACGACAGTCTCGGGGGATATGCTTAGGATAATTCTCAATTTCACTACGAACCATTATGAAGGGTTTATGAGTATATAATTACTCAAAGAAACATTTTTATGATTATGGATTATATCCATAAATAGTTCAATTTATGTTAAGTGTTTTACAAATATGAAATTATGTATTTTGATTCATAAACTGATCTAGTTTATGACATTGTTTTGAAATGGAACCTAGTGGAAGAAATAGAAACCGTATCAATGCACACACTCCATGTATGGATTTCCCTCCTGCTCAAGATATTTATAGTGGAGCTATTGATGTAACTGGTGCTGATCAGCTTATCACCATACTGGGACAACTCGCTCCGGTTATGAATAATAACCGTACCCATATGGAGCACCCTGATCCACAGCGTGGAGTATCATTGTTAGATCGCTTAATGAGGCAACAACCACCATTATTCAATGGGAGTACAAATCCATTGGAAGATGAGGAATGTATAAGTTCCATAGAGAAAATATTTTGTTCTTTGGGGAGTAGTGACAGGTAAAAACCTGTCATGGTAGTTTTTCGCCTCACTGGAGATGCTGTTCAAAGGTGGTAATTTATTCAAAACATGAAGGAAGATGATGAAGTATCTAATATGGAATGTAGGGAGTTCAAAGAGCTTTTCTTAGAAAAATACTTTCCTCATGACCATCGAGAAGATATGGAAAGGCTATTTCTGAGTCTAAGACAAAAGGAAGATGAGAATGTCACAAAGTATGAGGCTAACTTTACAAGGTTAGCAAGGTGTGCTGGAGATTATATATGTAACCCAAGAAGTAATATTGGTCGTTTTTTTAATGGGTTAAAAACATTTATCCATCGAGCATTAGTCTCACAATCCTTCTCGTCATACGAAGACATTGTCTCATGTTCTATCAAGACAGAAATGGAATTCTCTAAATCCTACGACATTAAAGCAAAGCAAGAGAAGAAGAGATCTACTGATAAATCTGGAAATGGAAATAAGGGAAAGAAGGGAAAAGTTTAATATCAATCCAGCAGTAAATGTGGGAAGAAACACCCTGGTACTTTCTTGAAGGGAATGAGTGTCCATTAAAAATGTTCTGAAAAAGGCCACCAAGATCGTGATTGCAAAGGGAAGAAATAAGATACCGATGTTCAGTGCTAAAATTTCAGGGAGATGGTACATTATGCAAATGAATTTCCTAAGCATCAGGGGAACGTACCTTAGAAAAGGCCAAGGGATCAAGGCCAATCTTATGTTATCACTACCGCTGAGGTAGAAGCTCCGAAAGACGTGGTGGCATGTAATATAATGGTTTCCTCACGTTTATCCAATACTTCATTTGATTCGGGATCATCGCATTGTTTCATATCTTCCCAGTTTTCTAAGAGAATTAGAAATTTCCAATGTGATTTAACAAGGGAGTTTTCAGTTAAAACTCATAAGGGAAGTATCATTACAATAATGTTTTGTGAATTAGTCCCCATTAGAGTACATAAATGTTCTTTATCTGATGATTTCATCGTGATACCTATGATTGAGTTTGATATAATCCTCAGTATGGATTGGGTTTCAGACCATGATGCAAAGATTTATTGTAAGAAGAAGGAGGTCACGGTTTATGTTGATGATGACAAGGAACACCTTATCTTTAGAAAATAATCTTCACCACCTAATTCTTATCTAGATCCACCCCTATAAGTTCAACTAAATTAAATTATTGGGGAGGAAGAGAATGAAATGACTGTGGGTGAGGAATGGAATGTTCAAATAGAGGATTTACCTATTGTGAAAGAATATGTAGATGTGTTTCCAAGAAGATTTACCAGGACATCCTCTAGGACAAGAAGTTGAGTTTTCCATTGATTTAATTCCTGGATCAAGGCCTATATCGAAGACCCCTTATAGAATGGACATTGTGGTATTAGTTGGACTAAAGAAACAACTAGAGGAATTGAGTAATAAGTGATTTATTCGTCCTAGTGTTTTTTCATGGGGAGCCCCTGTTCTTTTTGTTAAAAAGAATGATGGATCTATGAGGTTATTTGTCAAATACAGGGAGATAAATACTATAACAATAAAGAACATGTTTCCCCTACCTCGCATTGATGATTTATTTGACCAACTACATGGAGCTCAATACTTTTCAAAGATTGACCTTCGGTCTAGATACCATAAGTTCTGTGTGAAGAAGGAAGACATTATGAAGATAGCATTTCGAACCAGGTATGGCAATTACGAGTTTACAGTAATGCCGTTTGGGCTGACTAATGCGCCCTCTGTATTCTTGGATCTGATGAATAGAGTTTTCAACGAATATCTAGATGATTTTGTGGTGGTATTTATTGATGATATCTTGGTATACTCCAAAATCTACATATATCATAAAAATAACTTTCTCATTATCCTGAAGACCCTTAGATGACATGAATTGTATGTGAAGTTTATCAAGTGTGAATTATGGCTTCAGGAGATTTCTTTTCTTAGCCATGTTGTCTCTAAGGAGGGAATTTCTATTGATCCTTCTAAGACCAAGGCAATCCATGAATTTACAGCACCGACGAGTATAACTAAGGTGCACAGTTTTATTGGTCTGGCAGGTTATTATTGACGTTGCGTCAAAAAAATTTCCCGATTAGCTGACCCATTAACGAAGCTCACACGTAATGGGGTTAAATTTGTCTGGACAAATGAGTGTGAAGAATGTTTTTAAGAACTGAAGATAATATTATTCAATGCTCCTATATTGACTCTACCATCGGGGAATGATGGGTTCGTTATTTATAGTGATGCATCAATGAAGGGACTTGGTTGTGTCCTTATGCAGAATGATATGTTTATTGCCTATGCATCATGACAGTTGAAAATTCAAGAGCAAAACTATCCAACTAATGATCTCAAGTTAGAAGCTGTGATATTTTCTTTGATGAAATGGAGGCATTACCTCTATGGTAAAAATGTGAGATTTATACTGATCACAAGAGTTTGAAATATATTTTCTCACAAAAAGAACTCAACATGAGGCAAAGGAGATGTCTTGAATTACTCATTGATTATTATTGTACAATACACTACCACCCGGGGAGGAAAATAAGGTGTGAGATGCTTTGAGTAAAAATGATCAGGGAGTTTTGAACAATATGAGAATTGAAGGGGACCCAATTTTCATGGATCTAGTGAAGATGGACATGGGAATAAACATTGATGGTGAAACATCAGTGATTTTCCAAATGTTTTCCAAACCATCTTTCCTAGAAAGCATTAAGAGTTCTCAGAATGATGATGAAGAATTTCAAAATAAGATTAAATCTGTGTATGATGGGAGATTGAGAGACTTTGTGTATGAAGAAGGAATTTTGAAATTCGGGAAGAGACTTTGTGTTCCCGATATAACTGATTTAAAAAGGAATTGTTAGATGATGCTCATAGTTCCAATTTCTCTATACAGCCCGGGAGAATCAAAATGTATAGAGATTTAAAGGAACATTTTTGGTGGGAAAGCATGAAGAGGGAGATTGCTGATTTTGTGTCAAGATGTATGGTTTGTCAACAAGTGAAAGCTGGAAGGCAACGACCTGGAGGAGTATTGCATCCTCTTCCCATACCTGAGTGGAAATGGGATAATATCATGATGGAATTTGTCAGGGGACTACCAAAGACTCCTAGAAGGAACGATGAAATATGGTTCATTGTTGATCGTCTTACTAAGTCAGCACATTTATTTTCTATAAGGGAGGATTTACCACTTGAACGTCTAGCGAGAATACATATTAATGAAGTTGTGAGACTTCATGGAGTACCCCTATCGATTTTCTCAGATCGTGATCCCCGTTTTACATCAAGATTTTGGAAAATTCTTCAGAAGGCCTTGGATACTGAACTTAGTTTGAGCACTACTTTCCACCCTCAAACAGATGGACAATCAGAACGAACTATTCAAATCTTAGAAGACATGTTGAGATCATTCTCACTTGACTTTCAGGGTATGTGGGATCAATATTTACCTCTGGTAGAATTTTCCTATAACAATAGCTTCCATTCAAGTATTTGGATGGCACCATATGAAGTGTTATACGGAAAGAGATGTCGCACACCAACTTGTTGGGATGACTTTGGTGAAAGAAAACTTGTAGGCCCAGAACTGGTGGAGGAAACGATGGAAAAGGTAGAGGTAATCCAAAACCACATCAAAGCAGCTCAAAGTACATAGAAGAGCTATGCTGACAACCGAAGAAAGGATTTGGAATTTCAGGTGTGAGATCATGTTTTCTTGAAGGTATCACCATGGAAGGGAGTTATACGTTTTGGAAAAAAAGTTAAATTGATTCCCAGGTACATCAGACCTTTCGAAATTCTAGAACGAATTGGGGATGTAGCATACCGTTTGGCAATGCCGCCAAATCTCTCCAAAGTTACGACGTGTTCCACATATCACTGTTGAGAAAATACATGATCGACCCAACACATGAACTCACCTATGAGGAAATAGAACTGGAACCTGATCTTTCTTAATCTGAAGAGCCCATCCGGATTCTTGATACGAGAGAACTAGTGCTGAGAAACCGGATGACTCGTCTGGTAAAAGTTCTATAGAGAAACCATAAAATGGAAGAGGGAATGTGGGAAACCGAGGAACTTATGATAAAGAACCATCCGAGTCTTTTTATTCAGTAATATTCTAGAAATTTCAAGGATGAATTTATTTAAAGGAGGGGAGAATGTAACACCCCAAGCTTCCATGATACGCTTCTCTTTGAATAATACAGTAGCGTGTGTTGTACCCAACTTCGAGATTCTAACACTCTACGGCCTATCAAAGTAGCCGTTATGAATAGTAATACCCACTTTTTGAAATTTTATAAATTTTATCTCTCCAAATGGACTTCATTTTTAGATTCGGAATATCAAAACTAGCCTAGGGAAAATTTTTTTGTATTTTTCTGAAAACTTTTAATTTTTGATGAATAGTGAAAAACACTGAGATATTGGTTAAAACCAACTTTTTATTTAAGTAATTATTTATTTTATTTTAATTTAATTAAGGTCAAAATAGATACATAATACCTATATAATTTCAATGTAATTCATTGTAGTTTGTTTAGAATAATTTTAGATATATAAAAATTTTCTTTAACTTTTCACCGTCTTTTACCCACCTCCTAGAAGAATTTGCAAATTCACATAAAACGTAGTTTTACCACTTCTGTGAGGGGAATTTAGATAATCCGAGAGACATGGTTAATATCAAGGAGTAATATGTGGTTCAATAAGATAATTTGTTTTGGTGAATAGAAACTTTTTACTTTTATTTACCACAGTTAAAAGTAAATAGGATAATTAAGGTAAAAAATGATAATAATATTACACTAACACAAGTCCTAATTATATTGGACAAGTTTATCTAGACCAAAAACAAACTTAGGATGAAAATATTATCATTTAGTTCAACTTGTATTAGATTAGGAAATTTATTATTATTTAATTCAAAGAAGAGTTAAAAGAGTTAAAATCAAAGTTTAATTACGAAACAAATTTTAATATATGGTTGTAAATAAAATAAATTCTATTGAAAATATTCTTTAAAAAGATAAATTGATTTACAAAATAATGGTATTTTATTTATAATTTTTAGACATTAAAAAATTTAACTTATTTATGACACAATGGTGATGAAGAAATTACCTAATTAATGAAATATTAAAATAATTGATATTATAAATATCCAAATAAATGTAATTTGAGACGTTTTATGAATTACACTAATTTTTTGAATTAATATGACATGTTAGTATTGATTTAATTATGATTTATTGAAGTAATAATTCTTTTATGATTGTCACAAAAAAAACCAAATAGTGTCAAAATTGACATAAAAAAGTTTTTAAAACAAATATTATATTATTAATTGATATTCAATTCCTAAAAATATAAGGTTCAGCCAAGACACTAATATAATGATAGGTGTATCATTAATTGACCACTTGGTGGGGTCTCTTTGATGTATATTGTATGTATATTAACTATATAATATAAAAATACAAAGTTACATGGTAAATGTCATACTAAATAACTAAGATTTAAAACTAAAAGATAAGGTTAATATAATAACCCAAAACTGTCTAAATTCAATTGGTTAAAATTATTTAGACCCATCCCCACCTTATACATTTAATAATACACTTTGGAGCCATTACAAACGGAATATTAATTTATTATAAAATAATATTTCTAGCTTTTTCAAAGGTTCCCCTCACCCCTCTTATAAAAGGGCACTCCCCCTTCTCACTAATTCACACATTAAAAGCCTTTTGGATCGGCCAAACTCTTCCCAAATATCCTCCCAATCTCCCTCACTTCATCCTAGAGGCCTTATTTTGATCATAAATCCAACTTAAGGATCCCTTTAGATCAAATGAAAAGGAAGAACCTGAAGAAGAGGTAACATCTTCACCACCCTCTTTAAAGTTCCTTTCTTCATCAACTTCTTATTTCCTTTTATTTCCATTGTAAAAAAATAACTCCAGTATCTTCTATATTCGTTGATGTTATAATAAATATGGAACAAAGCAATTAATTATTCTATCCATCCCTTGAATGACATGTCACCATATGTGCGTACGTACGGCCTACCGTCTCCACGTTGTGGTGTATTTGTTATTAAATAACTTATTATTTAGATGGGTATAATAATGATGTATAATTCATGTAAATAATAAATATTACATGATAATGATTCTGTATATATGATATACCATCCAATTGTATATTATTTTAATATCAAAAGAATGATATTGTCGCTTGTGCGGATTACCGTCTCCACGAACGGGATGAGATTCAATCCCCATCGTATCCATTCAAGTATAATTCCCATTTTATGATTAAAAATAATGTTTAAGGACTTTATATAATTCTGGATATGAATAAAATAAAACCTATCCATAACAATCATGCCTTATGTAACAAAACTTATATAAGAAAATGATTAAGTTAACACCTAAAACGACGATAATACTAAAATATTATTAACAAAGCATTAATAGAAGATCATATATGATATCATAATTATGTATATGGTTCTTGTATAACTTAATAACAGTGTTTTAACTATTATAAAAGTGGTTAACATGCCATCAAGTAAGGAAAAGTACAAGGTAAGGGTTATTTCACAATCTCTTCATTATCTGAGGCTGTTTATACTGGGACCTCTTTATCATCTACATCCATGATTCTTAAAATTGTATTTCAAAACATTCTTACTATTTTACAGAATATGGGTTAATGTCATTTATAACCTGGTTTTAATTTTTATAAGATGTTTATAAATGAATCTTTCCATCGTTTTCCAAACAAGGAGCTTTTAAACCTTTTCGACAGAATTAAGGTAAGAATGTCTTTTTAACTTATACGGTGGATGCGGCTATTTTCCGCTGTTATAAAGTCATCGAAGATTTCCTTACAAGATTATAAGAATATTTTCGAAGTAAATGTTTTATTTAATAATTATGGTACTTTTAAATCAATTCAACAAAATAGATATCTCTCTCAAATAGTTTGGATTTCATCTATGTAAACATCCTTTGATGAATTTTAAGCTTATTTGAAGTTTATTTATTATGTTACAAAACTTCAATATTGTATTGATGGTTTTGTGATATTTTTGACTGCGGATGTGTTATTTTTATACCATTCATGGTTTATGAAGAAATTATTGAAATTTCATATGCTATTTTTAATACAAATTTTTATGTTATGTTTAAACTCGTTCATATGATGAATGAATTGGACTTAATAAGTGACGGGTGGAGCCCGCTATAGCTCCTCGATGCATCAGTAGGTCTCATGAGACAAACTAGTGTCTGGGCACGACGCCTTGAGAAAATATTATTTGTAGTCTTAGAATGACGACTTGGCTATGTGGTTATGATAGTCTGGCATTATGCATTCCATCATTATGAAAGTGGTCATTGATATTCCATGTGATTATTCGACCAATAGAATATCCATGTGATTAAGTAAATGGAATTATTTCATTTTATCTTTTCCATATTATACTGAATTTCAAGTTTAAAAGGATTTTGTTTTAGTTATACATTTCCTTAAATTTTTATGCTTATTTAAGAATGTTTCAGCTATATTGTTATCCTTACTGAGCATCTGAGCTCACCCCTTTCAATGTTTTCTTTTTTCCCAGGATGTGATGAAGTAATTTATGAATGACCTACATGGATAGTATGAGGGGATATGAAGACAAGATTTTTTTGTAGTAGTTTTCAATTTATGATGTAATGTAAACATTATTAATGTATCTAGTGTTTCTAAGGCTACTAAACTAATTGGTCTTTCTAGATTTGATCTTTCTTGTGATCATAACGATGTTATGTAAAAATGCACCGACTCTGGGAAATTGGGGTCCGGGCGTTACAATCTATCTCGACCAAGGAAGTATATACATAATGATTTAGAATTACCAAATTCAGAGCTTGTACCAATTTATCATGATAATTATTTAGATTAAAAATTATAATATACTCTTAATTATATAGTGTAAGTGCTTTGAAACAAGAAAAAACAACTATTCATTTTTTTTTGAAACCCCCTTCTTGAAGAAGGTACTTGGATACCTGAGAATATAATGAGCTAGAAGAATAATCAATTATTATTCATTGGGATTCATGCTAAGGGAAAATTAATTTTATGGTGGTATAATTTAACACCTTTATTTTCTTTGAAATATTTTTTCCAAATATATTTATTTTTTTGTTAGCTTGCAGTATAGAAACCCCAATTGTAAAGAACTAACAAAAATTATTATTATTATTATTTAAATACAACCATCGTTACCTATCTATTAAAAATAAAGACATTAATATAAAAACTATAATTTTAAAAATTAATTATAATTTTTATATAGAAATAAATTATTTTAATAAAAAGATTGTGTTTTTTGTTAGTCTTTATATGCAAAAAAAATTTCTCAAAATTTGGTTTTCATTGGGATTTGTGAACATATAATAAAATTAGATTGTTACAAAAACATAATTTTTCAAATATAATCAAATTATTTTTTGAAATAAAAAATTTCAAATTATAATAGAGTGAATTTTATGTATCTTAATAAAAACATTAAATTTTCAATGAATAGTAAATAATACTTTTTTTATTGAAAATTGATATCAATTTAATGTCATTATATGGTTCCATTTTAATTTAGAATGGATTAAAAAGTAATAATTGTTCCCTTATATTATATTTATTACAATATTGTCATTGTATTAAATTTTATATTTAATTTTGATATATATTATTTTTAGACATTAAAAAATACATGTTGGAAAATCAGTTTTCCACCATGTCTACATGATTATTCTTAAATTATACTATGCCAAGTTATTGATTTTAATTTGATAAAATGGATTCCATTTTTGGAATTAGAATAATTTATATTATATAATAATATAAAATTAATAATTTGTTATAAATATTATCAATGAAAATACAAATTCATTACCACCATTAAGTTTCATATCATATTTTTCATGTTAAATTTTCCTGGGATAAAATTTATTTTCTACACATGTTGAATTTTTATTTAATAAATTATAATTACTATTTAGAATAAATGTGTCTGAGTTATTTAATTAGTATAATTTTAATTTTATTCTAAATATATCAATTACCTATGTCTGTTAGAAAAATAATTTAAACATGGTGAAAACTAAAATGGTAAAATTATGTAAACATAACATCTAAGGAATAACTTGTTTAGGGAATTTTTATATAGATATCTATATCAATTATATAATAACTCCAATAAAGTATTAATAAATTCATCAGGAAAATGGGGTGATATTTACTTACCATTATGGAATAGTTTTGGTTATTAACATAAATTCCACACTTCCCCAATTTTCAAAGGCCACCACCTCCACTCACTTCTTTAGACCTCTTATGCCCTTTGGATTGGAAAAACCCTTCCTAAAACCATTCCAAATAAAATTTTCCATGATCAAGAGATCCTTTTTATATAATATATTATCCCCAATGATCATAATAAAATATTATATGGGGGTTGTCGTAAGAGAAGGTGGTCTGAACGTGTATGAAGTATGTCAAGAATTAAGTTAAGGGATATATAATATCTCTTTTTATTTTTGTGTGAAATATGTCATACTCATTACTTGTTTCTTTTGTGTGGAATGTGTACTAACCCACTATAATTTTCTATCATTAATATATATTTTTTCTTATAATTCATGTTTCATTTTATGTTATAATTTATTTTTGTATTACAAATTATATTTGTTACAAAGTTGTAAGGGACTTTTGTCTTAATTATTCTTGTTTAGTACCTAGGTTATATTATAAACCTAACATATTTTATTATTTTTATATAAATATCCCTTTAATTGTAATGTCATTATATTATTTATTCTCATGATATTTTGTGATTCCTTACTATTATTTGTTCTTTAGTCTTATGATTCAATGTTACTGAGGTGATAAGTATTTTATGATACAATATCAACATTTATCATGATTGATTTTTCTTATTATTATTAATATGAAATATACAATACACATCACAATAAACTAATTAATTCTCATATGCTATGGTTTTTTCTTGAAATTTTTTGTTTTTTATTCATTTTCATTAGTTTTTTAAACATGATTCCAAAATAATGATTTTAATGAAAACTGAATTTATTTTTCCATTTGATATGGAATTATTCTTATTATAAATCCATGTTTTATGAGAACTTTTCAATGATTAATTTTCATTATTTAATGTATATATTAACTAAATTTTTACCCATGTATTACTTTTTTACATTATGTTTTAGGAAAATTTTCATATCGTTTTCTAAACAATGACAGTTTATATTTTACCAAAAATGTTAAAAGAATATTTTATTAATGGGTATGGAATGAACATAATTTTCCTACACCATGAAAATTATTCAATTTATAAAATCCTTTATAATTTTCAAAACATATTTTCAAATGAGATTATTTTTAAATTATTTTTTAATTTTCATGATTAAACAATTGATTTTTAAATAACACATATTTTCTCTAAGAAATGTTTTAAATATTTTTTATTTCCTATGTTATAAGTACCGCATGTTATTTTCATTTAAAATTATTTTGAAAATATTTTTTGATTAAAAATGTTTTTTTAATCTGGATATCCTATTATCCTCATGAAATAACTTTAGTGATCTTTTAAATTAATTATCAATATAAGATGAAATAATTCAATGTTAAAATTTCTTTAATACAAATATAATATGAGGATTAGAATATTATTCTTTCTAGGAATGTTTTTGGATTATAAAAAAGTATTCTTATGAACCCAATTTTTCTTCTAGAAGTTATACTACAATAAAATGACTATAAAACCTTCTTCCTTTTAATAGGTAATTCTATGTCGAAATGTTTTATGAAATTCCATTGTTTCCATGGGTTATGTTATAATGAATATTTTATGAAACTATTTTCATTTCATGGTTTCTGATATGATGAATGTTTTATGATCTATTGAAACACCTATAAATGGTTTTCGTTATGTGATGGTGCATATCTTATAACCATGGTAATTGGTTAGGTTATAACCAAGGATGGGTGGGGGCTACATTTCCTAATAATTCATTAGGGAAATACTTATATCTTCTGGGAAAAAATGGGAAACATGTAGATTGGTTTAATACAAAATCAGAAATTTGTCGATGGGTTCTATCCGCAATGCGAAATTTTCCATTAGTTTGGATCCATAGTGGGAAATAGGTTATGAGGCATGATCCTATATTTTCTATTATCGTGGAATTTAACTTTGACAAATGAATCTTTTCTTATACCTAGGTTGGTGCCACACTTTTGTGTCATGAGATTATTGTTGATGATTTATGATGACTTCATAGATGTATGAATATTTTCATTCAAAATGACAATTAATTATTCGATTACTCATGTTTATGATCTATATAAGGTTGTGTATGAACTTTTTAAGACATTTTATTGATTATATACTATTATTTTTATCTTATGTACTCACATAATCATAGAATAATATCTCATATGTTTTTCCTTGTGTGTAATATTATACCACCCTTTCATTTAATTCCTTTCTTGCGATTATGAACATAGGTTTTACATAGGGTATTCTTATAAAGTGTAAAAAATGGGAAGCTCTTTATGAAATATTTTAAAGATATTTTGTAAAATAGTATTATTATACACCTGGTGTCCAATAAAACAAATAAAATATGTTCCTTTGTCATGTATCTGTGAAATGTATTCAATATTTTACTAAAATGATGTTTTATTTTTGTATATGAATCCCATGCCATTATAGTATGAGTTATATTGGGAACTCAGCATCAAGATTTAGTGTATAACTTGGAGACCCTTCCGGAAACACATCAAAAAAATTATTGATAATAGGAATATGATTGAGGTTAGATTTCACCTCGATAATATGGTATAAATACCCACATTTATGGGTAATCATGATCCATAAAATGGATTTGGTTTCCATTGGTTCTGTATGTCTATCATAACACTAATAGAAGATTATATTTTGGTTTGGAATTTCAGATGTACCTTCCCTTTCTCGATAGTTGATGAGGGATTTATGTAGTGAAATCCAATACATGTCGTATATTACATCAAATTCAAAAAGAAGGAGAATAATGAGATTTTAAGTTTCATATTAAATTAAAAATAAATTGGATAAGATTCATAAAACTGAGATGTTTTAGTCATAAAATTTTTAATTTCATTGCTGACTCAACATCTAATCACCGGGAAGTAATTTTGATACCTTGGGAGGATTGTTTAGATACAAATGAGTGAATAACCATATTAAATAAACACATTAGAGGTTCTAAACATCATGGTAAGTGTTACTTTATCCATGTTGTTATTTTACACCTTATTAAAAATATTGATCACATTATATTTACCTTTTTCCATTGTATTTAGAGATTGCTGGAAAATATTGTCATTACTAACAATTGTACATGGAAAATGTTTAAAATAATTCCCATAATCCATGGAATTAAAATATAAGAAAATGGGTTTTCCATCAATGGGAATCATCGTCCATTCGATTGACTTATCTAGAAAATTCATTTTAATATCAAATTTAGGGGCTTTATGACCCACCCATCAATATTTAAAGAACCATCCAGCTCAATATAACTAGTAACCATAATTGTCATACCCTATTTCAAAAATGTAGATGGCTAAAATTTCATTCCACCATTATATTTATTCATTTTTTAATGATATTTTAACATCCTTTTAATTTAAAACCCATGAGAATAATAAAATTAACCAATTTCCATTTTATCCATGGTTCGAGATTAAATATTGTAATCATGGATAATAGAGTGTCTATTAGTTAATACCGTTTATAGAAATTGTATTATGACATCAATTAATAAATTGTCCTTATTTTACAGTAGAATGACAATTGTAGAATAAAAAATCACAAGTCTTGTAAAATCTGATTCATCAGTACTGACCAATTAACAATCTATCTACTTTAATTCAAAAAAATCCATCCCTATATTTGTATAAAGATTATAAGTAATGTTCTTATTAAAAAATAACTTCTTAAACTCATCCCAAAATCAATATTAAATTTCATTTTTCTCCCATGGGTTCTTGATAAGATCCCGCCACTAATTTATTTCTCCTTCTCAGTGACAAATATATAAAATGTTTTCTTCATGATCTACATAATAAATAATGGGAAATATTTATTAAATTGTATCGATCCACTACTAAGAATCTATTTGGATTATAGAACCACTGAAAAAGGTTAGTATTAACACATTATAGTAAAAAATAATGTTCTAAAATCCTTCACTCCTTTGGTATTTCAGCATGATTCATATCTTGTGATGTTTTTTAATCATTTAAATTATTTTTTTTCGTTTCGGATGCATTAACATTTCGCTTCATATAATGAAAATCATTACATTTTCCATCACTTCAAAAATTAATATTATTTTTTTAGGTTCCTTGAATCGACTAAAATAATAAAAAATACTCTGATTAACAATATTCATAGTAGGAAACCCCATAATAAAAAAATAAATATCATTTATGTGATTTATCTAATCAATAAACCTTTTTTCGATCCATGAAAATTTAGGTTTCGCCTAGGTCATTCATGGTTTTTTATTCAAATCCTTCATTATGATTCATAAAGAGTTTTTTAACATCCAAATATTATCCAATTGGATTTATAAACTTGTTGTGTAGAAAGTCTCATTTCTATGCACTAGGTGGTGACTAAATCTATGTCAATGTACCCTTTTCAGAGTTATAATTCCTCGGTACACCGATTCTAAATCTATATCCACTATAAATATAAGGAAAGGGATGTAATTTCTTTGAAATAACTCTCTTGTACATACAAAAATAAATCCATGATATTTTTCATATACTATGAATTATATTTAAACTTATCCTTTGACATATCAATATATTTTTCATTAATGATATAAAAAATGATTATCATCTGATTTTTCAATTTTTACCTAAAAATTCCTCTAACACATAATGTAATGACCCATGATTTTCATACATAAATATTAAACATTTCTTGATGATTTATTTGTACAATTCACAAAATACACTCTTAAAGATTTTAATGTTTTTAGATCCTTCTATACTTGTAATAATAATTTATTATTTCAGGAGGTATCATAATCATATTACTTATTGATATTTCCAATTAGTACTCTTCATAAATATACCCTTCTAAAATAGATCTTCAAAACAATGTGAAAGGAGACACAAGAATGTCGGATATTAAATGATCACTAATGGTAGACATGAATCACATCAATAGATCATCATATGAATGCGTAATTTAAGCATCATGATATGATACTGTGAATATAACTTATAATGTTAATCCTTAATCTATTGTGGCTTGTAAAATGATATATGATGTAAAATATTATTATTTTAAAATAATTGAATCATAATAGTGAGATATCATCATAAATAAATAATTATCCACATGTTCATGTCAAATAAGTGTGGAACCAACATAAGTATATGAACCAATTCATGCTTTAGGGTTAGCAAATAAGACAATAAAATCATATCAGATCATGCATCAACCCCAATATCCTATTTAATAATGGATCTAGAATCATTATAATTTCATCATTGTGGATCAGTAACATGATATAATTTCCCATAACAGACAAAACACATTAGGTGGTTCTCAATCATCCCCTCATGAGATACAAAACATTACCCAAGGAATTGGCGGAATATATTATTCCCACCAATCATGTAAACAATAAATTTTGGTTCTACAAGATCATAAAATATTCATTAGATCATATCACGTGAAAATCATAAGTGGGATACATAAATATTTCATCATGGAATAACTCATGGAAAAAAGGGATTTCATTATCATTTCATCAATTAATAATATCATAACACAGGAAAAACTAATGAGTTTAATAAAAATAATATCCTTGGAATAATAAACCTTAAACATTGAAATAATGAATAAATATGGTTTCATTGGATCATATCTATAGAAAAATTGATGGAAACCCTAAGTTAGTTGTCATTTAAAGTTAGAATTTTAATAAATTGATTATTAAAATATCCTCTATGAAAATAAAAATTTTACATTTATAATTACATTTTAAAAACCAAAATATCAGAAAATAATGTCAAAATTATTTTTCTTTAGAGTAACCTTTTATATATATAAAGGAATATTTTAAATATTTAGTAGTCCTGATGGATAAAAATATCATTCATATCATACACATCAAAATGAAGATTCATTTCAATTTTTTTAAAATATTTTATGAGAGCCTTGTTTAGAAAAATATTGGAAGAATAATATTAAACCATTTTATAAAAAAAAGGTTTAAAAATTAATTTAATCAATCATTATAAAATATAATAATAATTAAAAACACAGGAAAATATGGATATGGAAGGAAAATGGATATTTTACTAGGGATATAATTAAATTCCATTATCCTTAAAAACATTATATTTGATTCCTGAGTTTGTAAAATATGGAAAATGAACATGAAAAAGTTAAGATTAATGAAATAAATATATAGTAATAAATTTTATTTGTTTCTATAAAGGTAGGATATATGATCTCATCATTTTAATAATATCCAATACGATCATGATAGACAATGAGATTGTATTATTAAATGAATCCCACATTAGTATATTTTGAACCATAAGATCCATGAAATAAATAAAAATATATAGATTTTTATATCCCATAATTATCATGATAAGGACCATAAAATACCTCTTTGGTAATTATATACACCAAGTATATTAAACACGTGGTGTATAAGGCATATGTCCCACCGAAATAAAAGTTAGATGAAAATCATTTACATCCTTGTAAATATTTGATTCATAATCCCAATTAAATAGTAATATAAAAGAAAACAGTAAATATCTTGAAGATAAGTATATTCATGATATAAAATTTTTAATAGGATGTTTATAAACCATGTAAAATAAACAAGTGGTATATAAGTCATTTTTTCGTAGAAATGAATACGAGACGATAATCCATTACTTATTTGGTCCATAAATAATTTCTTCACATTAAAACCTCCAATATAGTAAATATTGAATTAATATGAAATTATTTTATAAGAATAATCATATAAATATTTCCATATATGATTTACCTATGGCCATTTATCCCTTGTTAATTAATAATTCTTGGATAAAATCATGTTTCTGCTAATATTAGCTTAATTTTTCATGTTTGTTTTTTTGGTATTTTTAGTTTGTTTATTTTCATAATGAGTAAGTAATGTATATAATTTTAACCATGAAAAAAGATCATATATAATAATTTTATATTTATTTATTTTAATCCATAAATTTTATAGATAGAAAATTAACTACACCAATCATGGAAATAGTAGGTCATATGTATGCAAGAACATTGTTCCATTCACTCAACATATGAATTGAAGGATAGTTAAATAATACATAACAATTAAATAATTACTATAATAATATATATATCACATATATTAATTACATATATCCCTATTACCTTCCATGTAAACTGTACGTGAAAAGTGAATCACATCGCTTCATAGGGTGGTAGTTTACTGTACATGTGAGGAACATTATTCTCTTGTCACATAATGTAATGTATTAATGTGTTTATGATATTATAATTACATAATTATTATAATTTAAAAAATATCTCACATATATATATATATACCTTTAATCCATCATTATATTCATCCTTGAAAGACGGCAACTAAAATGAATTACATCGGTTTTTGAGGTAGTAGTTTGATGTAAAAACAGTGGATGATTCTATTTCTCATTTTGTTAAAGTGGATACAGATATAGTTTATAACATTAAAATAATAAAATAATATTATATTTCGTCTAATTATGTTATGATTTCATAACAATTGAAAATTATTTTAAGGATGTGATAAAATAAAAATACTCATTTCATAATGACACATCTTCTTCGGATAACCTCATTAGGCATGAAAAAGAAGCCTTGCAAGGACAGATTCCTTAAAAACATTACAATAAGATGTGAGGAGGTAAATAAAGATAGTATTTGGGTATTTATTTTCTAAACTTATAGGTTTAAAAATTATTAAAATGAGAGGAGAGTGGGTGGCCTTTTATAAGTGGGGGAGAGGACACAAATGAAAAATTTTAAATTAAAAGAGTGTACACATGTATAAAAAAATAATACAATGATCAAAATTTCTCATTCAAGATGTTTTCATTTTATAGGAACACAATATTTCCATTCAATTGAATTTAGATAGGTTTCTGTATCATTCTATCCATTATAAATTTTGTTTAACCCCTCGAAAAACCTGTTATAATGTTTACTGTTGTAATAATGTTTTACCATTTTACTATTAATTTTGACCAAAATAGAATTTTAAATTATTATTAATTTTTAATTATTTTCATTACTAATATTGAATATTTTTTTTATATTCCAATCACATGTGCGTGAAAATTATATTTAAATATAAACACACATACATGAGGAAAATACAGTTTTCTAATGAGAAATGTTTCACACAATGAAAAGGTTTTAATATCAAAATGCATTTTGGAATTGAATACAATGAATTTATTTTTATTAACAAATAAAAAATTTCACAAATTTTAATATTAAAACCATTTATAAATATAATGTATCTGGTAAATTTTTTAATAAAAAAGGAAGGTTTAAAAAAATTATTATTATTATTATTCATTAAATAATTCATATTTCTAGAAAATCATAAAAAATTGAATCAATGATAATTGCTACAATTTTATTTCAAAAATAATTTTTATTTTATCACAATAAATTTTCCATAATAATAAATAATTATTTTATTTATTTATTAAAAAATATATAAAAATAATATTTGAGAAAATATTATTTTCAAAAAATATAAAGATATTAATAAAAAAATATGTGATTTTTTATCAACATGTTTTTCATATGAAACTGTTATAAATAAATTTTAAAATTGTATTATTCTAATTATTAAAACCAATTTTAATGGATATGGTTTAATGGTCATCTATATTGCAGACTATTAAAACTCGGTGATTCAACTAGAGCAAGATATCAATGAAGTTAAATTTATTTGAAAAGAAATCAAAAAAATTCAATGTTTTTCATGTAATAAATTATAATTCCAATAAAATGGTTCCATGAATGTATCATCCAAATTTTTTAATATTTGTTCAGTTTAATTTTCTTTCCACATATTTCATGAAAAAAATTTATTCAACATTTTTTCTCTATTGATATCTTATTTTCATTCGGACTATGTGACCATTAAATCTCCCCAAAATCCATTTTAACTTTTCAAACACTCAACACTGTCTATTAATAGATTTTATAGTATTTATTTTTAATATTCCTCCATAGATAAGGACATAGTCTACTGAAGAACCTATCAAACATTCGTTTAAGATCTATAACATAGAAATATGTGTGTTGAGAATGTTTTGTATGTTCATATTATGGCTTCCACAAATTAATCTCCCTTATGATTCAACTCTAGGAATTCCTCCTTAATTTTATCTCCTTTAATAGTGAAAAGTATTTATTAAAATGTATTCTTACATAATATCCAACTTCATTCCATCTATCTTCAATATTGTATTTATGTTATTAGAAAATTTTCCACCACTGATCAGCTCCTAATTATAACTGGTAAACTAAAAAGGTGAATTTCTATAGATATATATTTTCAATTAAGGTAATAAATATTTTGAAATTAATGAATATATTGATTGACTAATGGAAGTAGGTCATTTGTTCTTGGAGTTCTCACCTTCATGTTATTCCCTTTGACATTAATGGATCTTTCTGACAAGATTCAAGTTATTTAATGTATACTAATATAGTTTATTAGTTATCATCAAGATATTTTCTATTACAACTTCCATATTTTTAGGATGGTTGTTAGTACATCATCCTTTTCCCTCATCAATTATATATTTACTTATATTTCCACCATTTTTTATAAAATATTAAAAATATTGTTATAATATGTGTTACTTTGATAAATAATGTAATTATAAAGGGGTTTTATATCATTAAAAAACATGCTTAAAAATTTTATACAATTTCACTCCTCTAAATAATATAATTTATATATATCATTCTTAATGTTTAATAATAAAAATTTGAATAACGTAAATTTCCACTGAGAGTATCATACTATTTTTACAGCGAGTCCCATTGTCATTCTCTAGGTGATGATTGATTCAATGATCAATGTGTACTTTTTTAAAAAAAATCCCCTATTAAGAGTGTCATAAACACACATCAACCTGGAGTATCTAGATAAGGATTTCATTAAATTATAACCACCTTTTTAATACATAACTAAATTTCATTGATGTTTTCATGTACATAAACTTTTCCCTATATGTTATTACAAATGTTTTTTCTAGTGTTAATTCCCATAAATATCTAAAACATACCTTCGATAAAAAAAATATGGAATCCATAATTTTATTAAATTAGATTTTATATTATTCATTAATGAGTATTACATTAATAACTTTGAAGGAACTTTTTATGTTTACTAAATTGGAAGCTTGGAACATAATACATGAATTACATAAGTAACAAAAAAAAATTATTTAGTACATTTGGAAGAGTCCTTGTTAATCCTTCAATGGTCACCAAACACCATGTAATTTCATTGGTACTTAAATAAATACAAAAGTGTGATAATAAATCCATGTAAGAAATGAACAAATGAAAGCGAAAAAGAATAATCATCATTGATAATACATGATGAGTAAAATAAAAAATAATCATAACTACAAGATAAATAACATTTAAGTCTAGATAAAACATAAAAAATGAGAACTCTATTAAAATATCACCAATTGGTTACAATATGGTTTCATAAAACACAATAACAAAGTTTATTCAATAATGTATCATCAAAAATACCATCTATAGAGATTAATTATTTTCCCCACTGCGTTGGAGTGCCATCAAGGTGCACCCTTCATATGTATTAATTCATGTCTTCCAAAAATATCATAATAAAACATTTCATCAATATCCTCTGTAATATAATAAATGGGTTTTATATAAAATCGGTGAGTATATAAATTCTTAATGAATTGATCATTACATTATTTTTAACCGACATAAATGGAATAAGGGTTTCATAAATGTAAATTACTTAATCATAAATTATTTTTTCATTTATGCAAATTACCATGGTAAAAGAATGGGTTTGATTATTCATAGTATAATAATTTCTCTAGACGTAGAGTGCAATTCATGAAATTAAATTGGCCACATAACATTTATAAAACATGGATTAAGGAATAAGTAAAATGAGAAGGGAATAAAAGAACCAATTGATAATTGTTTTCGCATTAATTCTATGATAAAATATTATAAAAGGAAATAAATTTATAATTTACAAATAATAATAATAAATATGTACCAGAATGGAATAGAAGAAGAATATAATTACCTTATAATGAATAGTTTTATCCTAGAACATGTGGATAAAACCCTGAGGACATAAAGACACCACAGGTAGACTATTTAAGAGGTAAAATGACTATAAATTGAACACTGGTGGATTTTTAGTGGAGAATAATGAGTGACGAGTGGGTATTTGTAAGAAAATATGAGGTTTCGTTTAATAATTTATAAATATTGGTCTTCGAATTCCACTTTTTTTGAAATAAAAAACCATGACTTGTCTACAAGTTGGTCTCATGTTTGTAATCATTTTAGCCATGTTCTTTTTCTATTTTACCCTTTTGGAATTGATATAATTATTTTACAATTAACTTGTACATGGGAAAATATTTTCCCCACAATCAACTATTTTTAAAATTATAATTTTTATTTTTTTTAATGGAATTTATAGGAGTGGGTTTTGATTTTAAAAAATTATAAATAAAAAATTATAAAAAACATATTTTAGGTCACATATTCTCTTAAATTTCTTGTTTCATAATTATTTCATATACATGAAGTCAATAAACATACCAAAAAACTATATTTCTACAATTCACTAAAAATTATTTTTCTAGAAATAAAAAATAAACTCACCCTAACATAATATTTACATACTTATTTTGAAATTACTAATACTTTTTCATTATAATATTTATAAAATGATATATTTAGCTTTTAAATAAAAAATAATATTCATTAAAAATATATGTTTTCAAAAGATTGTAAAATTTATGAAACATTTAAAATTGTCCTAGATCGTTATATAATTATATAATAATTTATATTTATATAAATAATTTTTTAAAATTATATTTCATTAATAAAATTGTATAGAAAAATTTTGCATTGAAAAGATTATATATTTCTTAAAAAAATTATTTCATAATTATATGTAAAACCTTTTAATGAAATTAAACATATATTCATATTCATTTTATGAAATAAAATAAAAATTTTAATGGGATTGATGGGATAACAATTCTCATAATTAAAAGGATATTACGCTTTTATGACACTAAGGTCTAAATACGGAATTCCTTATAACACCAACATATTCCCAGAGGGTAATATGTGTGATGGGGGTTATGTCATAGTGGTTCAATTAACATTTACCAAGTATTGATCTCCACTAACCTGAAAATCTCATGCCTACAATTTTATTAATGACTCACTTGTTGAACCTCTTCTTGACCTTTGTCATGGGATAACCCCAATGATGCTACCTCAATCCCATATTCTGACAAATTGGATTCAAAATCCATGACTCTACTACTGTTTCCATCAAATCCCCTTTCATCAATAATTATAAATTGTCATTACCCAATATAAACACTGATTTTAAAGGTAACATTGTTTCCAATAGTTATAATACCGAATGGTCATATTTAATAATGGTAATATTGTGAAATGTTTGTACAGTACATGAGTCATGTAACCATCATATCCCAAAGGTTACTTATACCTTTACACTCTATATATAATCCACCATTCATAAACATTTTATAATTGATTCCCAATGGGTTTTAAAATTCCTTTAATAATTTCAATTATATTCAACATGTTTCATTTTATTTTAATTTTTTTCCTAGAAGGTTTACTTTTCTTGTAATAGATATAACATACACTATATACCATTAAGTGGTAGATATTCATTGGTTTTTATCCATATAAAATTCATTGATTTTTTAAATTTCATTATTCATTGACAAGTAATATATCTTTTTTGAAAATTTTATTTTATATACATCCATTCTGAAATATAATATAGTCATTTAGAAAATAAAATGGATCTCATTTATTAATCATAGAATAAACTTTTAGGTAATTAATGTACTATTTTACCCCCACATTCCTATACCATTAATAGAAAGGCCCCTCACACAAGAGGGAGTTTATAAAACTCCACTATAATCCAAATCCAAAAAAAATAAAAATATCAATAAAATAGTGCAAAACATGTGTAACTAAACTCATACAGCTAAATCATGCATACCGTGAAACATGACTCAAACAAAATTATGTTAGCCAGGTCACATAATTCCAAAATATAACACATATCCACAATATAACCCAAATGTATTCCATATAACTTCACAGGTGAATTGTAATTCACAAATAAATATCAAAATTAGTCATAAAACCCAATTAATACCAAATATCATCACCTATATAACTCAATTCACAGTTCCAAATATCATCTAACTATTTAAAATCTATGTAAAAATAACCATAATATAAAAACATGAATACTATACATCGTAACAGTGATCCCAGATCAATTTTAGGAAACCTTTTATCTGAAACTTGCATTATAAACCAAATATAACACCTAAAAAAGATTTACAAGAACCACATGAACTCAAGAATAGGCTAGTTTTATTTCCTCTTAGTCCACATAGGGTCAAAAAAATCATTTTTCACCCTAATACAATCTCAACCACATCAAAATTATTTTCAATCGATTATGTAATTTAATCCAAACCAAATATGAAATTTCTAGATATTAATCACACAATGGATTAAACGAGAATCAACCTAATTTAATAAAAATATCTGTAAAATAAAAAAACTAAAAAATATAAGATCCTTTCTCTAAATCACAAACACATATTCCTAGAATGAAAATATCCATGATGAAAATGGGTTTCTCTATCCATTACTCAAACCACAATGTAAAAAGTCTAGATCTATAGGGAATCCTAGGGATTGATAATCAAGGATAAATTTATCATTTATCTACCGTCCATTCTACCAATAGAGAAGATATATTGATTGATAGATCCACCAAAAACCACCTAATATGGGTATCTCCCAATTTTTGGTTGAAATGGGGGGTTATTGTGGGTTTTGTGTTGTTTAATATGATTTAATGGTCATTTTTAATGACTTCATACCCTGAATTCTTGGTTAATGGTGAAACTTTTTAACCCATAATAAATAATACCTAAAATACCTTATTTAACGGTGAATCCTATGTAGTATCATGATATCGCATATATGCTACTTCTACCCCCCCCCCCCATCAATATATGTCTTACATTCTTCCCTTCAAGGTCATGGGAACCATGAACCGATAATTAATCTCCCCATGTAGTGTAATTTTAAATTTTCAACATCTATGAACATATCGAACACTTCAAAACAGTCCCCAACACCTCCATCCTCATCCAAAACACATTCAACCACCTCACTCGGAAATATAATCTAACTATGTAAAAATATCATCATTAATCCAAAACCTGATTGTAATTTTACATTAGATCAAATATAATTGTATTTTTCATTTAATGATAAAATTAGGTTGTAAATATAGAAATTATAGTTTAAATATATTTTAAAATATTATATATAATTGGTGGTACATCATATTTACATGGACAAATTAAGGGTGTATACTAAGGATTGAAAAGGAGTAATAATAAGTACATAATGGGAATTGGTGATAATATAAAATTTTCAAATTAATATGAAACATCAATATAATTTGATAATAAAACATCATATTTTATCAATTTTTTAAATTTATACTATCATGAACTAACCTGGTTCAACCCTAATTCTCTTACCTGAGTCATCTCAAAATAAGGCCTAAGAGGCATTTTCGGTCCTCCATGGATATAAATTAGTTTTGGCCATCAAATAATGCTTAGTTGTAATGATTTATCCCATAAATGATTGAATAATAAATAATATAGATCCATATAAAAAAACTACTAGAATTGTAATATAAATAAAAATAAATGGATAAACACACCTCCATGTTACCCTATTGGGCAACACGAATCATAGATTCTTTCTTAGTCTAAGAGATATCAAAAAATAGAGGAACCATAAACTAAAAACTAATAATGTTTATGTGGGAATTGATATTCTCTCTTGGTATTCCAAAAAATATCTTCCCCCAATTCCATTCCATTAAAAAGATAACAATATGATTCTATTTTTAAAATACGAATAATAAAAAAACCATCCATTTTTTTAGTAAATAATGGAAACATGAATCCATTTTTAACAAAAAATAATTTTAATTAAATTTAAAAAATAGATTCCAAATAATGATATGTTTTTAAATAAATTATATTAAATGATCACCAGGGATGGAACATGGTTTTTACAATTGAAATAAAATCAATCATTTCACTTTATAAAAATACTAGAAATGGAGGAGAGTAGAAAACTTGTGAAACAATTAGCATGGGATGTGCCTAGACAACATGTGATTAGAACATATATGTAATTAGTTTGGCATTCATATTCTAGCCTGTCAATGTGATTCAAAGTCAATAACCAACCTGACTACTCTCATCTAGCCTCACTAGTTGCACAACCCAGATGTCTACTCCATGGGGATCTAGTCTATCTAATCAGGGTTAAATAAAAATATTTTCTCAAATATCAGTTTGATGACTAGGATCCCATCGCTATTGAAAACATGGTTGGTGAGGAATAATGTATGAATAAAACATATCAATCAAGAAAATCTACTGTATATTCTAAGTCTCAGCTCTTAAAACCATCCATGACCTTAGAATAAAGCATATCCAAGATGTTTTCCAATATTCAGGATGACATTCCAAGGTGTAAACTGGGCCTCATCATTTTAAAAAATATTTTTTAACATTTGGAACCCAATTTTAAAGTTATTAAGAGAATAAAACATCTAATAAAATAACTCTAGACACCACAAAAAAAATCGGTTTTAGCGGCGGGTTATTAGCGGCGGTTCTGGTAACTGCGGCTAAACATTTTTTTAAAATGTTTTCGCGGTGGTTTATTCTAAACCATCACGAAACATTTTTTTTACACAGCCGACCCTTCCCCACCCCACCCACCACCCCAACCCCAACCCAGCTATCCCCGCTTCCCCCAAGACCCCGGCCCCCTATTCCCCCTGCGACCCTGCGACCCCGGGACCACAGCGACCCCGGCCCACCGCGATCCCGGCAACCCCGCGACCTAAGGTGGTATTGAAGATTTTTCTCCTAAAATTTATGTATTATATCCGTATGTGGTTGTTTCAATTTAATTTATTACTATGTTTTGTGTTGCTGAGAATAGAAAACTGAGATTATGACATAGATTGATGTATCAAACCCTCTAAGGACTTTGTTGGGTCCATTGATGTTTGAGATCGTACCTAGGTTTACCCTTGGGTTATGACAACCCCTTAAGATTGGTGAAATATTTTTTAATAAGTTGCAATAATATAATTATGAAAGTGAATGTGTTGAGAATTGTAAATTGGTATGTAGTCAAGGTTAATGGGATATTTACAATATGGAATTGGTATTTTTTTGAAATGGCTAGTTGGATTCTGAAATGGAATAAAATAAAAAAATTTCACTTTGATTTGGTTATGGTTTTCCATGATGGACAACAATGTTTTAAAAGTGGGTATTGTTTTGAAAAGGAGGTGTTGACCTCAATGTTATAAGAAAAAAGGAGTTATCTTAATATATTTCTAATGGTGATTATAAATAAGGGAGTGGTTCCCCTTTTTTGAAAATTCTTTACAATCCCCTTTTATGGTTGTAAATAGAAATGAAATTCTTGGGACATGTTGATTTTTTAAAAGAGGAAGACTCGTTTATGGAAGGGTGGAATCAAGATTATTTCAATTGATTATCTCGAATTTTGTTTTATTCACTGATTTTATTTTAAAAATATTTTGAGAACATAGTCAAATAAATTATATATGGGTTAGTGATATAGAACCCCCAGAAATTAGGTTGTCATGTTATCTTGTTTTATTAAATGAAATAAGTGATAAATGTGTTTTGTTGATAACATAACATAACCTGGAAATTGATATAATTTGATTGTGTTAAATGGGTTAAGGTGTGGAATTGATATATGTGATAAATGAGTTGCGATTGTAAATTGAATATATATTAATGGATTATTCATTATAAATGGGATATAAATAGTCAGTTATGGGAATGATCATTGAAGTAGATTGATATAATATATTATTTCATTCATGGATGGTAACCTATAGAAATCATTTGGAAAGATGTTGGTGTGTCAATCCACTATGATAGGAAGAGTTACATTTCATGTTTCATTAGCAACAATCAATTTTTTTAACACTAACTAGTCCTTGATTTTTCCAACCACAATTAGTATAACTTTAATTCTAACTGTAATTAGAACTAAATCCCAAGTGAATTCATGATGATCTCTATATATAGATGTGAACACTACCTAATAATCTTATTGGACTATACCAGCTTTAAATCCCACCATGTAGTTCATACAAAAAGATTAAATAAACTAAATACGTGTATATTATCAGAATAAACTAGATAAATTATACTATAATAATAGTCATGTAAAATTCTATCCATTTCAATCCACCTCACTACCACTATCTATGAGGTGTGTTGACACTGATGGTATAAGGAATAGTTTCCACATGTTGATGAACAATAGAATAATGCTGGATGTATCCATTACAAAAATATCATATATGATATCTAAAATTTCCATATTTAGGCAAATGGTACCCCAAACCATATAGGAATTACATGCCATGTTCATGTTATCATGCACTTATGTATAAAACTACTTCTCAAATGTCACAAGATAGTTATTTCTTCTCTAATGAGGCCCATCCAAATAAAATTAATTGTTCCTAGATGCCTCTTAGTTTTCCTAAGTCTTTTGTTAAGAAATAGTCTAATAGGACTATTCCATCTAAGCATAGAAGACCTGAGGTAGAGATGATCTTGTTGCACCAACTGGTCATAGAATTTTAAGAAAATATTTTTTTAAGATTCCCATTGATGGAACAATTGTGTAAATTCTATATTGGTGATATGGATTAATTATTCATGTGTAAATTCAAGGAGAACTGTAAAAAACCATGTCAATTTATGTTATATGGATTACAAAAAACTAATCCCATTGATTTATTTTCTCTTAAATTACTATCATTGGACTGACTCTACATATTGTGTTTAAATCCCATGTAGATGCTCCTAATTTCACATAGCTGAACAATGGTGTCTCCTTCACTAATATTCCATCCAAAGTCTCTTCCTATAATAACTCCTTATTATGAATTTCGAGGTGTCATGTAATATAGAACATTAAAAATATTGATAGATCCTTAGTTTGGATACCTTAAATAATGATATATTCATCAATCCTTTTCTAGCTATTGCCTCTCATGAAAAGTGAAAAAAGTGAGTGAATTTTGAAGTATATTTAATCTCTTATACACATACATGTTCAAATTTAACAAATTATTCTACATTTATTACCCCAATGGTTTTGAAGAAAAATTATTTTACATTACAAGTATACAAAACCATTCCAAGTGAGGTATTGAAACAACATATCTAAAACAAATATGACTAATCATTCTTGCATCGGGTACTCAAGAATATTCATTCCAACTTTGATGTTTATCTCATCTGGTTTCCCATCAATGTTAAAAAAACTGGATCTTTTATACGAAAACACATCTGCTTTATTGGGTCTAAAATCCCCTTAAAATGTCAGTGGATTCTATTTTAGAAGTTCTATTAAAAGATTTACCTAAATGAAGTTCCACATTTATAAGTTCCTTAACAACTTCCACAAAATCATTTTCTACACTCTGAACAATATCCTAGTTTACGTTTTGTCCTAGAGCATTTACATTCTTAGTTTCTCTATCTTTTGGTTATAGTGGCTTCATGGGGGGATAAAACAGGGAGGCTTCTACAGTATCGTTAGCTTCCTACTTACAGAATCATGTAAATAGTATTTGGATCCCAACATCACTATAAAATAAAAAGCTGTGATAAAATGTGTCTGGTGCCTATTTTTCTATCATCATGGGGATAGAGGAGAATATTGATAAAATTGAGTTTCTTCTCAAACTCTTTTATGGATGGGTCACAACTGTTCACCATGATGAGTTGTGTGTCTATTTACTTATATAGTTTTACTTTATGCATGTTGTGCCGATATAGATGATCTTTAAGGTTTCTCTTTACAATTGGTTCACATTATTTATGTTTATGATGTGTGGACCATAAGCTGGGGTAGCCTACATTAAGAGATGTTTCAAGTTAACCTGATATGAATTGTTAAAATATGGTATCAAGAATATGGATGATATCATAATAAATTATAACTGAATAAAACTAATCATAATGACCACATAAGAGGGGAATATGGTGTTAGATAGTAGAATAAGTAGGATCTCACCTTGGTGTTCTAGAATATGTCTCTGTAAAATAATAGTAGTATTCCCATTTCAATTTAATAATTCCCTGATAATCATAAAAGTATTGTAATAAAAAAAGGAAAATAGTTCAAATTTCCCAATAATTCCCAAAAAATGAAGGTGTAGATACATTCTTGGAACATGGGTCATTTAGTTTATGGTCATGAATCCCATACCATTTGATTTTTGATTTAGAGTCACACAATTAGGAAAAATTGTGGGTTACATCCTGCTATTTCTATGCTTCTTCATCAAGATTGGAAAAATTATTTTTCTCCACATGAACTATGATTCCAACCAAGTTATGATTATGTTACTTTTTTTATCTAATATTATATTTTGAGGCTATATAGGATTTCAAAATTCAAGGGTTGAAAATTTTGAGATTTGGGAGAAACATGATAGGAATATTGTTTTGCATTACATTTAGTATTGACCATGTGTTAATTGAGTAATATGGTATTGTTAGAACACTGTTTCTCTTTAACAAAGAAACTTCCCTTATCCCAAACACCAGAGGGTTCATATCTAACTCAGGGGATCATCTATATTATATTATGTTTCTGTAATCTTTCATTATTGTATATATTAATCTCTTTCTCTATTTAGTATTAACTATCTGTATTAATTTTTTTTGTTATTGTGTAGGCACGTTGTGATATACATGGATAAAAGCTGGATTACATTACTATGGAACACACCTCAGTATGTTTAGGGTTTGAATGAGTTCTTAGATTTTTCAATTTCTAATAGATCCCTTGAAGGAAGAATAAGATGTACATGTCCTAAAGGTAAATTTAGAACATGTTTGAAGAGATAGGAAGTTGATTAACATTTCATACTGAAGCAGTTCCTTGTTCAATATTTGTTCTGGGTTTGGTATGGATAATAGAACGTTATAGAAATATTGAGTAATGATGTTAATCCACATCCACTGAATGAGGTCCCAAGTTCACTGACAATGTAAAATGAAATGAAAAACCTCATAAAAGACGTATTTGGCACTTTAAGACACCACTATCAGCATCAAAACATATCAGAACAACAAGAAGAGGGTGCGACAAATTTAAATGTGACAAGTGAGGTTTTTGAGACTATAACACAAGAAGATCAAGATTGTAACATATCATCGGATCCACCTCTTGATTCTGTGAAGCCAAATGTAAGAGAAAACCTCATAGAGAAAATTTTGTTTCATGATTTAGTTGACGATGGAAATCAAGATTTGTATAGTGGGTGTTCGAAATATTCAAAGATTTAATTTCTGATGAAGTTGTACCATATCAATTGTCTATGTGGAATTACAAATAAGGCAATATCCATGATATTAGAATTGATTCGTGATGCATTTCCGGAATCAAAAATCAGAGAATCTTTTTACGATATGAAAAAAGTTGTTAACAAGCTTGGTCTAAATTATACAAAAATACCTGCGTGTCCCAATGATTGTATGTTTTATTGGGGAGAGTATTCAAGTAGACAGAATTGAAAAAATTTTCTTCTTCTAGATTGCAGTCAAAGGGTCATACTGGAAGTCTGAATGAACATAATTTCATGGATAAGAAGAAAAATAACACACCTGTAAAGGTTTTGCGTCAATTTCCATTAAATCCTCGATTGCAAATATTATTCATGTCATCGAAAACCGCCGAACACATGAAGTGGCATTCTGTAGATAAAAAAATGATGGATTAATGAGACATCCACGAGATTCCCAATCATGGAAGACATTTGATTCATTACATCTAGATTTCTTAGGTGATCCTAGGATTATTCGATTGGGATTTTATGCCGATGGATTCAACCCATTTGGGACTTTGAGTACCAGTTATAGCATTTGTCCAGTTATTTTGATCCCTTATAATATACCTTCATGGATGTGTATTCAACAAACATCTTTTTTCATTTCTATGATTATTCCTGGAAAACAAATGCCTAGAAATGATATTGATGTATAATTTCATCCCTTGATTGACGAATTGCAGGAGTTATGGAGCAACGGTGTTGAGACATTTGATGCTTCTTCTAAAACAATGTTCAAAATGTGTGCTGCTATAATGTGGACCATTAGTATCTTCTTGGGGATTTGGAATTTTTTTGGTTGGATCACTTACACGGGTTTGGCTTTTCCCACTTGTAACTTTGATTTTCATCCCAAACGGCTACCTCACAGTAGAAAATGGTGCTTCTTCTTCCATCGAAGATTTCTCGATACATCTCATAGATTTCGGCTGAACAGATCGAAACTTATTTGTTCCATTGATCATAGACCACCTCCAATGTTTTTAAATGGTTCTGAAATATTGAAACACCTTGAAAATGTGGAAATAGAATTTGGGAAGGTTCATCATTTGAATGGTAGCAGAAAACGGGTCTGAAGTGCATCTTTGGGTGAAATCAGAACACAACAATGGAAGAAAAAAAGTATATTCTTCAAACTCCCATATTGGGAATTTAATTTTTTGTGGAATAATATTAATGTTATTCATATTGTGAAGAATTTCTATGATAATTTGATTTTTCACATTACTTAATGAGCATGTAAAGTCAACAGATCATCTCAATGCTCGCAAAGACTTACAAGTAATGAACATAAAACGTGATCTCTGGCCAGATGAGAATGAAAAGTATGATCCGGCTATTTTTTCAATGAAAAATAGGGATAAAGATACATTCCTTCTAATTTAGAAGAATGTGAAGGTATCTGATGGGTATTTGAGTAGCATATCGAGGTGTGTTGACTTGAAGAATCGTATGTTACATGGATTGAAAAGTCACAATTCACATATTTTGTTACAACAGTTACTACCATTGACATTGCGTACATTATTACCTGAAAAAGTTACTGTTGTTGTACTCCAATTCTAAACATTTTTTAGGTAATTATGTGAGAATTCTCTACATCGATTTCATTTTGACAACCTTCAGGAGAGGTATTTATTGACTCCTTGTGCAATGGATATGATATTTCCTCCATCGTTTTTCACTGTCATGATGCATTTAACCGTGCATTTGGTTGAATAATCTAAATTAGGAGGTCCCGTTCATTATCGATGGATGTATCCAATTGAGAGGTATTTTATTTATATGTTTTTCATTTATGTAAACAATTTTTGGCATTTAAATAAATGCATAATATTATTATTTTATTTCACATATATCTTGGGAATTTGAAAGCATACGTGAGAAATAATGCTCAACCAGAAGGGTTTATTACTAAAGGTTATTTGGATGAGGAGTGTCTTACCTTTAGTTCCAGATATATGGATGATATTGAGACAAGATTTAATCGAGTTAGACATGTTGACGACAAATCAACCCAATATCAAATGCATCAGAAATAAAAAATATTTCCTGCTATTGGCCGATCAATTGGGAGGACCTCAAATGTGATACTGACAGAATTGGAATTATTATAGGCACATATGTATGTCTTTTTAAATATTGAAATTTTAGATCCATTTATTGAAGATTTGAGGATACAAACAAAGAGACTAATGAGAGGTCGAACACGAAATGAGAAAGATAAAACTAAAACTGTGAATAAAGATCTTGTAAAATGGTTTGAACGACGTGTAAGTTCATAAATATTTCAATAAATATGAATATTAGATTGACACATAAATTTTGTAAATATATTAAATTATATTTCTTTTTTCAGATCATGAATAGTGATCCTCAAGCAGACTTTTCAAAAGATTTTAAGTTTCTTTCTAGAGGTCCTATAAAACAAGTTCTAAAGTTCGATGTTTATAATGTGAATGGCTTTAGATTTCGTACGGTCGATCGAGAAGTGGGTTTGAAAACAAAAAATAGTAGTATATTTTTATTTTTTGAAGTGGGATACTATGGAAAGCCACATGATATTATTGAATTAAACTACCATGGACATTTTTCTGTTGTTTTGTTCAAATGAAAATGGGTCGATATTATCATAGGTGTCAAAAGTGATTCCTTGCAATTTACTTCTGTGAACTTATCTCGCTTGATGGATATTGGTGATCGTGAACTGCATGATCCATATATCTTAGCATCACAATAAAAAATGGTATATTATGTGAATGATGTGGTTGATGAAGGGTGGATTGTAGTTGATCACGTAATACAAAGAGATTTTTATGATATGGGTGATGAAATAGAATATTTGACCACTTAAATTTAATTTCATCAAAAATAGGAAGAAGAATTATTTTTCCATTGATTATTTCTCAAATTTACCCAAGATAACAAGGTAAGACGGTCCTTGTAGTTTAGCTTGGGTTTTCAAATCCTCGGAGACCTAAGAAGTAACCTATAGACACGTACATTCTATGGACTGTTTTTAGCTGTGAAGTGGCCAAAGTGGGTTGATTTTATATGGTTTTAAGTGAACTCTAATAGACTTAAGTGAATTCAATTTAAAAGAATGATTTTATCCTAGGTTATCGCTCGGGGTGGATTGGATGTATTTCCTTTTCAATGATTTCAATTTCTTAAATTTGAGATGGGTTCATTTAAGGAGATAAAACAACATCATCACTTACTAGTTTAATTCATACACCATTTATTACTAATAACCTATAAACTTTAAGGATCAATGTTTTGAGCACTTCAAGGTAAAGGTTCGTATTATCACATGAAGCGTGTGACCTTAAATTCAACAAGGCCGATGGAGTTCAAAAATCATCAAATAAAAATATCAATTAAAGAAATGATTATACATTAATGGGGTGATAAATAACATCGAATCCATACCCTTCATACTCCCTTGGATCAACACATAAGTGGGTTAGCCCTCCATTTATCCCATGGTTTCAATGGAAGCGGAAATTAGACTCATGAAGGAGGAAATGGAGAAGTAAATAAAACAACAAAAATAAAATGATCACTCCACCGTTGTGTGAATAATTTCACAAGATTTGGTGTGAATAAATTAACACCTTGAGGAAATGGTATCAAAGTGAGATGTAGAACAACAAAATAAGAAGAGAAGAAGAACTTTTATTAAGAAGCTAATGTAAATTGAACAACTTACAAGTGAAAGGAAAATTTGAGAAAACAAAATCGCAGCATAACATTACAATTGAACAAAGAATCCAAGATTTTCAACTCCTCCACCACCACTTCCTTAAATAGGAATTTTGGAAGCCTTGGGTCGAGCCTCCAATAGTACAATGCATCCGACTTGATTATGGTAGGCCTAGGGTGGGGGAAAGCTTGTGGAACTTAGACTTTTCCACATTTGACCCGAGGTGGCAGCCAGCTTTCATCCACCGAACAGATGATCTTTGATGACCTTCTAGATGGCCAAATCATAGTGGGCCATAGAAAATAAAATGGAGCACCAGACTTTACCTAAACGCCTGTAAATTTGGGCCCATGGAGTTGTATATTCAGAGATATGATGAGATTAGTGGGATGTTTTTCTAGGCCACAGAATCTGGCCCAGAATTTTATCTCTAACTTGGGCCGCCTAAATGGACGCCATAGAGGCCGAATTAGAATTGGATCCTGAATAGTGATTTGTTCCTATAAATGTATTCTAGTCTCATAAGTTGGATGGTGTCCAATCTGGCTTCTTTAGAATTGCTTCCTTTCATTGCCAAATATCTCCATCATCCACCACGAATTATCCATTGATCCCTGAATCAAACATGTTAATATTTACGTGTAGATAAATTTACAAAAATATCAAATAAAAATATGTATAATTAGATTCCTTAAAATCAGATGAATCATTGGGTACTTTAAGTGATGTTCAAAAATGTACCACATAATACGGCATTTTAAGAAGTAATTACAATCATAATGTGAAATGATGTTCAAAGTGTAAAATACACTAAAATGGTGTTTATGAATAAAAAATAACATGAATATTATGTATATTAACAATTAATATTATCCTCATTTAGTGACTAATCATCCATCATGATATTGAAAATACTATTCTAGCAAGGATGAATGAAGTGGATGAAGCAATGGAGTAGGAAACTGACATGATTTAAGGGGAAAATGATTGTATGTACAATTATTTATTCATTCAGCAACCACTTGCTTCATTTCTGTAGTCATTTATTATCATTGTTATATATATTTTGTATGTCAGTACTGGGCATCTTTTATGATTTTTTATTTTTTTTCTGCATAATTTTGTTGAAATATATATTCTGAACACCATTTTCTTTTATTAAATGACAGGAATGCCAAGGAAAAAAGCGTTACACTATTTCATCTAGTTCTGCGGCAGATGAAGATCCATCTGGCTCCCTCCCCACAACACCTGAGGCACCAGCTGCCTACACCCCTGCACTTTCTCCCCCTACACCGTCTCTCACACCATTCGTGGGTGTCCCATTTGAGGCTAAGTCTTTGACTCCCCCTTCAAAGGCCTCAGCAGTGGGGCGGCAACATGCCCCTTTCAGTTCATCACGGACATACTGAAGTTTCACTATCATAGGTACACATTTTAATTAAAAAATTATTGCATTATGTTTATACTAATTGTTTTCTCATTGAAGATGAAAAAAATGCAACCGTTATGAGAAACATAAAATTTTCAGATGTTTTGAATATGAATGGTGAGAAGATAGTCGTTCCATTCGATTCTTATGGGGTCCCTGTGAATGACGATGTGGGGTTACTTGGCCAGATTCTAGGCCAGCTCCATGCAGAGCCCATTTCTCTTCCTATTTCATATGATTATTTGAGACATATGCCTCCATGTTGGAAAAATTATGTTTTTGATTCCAAAATAAAGGTAATTTTATTACATTACGGTTTAATTGAATGTCATTTTAATAATATGTTCAGAATGAATTTCTATATACAAATGTTCTTCCACTTTACAGTTTCTGATGTGATAGCATGGAAGTGGACGTTGAAAAATCTTGGTTAGAAATGGAATGATTTAAAATTGATATTATGGTTGATGTCAAAGATAATTTTTCGACCGTGAATCAAATATATGAGAAGCTACCCAGTGGGGTACCGATAGAACAGTTGAATGTTTTTGTTGACAGACATCGTGATGAGAAGAAGATGGTATTGAAATACATATTATTATATTATCTAAATTTTATCTTTATACATGTATATGAAGAAGAGATGACATTGAATACATTACTGATAAATTGAAATTTATTTATTTCAGGATCTCTTAAAAAGGAATGCATCAAACCGGGCTAAGAAAGTCATCCCTCACACAGCGGGCTCAAAAAGCTTTTCTAGAAGCCAAACGTCATTTTTAATATTTTAATTATTTTAAATAATAATATGAAAATATTATATGCTTAATATATTGAGTTTTTTATTTATATCTTCTTAATGAAGTCATAGTGTTTAGGGCACGAAGCAACCCGGACTGAACTGTGGTTGGATGTTCACAAAAAGTCAAATGGAAGTTTTGTTAATGAGACTACCAAAGAAGTTTGGGTATGAAGTCAATTTTTTATTATAATAACTTATTATCAGTTTTTACTATGTTAATATATATTGTTATTTTATTTATAGGTAAAAATTAACGAACTATTGGATTCCAATCCTGGGCAGTCCTACTTAGTCTCCCAGGATGACGCAGTTGCTAAAGTCCTTGGGAAGGAGCATCCTGGTAGAGTGTGCGGGATGGGTTTCGAACTCGTACAATCTGAGGTCTTCGGTATTCCACCAGGGATTCTAGCTGCATCTACTCCTGGTTATAGTTAGTCCATACCCGAAGATGCTCAGAGTGAGATTGCTTCTCTACGAACCACATATCAAGATCAGGGGGCTCAAATATCCGCATTACAGCAAGTGATGACTGCTATACATTAGAAAATGAGAAGACATTCCCCTAGTGGTAGTTCATCGACTGGTGGTAAGCAGGTAAATCACAAAAAATCAAAATCATTTAGATTTCGAAGAGTCATTGGATTTATTTTTTAATAAAAATATGCAACAATATTTAATTTTCAATATAATGTTCTTATAGGTGACAGAAGAAAGTGGAAATGGTGGTGAAGAGGGTGACGATGCATAACAGGACCATGGGTAGATTTTTATTTTTGATGTTTTGAAGAAATATGGGAACATTTGGATTGTATATGTACCATGTGTGGCACATAGTTTCCACCACACATTTTCATGTCCCAACATTTTCTTGATTTCTTATGTTTTTTTTATTCATTTTATTGATTTCTGATGTTTCCTTTTATGTCTTTGTCACATACATGATTTTTTTTAAATTCATTTTCTCATTTAATTTCCATTACTGATTTGTTTTGGGGGTTTACCACTCATTTTGGTGAAAATGGTGGGTTTTGAAAATTTGGGCCAAACCGTGAGCCCAATTCCAGATTTAAAAACAAATTTTGTTTCTTCTATAACTCCTTAAATGTTTTCTATTCTATACCCATTCAACTTCCCTATTGGCATAACCTGATATATTAAAATCACGATATCCCTATGGGCCTCATAGAAATCTATAATCATGAGGGATTTGGGTTTGTTAGTAAGATTTTAGGTCAGCCTGAAAGCCCATTTCCTACTTTATGTTTTATATTTAATATTTTAATATCTTATTCAAATTTTACTATTATTTGGTGATTCCACCTCCCACACGAATCCAAAAATCTATGAATGACCCCCAATATCTATATCTCCGCTTTGGAGCTCATTTGTGTCCCGAAATTGGGCAAAACGTGTCTGGATTTCTCAAATCGTTCATATTTGAAGACGTAAATCGTTTTTTTCATAACTCCTTCAATTTATTCTCTTTTTCCCCCATTTTAGTCCCCACATTACCTTCTCTTCCCGATTAGAGCCTACAAATCAGGTTTGGTTGCTTGGAGATTCAAATTGTGGTGTATTTGGTTCGTTTGATTCAAGATGTTTCATGTAAGTGTTTCTTTCCTTGATTTCATCCCCTTCCTTAGGGTTTCTTTCACCCTTTCATGATGTTATTCATGTCCAGAAGTTGAGGTCCGAAACAAGGGTTTGATTTGTTGTCTTTTTGTTCAAATATTGTAGTCTATGGTTGGATTTATATTCCTTGAGGTGTGGTGGTGGTGTGGTTGGTGTTTCACACCATGTTTTGAGGGTTTCAACATAAAAGGTATGTGATTCCATGTGTAATAATTTCTAGATGAGTTATTTTGCTTGAATTACTTTTTATCCATGTTCCTAATATGCTATGTGTGGTTCCGAAACTATTTATGTTAGAATCTATAATGCATTTGTTTTTATAGTTTCATTTTAGTGTAAAATTGGGTGTTTTTCATATGCAACCCTTTGGGTATTGTTTGGGTGTGTTTTATAACATACAAAATTGTTTTAATAAATTTTATTTTGGATTAAAATTCTTATTTGGTTAGGTATTTGTGTTCCATTAGGTATTAAATAGATTTTTTTAATTGGTTTAAGGTGTAAAACCATATTCTACTTCTTGAAAGTGATTTTGAAAACATGTGCTTTTAATGTGGATGTTTTGTGGTAATGTTTGAGGTGTTTTTATAACAGTTGGTGGTAGGTTAATAAATGTTTTTTGGGATTCCAATTCTGTTTTGAAATTTTATTGGTGTTATTTTCTCCTTCAAATACTGTTTTTAAATGGGTTTTATGTGCAAGGCTTTGGTACCGTCTTTAGAATTGTTTTATGAAAGTTTTGAGTGGTTTAATGATTTATGTAAGAGGTAAAACCATATTGAAAAACTGTTTTGGATTTTTTATACTTTCAAATGAACCATTTTAAATGTGAATAGGTCTTTCATGTGATGTGTATCCTCTTGGAAATGTTTTATACTAATGTTTAATGGATTTAGTGTAATGTAAAGGAGGTGTGAACGTGATGTGGGCTGTTTGTGTGAGTGCGATGTTAAAAATGGATTTTGTTTATAAAAAGGGTTTTATGGAACATGTGAGTGGGAAGTTATGTGATGTTTATCATATTTTTAGGGACTTCATAAAATTTTTAAAGGATGTTTTGGATTGTGAAAGTTATGCAAAAAGTGTTCTGGGCTATTTTCGTGGAGTTTGATTTCAAAATTCATTTAAATGAAAAGTGAAATTGGTGACTTGTGTGATTTATATTGTGATGTTTGGTTAATGTGTGATGTGGATGTTATATTTTCATCTGAAAACTATATTTCTTGGCTTGTTGAACTTGTTTGAGCACAAAGGGATAACCCGGGTATCTGGGTGGGTAAACGTGTACTAGTATGCTACTGAATCTGTGGGGTTTGGCCTCAGTTTCACATAGAAATATTGACACTTAAAACTCTAACTAAACTATGATGATGATGATTTGGGACCACTAGGTTATAAGTGTGTTACCTACTAGTGGATCGTTCAGAAGAACATATATTTTTTTTGTGGTTACTCTCACCGATATACGAGGTACCTAGGACCCACAGCTATCCAGTTCCTTGGGGTTATTTCCTATTTCTTGTGCTCATTAGATCCTTTATACATACCATTAGAATACGGTATATTTGGCTGAAAAAAAATTCAGTATCTTTTGAATTTATTTTAAAATTTTTGATTCTATAAATTATCCCACTTGAAAACTGATTTTTTTTAAGTTGCGTCTTTTAGAAATTGTAACTAGAAATTATATTTCTTTGAAAACGTGCATGCTTTTAATCTTCGAATGTTTATAAAATGGAATATATTAGTGGTGGTATCCTACTGGAAATTTTCTCACACCCTACTAACACCCTTGGGTGTATGTAGGCTTGGTTATTTTTGTTGTCGCAGGTTTGGGTACAACTTTTGTGCCAACAGTTTGGGTTTTCACCGGTCATTCATGATGCGGTGTTGTGGAGATGGATTGAGGGTGATGCCTCTTGCCATGTTGAGGTTCTTGGGCTGTTCATTTTTTTACCTTTGTTATACTCTTGTTGAGTTTTTTTACACTATGTAATTCAGTTCTTATTTTTTTTAAACATTGTTTGGTTTGAAAAATCCAGATTCGTTTTATTGGATTCATTTATTGTTCTACATTTATAAACATGGGTAAATCAATCCCAATTCTCATTTTATGACACCCATGCACTTGTTCTAGCCTGTGGGGATCGGAAAAACCCTTAGGGACTTGTCACGGGCCGAGTTTGGTGCTGGTTTCGGTGGCGATCACATTTGGTTCGTGACAAAATGGTATCCGAGGAGGTTCGCTCTCTTTGGGTCGCGTTATTTGGGGCACCGTTGAGAGAGTCTGGAGTTAGGATTATCGGGTCATGATATTCTAGTTATGAGTAATGTGGCTGATCACTACACCTCATGATGGGATTCAAGTCTCCAAGGGATGATGGGATTTATATGAGTCCTATGGCTTTCTTGGATAGATGATGATTAGGGGGAATGAAAAGAGAGTTGGGTTAGTTGTCTTAGTGAGCTCGGAGGGTCAGGCAAGCCATGTGGAGTTAAGAATATTTTCCTAGAACACTCTCTATGATGGTGAAGTGATTGGAATATGGCTTCCAACCATATTTCCTAGTCACCCACTAAAATAAGTTTCCTCTCGCATTGTCTTGTGTTATTTAGATTTGATATCTTGGATCATTGGTTTTAAAGCAACATGGTTTTATGAACTGAAAAGTTTCTGTGAAATTATTTTCAAATAAAGAGGCAATGGTTTGATTTATGAAATGGTGGAACTGAATTTTCAGAATTTTTTTGAAATGAAAAATGGTGTTCTTACACCACTTTTGAAGAAGGAACTATATTCAATTTGGTTTTGAAATAGTTTTTCCAATAGAGTGTTCTAAAAAATCAAAGGGTGTTTTAATGGTATGAGATGTTTTGAAATTGATTTATATGAATTGAAAGTGAGTATTCATTTGAATGATTGGTTTTCATTATTCCATGGTTAGTGGTCTTGAGAAAAAAGGAAGTATTAGTTGATTTTTTTGGTTTTGAAAAGTGGAAAGGATTTTTTTTAACTTTGGTATTTTTATGAGCAACCACATGCATGGGGTTATAGGGGATGATGTATGGTTAATGTCAAGGATGGATGAGTTCCTGGATGGATATGAGGAGAGTGCCCGGTGTGGTACAAAAGCATGCATGTGTAAGGCCCATAGGGTACCATTGGTGGATACGCAAGTCACTGAACCGTTTTTTTCGAAGAAATGCTTTTAAAGGAAATCATTATGTCTTGATGAATTGTTTGGGATGGTGTATAATGTGTGTTTTTGGAAAATGTTGATGTTTTGGGATGTTTTGAGTCCAAGAACACCTAATGTTCGAACTGTGTTTTGGGTTTGTGTTTGGTCGGTAAGCTGGGTATAAGGACCGGTTAATAATCTCCTATGATATATGTTTCTAGACACCTTTAAGACAGTTCCATTAATGTGTATGGATCTATTTTGTGGAATGTTTTTACCAATGGACCAGCTTGGTTGGGTCCTTGGGTTCTCTCGTTGGATAGGGTACGCCCCCATTAAGGGTTAGTGCACAACTGAAGTGTAACCGGATTGTTTGGCCGTTGTAAAATCCTTCAGTTGATCAATGTAAGGAATCTTATCTTGATCTTTATAGAATGAGTCTACAACAGTTACATTAATGGTTTTTTTTTATCCTCTTGTTGAGGAAGAGTGCTCGTGGATGGTTGAAAGAGACCTTAGTTTCGTAGGCTACCTGATTCGTCAAAGGTGGAAGTTTTCTGGGGTTGTCAGTATGGATAGTGTCTAAGAGGGCCTCTGAGTCCATCATATTCTCTTCGAAGAAGGGGTTTTTTTTAGACCACCTGTGTGGGAAATATGGCCACGAGAGGCTATTATGGACACGTTATGGAATGTTGTGATATTTGGGGATGTTTTATAAGGCCCCCTCCTTGTATTATTTCTATGAGTCTCTTTGGTCATGTTTGGGGATGCTTTGTGATATCACATTCTCATTTGATTTTAAAGGTGAAATTGTTCAATATTTTGTAAGTCCTTTTTTCAGAATTGTTTCTCCTTTCGGGATATCTCGACATCCTTTGTTTTAGAGGAAGGTGTTTATATGTGTCCTTTATTTTTGTTGTTTCTCACCTGAAGAAACAAGGTGTGATGTGAGTGCATCCTCTAAACCCTTATTTCAGTGAAATTCCATGTTAGGGTAAAGTGAGTTCTGGAGTGTGTTTTGTCTTGGTGAACCCATCTGGGATTTCATATAGTTGTTTGTATCATCGATAAAAGAAATTAAATTTGAGGGTTTCCAAATCCTAACTGTGAGCCTGAAGATGCTTCAATCATTCCTGCTCCAGCCATAGGTCCCGGAGAGAAGCTGGCACGTAGTCAGAGGAAATCCCAGTGCAGTTTTTAACCTTTTACAAAGAACTATTCTCAGAATGAGATATGGGAATATTTTAAACATTTGGTGTTGTCATCTTGCTTCTTTTTTTCTCATTTGGTGGAAATAGGTTGATGGACTCATCCCCATGTTATCTCCTAATGAATTTATTTTCCACTTTGGTTTCATTTGGGTTCAGGGGAAAGGTTTTAGATTTTTTCAGACAAGTTGAGTGAACATTTAGTAGTAACCATTCCCCAGAAAACCTTGTATGTATAAGGATCCACATGGTTAGTGCACACTTTCCCAAAATGTGTGTGCTAACCATGCGGTCGTCCCAACTCTATATGTTTTGGGGGTTTTCTATGTCGGCTCATATTGGTCAGTTAAGATGGATGGTTCTTATGGTGGGGAGACCCACTATGATTCTCATGTATATTATTTTGAAAATTTATAATGGGATTCTACCCCTTGTACCGGGGAGTTTGTTCGGGGCTCCCCTATTAGTGACTTGATTCTGTCTCGGAAAAAATTTAAGTTGTTTCTTATGGTTGGGGATCCCATTTACGTATCATTGTACCATTAAATAAATTTTATACTTTTTCATGGATTGGAAGTGGGTAGTCTCTTTTGGAGATATATAAACACCTACTTCTTCCTTGGCTAAACATTGGGATTGGAGATTTCATAGTGGTTTATTTATATCAAGGTAAGTGTAACCTTGTTCGATGTTCTTGTTTGTTTGGGTAAATTGCTTGAGCCTTGTCCGGATAGTGTTTGAGGAGTTTTTTTAGGATAAATCCTGAATATTCTTGATCATTTTAGTAAAGAGGTGTCTGTTTTGGTTGTGATGTATCCCTTCCATAATTGATCACTAGAGGTGTTTTGGCCTTTGGGGGCGAAGTTTAGCAAAGGAGTCCATTTCTGCCTTTCGGTTGGGTTTGGTTTTTACTTTGTACTTAATGTGGCTTTCCGAGGGTGGAATGTTTTATGTTGGGGATAATTTTCACACCCATTGCTTTTTTTAAATTAATTTTTCATTTAATTTCCATTCCTGATTTTTTTTGGGAGTTTACCACTCATTTTGGTGAAAATGGTGGGTTTTGAAAATTTGGGCCAAACCGTGTGCCCAATTCTAGATTTAAAAACAAATTTTGTTTCTTCTATAACTCCTTAAATTTTTTCAATTTTATACCCATTCAACTTCCCAATTGGAATAATCTGATATATTAAAATCACCATATCCCTTTGGGCCTCATAAAAATCCATAATCAAGAGGGATTTGGGGTTTTTATTGAGGTTTTGGGCCAGCCCGAAAGCCCATTTCCTGCATTAAGTTTTATTTTCAATATTTTAATATCTCATTCAATATTTACTATTATTCGATGATTCCACCTCCCAATATAACCCAAATTTCATAGGATCACCCCCAATATCTATTTCACCGATTTGGAGCTCATTGGTTTCCCAAAGATGGGAAAAATATCTCTGGATTCCTCAAACCGTCCAGATTTGAAGAGGTAAATCGTTTCATTTATAACTCCTTCAATTTCGGCTCTTTTTCCCCCATTTCAGTCCCCAAATTACATTGTCATCTACATTAGATCCTCCATATCTGTTTTGGTTGCTTGGAGACTCAAATTGTGTTCTGTTTACTTTTTTGATTCAAGATGTTTCAAGTAAGTGTTTTTTTCCTTGATTTCTTCCTCTTCCTTTTGGTTTCTTTCACCCTTTCATGAACTTCCTCATGTACATAAGTTTAGGTTAGTAACTAGGGATTGATTTGGTGTCTTTTTGTTCAAATATTGTGGTCTAGGGCAGGATTTATATTCCATGAGGTACGGAAGTGGTGCGGTTGGTGTTTCGCACCATGTTTTAAGGGTTTCGCCATAAAAGGTAGGTGATTCCATGTGTAATCATTTCTAGATGAGTTAGTTTGCTTGAATTAATTATTATTCCTATTACTAATATGATGTGTGTTATTTGGGAACTGTTTATGTTGGATTTGGTAAAGCATTTGTTTTTATAGTTTCATTTTTGCTTAAAATTGGGTGTTTTTCATGTGCAACCCTTTGGGTATTGTTTGCATGTGTTTTATAACATATGAAATTGGTTTAATAAATATTTTTTGGGATGAAAATTATGATTTGATAGTGTATTGGTGTGCCATTTGGTCTTAAAGAGGTTTTTTAATTGTTTTAAGGTGTAAAGCCATGTTTTACTTCATGAAAGTGATTTCAAAAACGTGTGCTTTTCATGTGGATCTTTTGTGGTAACGTTTGAGGTGTTTGTATAAAACATGGGGGTAGTTTAATAAATGTTTTTGGGGATGAAAATTCTGTTTTGAATTTGTATTGGTGTTATTTTGTCCTTGAAATATGGTTTTGAAATGGGTTTTATGTGCAAGGATTTGGTACACTCTTTAGAATTGTTTTATGAATGTTTTGAGTGGTTTAATGATTTATGTAAGAGGTGAAACCATATTGGAAAACTTCTTAGGATTGTTTATACTTTCAAATGAACCGTTTTAAATGTGAAAAGGTCTGTCATGTGATGTGTATCCTCTTGGAAATGTTTTATAAAAATGTTTAATGGATATACTGAAATGTTAAAGAGGTGTGAACGTGATGTGGGCTATTTGTGTGAGTGCGATGTGAAAAATCGATTTTGTTCATTAAAGGGTTTTATGAAACATGTGAGTGGTATATTATGTGATGTTTATCATATTTGGAGGGAATTCATAAAATTGTTAAAGGATGTGTTGGATTGAGAAAGTTATGCAAAAAGTGTTTTGGGCTATTTTGGTGTGAGTTTGATTTAAAAATACATTTAAATGAAAAGTGGAATTTGTGACTTGTGGGATGTGCATGGGGCTGTTTGGTTAATGTGTGATGTGGAAGTGATATTTTCATGTCAAAACTATATTTCTTGTCTTGTTGACCTTGTTTGAGCACAAAGGAAAAACCCGGGTATCTAGGTGGGTGGATGTGCACTAGTATGCTAGTGAATCTGTGGGGTTTGGCCTCAGTTTCACTTTGCAAGATTGACAATTACAACTCTAAATAATCTATGATGACGATTGGGTACCACTAGGTTATGGGTATGTTCCCTACTAGTGGCTCGTTCACGAGAACATATAATTTTTTGTGGTTACTCTCACCGAGATACGAGGTACCTTGGACCCATAGCTAGCTAGTGCCTAGGGGTTATTTCCTATTTCTTGTTCTCGTTAGATCCTTTATACTTACCATTGGAAATGGTATATTTGTCTGAAAAAAAATTTAGTACCATTTGAATTTATTTTAAAAGTGTTGGATCTTTAAATTCTCCCACTTGAATACTGAATATTTTTTTAAGTTGCATCTTTTAGAAATTGTAACTAGAAATTTCATTTTTTGAAAACGTGCATGCTTTTATTCTATAAATGTTTATCACATGAAATATATTAGTGGTGGTATCCTACTGGGCATTGGATCACACCCTACTTACCCCCTTGGGTGTATGTTGGCTTGGTTATTTTTTTTGTCGCAGGTTTGGGTACAAATTTTATGTCAACAATTTTGGTTTTCACCGATCATTCATGATGTGGTGTTGTGGAGATGGCTTGAGGGAGATGACTCTTTCCATGTTGAGGTTCTTGGGCTGTTCATTTTTTGTTTTGTACCTTTGTTATAGTCTTTTTGAGTTGTTTTAGACTGTGTAATTCATTTCTGAATTTTTATAAAACAAGGTTTGGTTTTAAAAATCCCGATTCTTTTTATTGGATTCATTTGTTGTTTTATGTTTATAAACATGGGTAAATCATTCCCAATTCTCATTTTTTGATACCCAAGAACTTGTGCCATCCCGTGGGGATCATGAACTCCCTTCGTGACTTGTCACGGGCTGGGTTTAGTGATGGTTTTGGTGGCGATCAGATTCGGTTTGTGACAGTCTTGATTTCTCGAGTGTGGTATACATTATTCCCGTTGGGCCAGTGTTTAAATTGGTAGTCGAGATTTTGGATGAATAGGAGTTAAACTCATTGTTGATGTGTTGAATAAATTATCAATGCCTAATGTTATAATATGCAATTATTCAATATCATCATCCAAGAAGGTAAAGCCTTCTGGAGTTGGTATCCTATGACACCGTGAATCACAAAAGCATGTGGATTGATAACTCTTTATTAGGAAGTATTTTCTATGAAACCAATATAAAATGATTTTTATTTTCCATAACACAAACATAACCTTGTCTTCTATTTAAGCCTAATCTGATTGATGTTATATAAATCTTTATTTCCTAAAATTATTCATGAATATGTAAAAAATAACATGTCATTCAATGAATAAATCCTTAGAAAACAATAATATCTCACAACTAGCGTATCACCAAAGGTGAAATAACATCCAACTATAACATCAAACAACAAGAAAAACAATCCGACACCGAGAACCTGGGTTTTCCCCCATATATGGGTTAGATAATCCCACAAAAAACACATTACCAAGGTTCCACTAAACTAGATCCCCAAACCAATGTGCCACATGACCATAGGAATGCCTCCTCATATTCAAGAGGCTTCCTACTATTATTGAGGATACAATGAGGTATGTGGGGATAATATACCATCTTTAACAGTGTAAAATGATAGTATAAATCAATTTAAATGATATCCAAGTACGTTATAAGAATAATCATGCATGATGTATTCAATTCCAAAAATTGGGTAAATCCCCGCAACCAATATAGTAAACATGTCAGTTCATACAAGTGTCATGTGTTAAGGAAAAAACAAAATAAAAACCCCAAAAAAGATTAAAAATGAGTCTCAATGTCCATCCAGTTTCTTCATACATTCTCCATACCATATCCCAAACCAACCATCTATCAAAAGGATTTTTCCCTTATACTTTCCTACAACCATGATATCTACTCAGGTATCAATGGAATCTTAAAAATGGTGTGAGTATAGTTTAACAGGACACCACCAATAGTGTCTAAACAAATAAATATTATAATAACAATAATTAATTGTGTCTGGTTTTTCTGGTTTTCTTTTTTTTTAAAGCAGTGGTGTAGTGGAAGCTGCAATTTTTTTCTAGTCATCTTTAATATCATTTTAGGATTCCTTGGATACACTCCTTGGATCTAGAATTTATTAGTAGGTTCTATGGTTAAATCTCAAAAGGCTTAGTCACTGTTTATCCTCGTTTTACCTTAGATGAACACCTTGGAATCAGTAGGTGCCACGTTATGGAATTACATGGACTATTATACTAGGATTACAAACTTACACCATTCCATTCTACAGTTATTACTAATTTGGTGACACTTGAGGTAAACATCTCCTTGGTTATTACCTTGGGACATCACTATTAAATATCATTATAGGTTTCCTTGTTATAACTTTCATACGTCACTATTCATAAAATGTGATATGTTATAAACTGGAAATAATAAAATTATGACTTTATTACATGTTCATACAATAGTTATGGTCTGAAATTGGTATTGGGGTCATTAGGTACATTGTTCTACTTTAATTAATACATGCATGAAATAATACTGTTACATTTCCATTACATTGGACTGATTTTATAGACACTATTGGTTGTGGCCCACTGAGATTTATCTCACACCCTATCAAGGTGTTGTTTGGTACAAAAACTAAATTACATGGTTGAAGGTGTTGACAACAGAAAGCATACAACTTCAATAACATGATTTCTTTCTATTTAGTAGGGATCTTGAGAGAACAGGACTCAGTTGGAACTTATTACACGTGGAAGAGTCTTTTGATTTCATTTATACATTAATGGAACATATTAGGCCTACTGTATTGTATCCATGTTTTCCAATGTTCATGTGACATTACAAATTATCAGCAGTTTTTTAATGTTATTAAAGATATTTTAGTTATTGGTACTATAGTCTCTATTTTTATATAGTTCCTCCTGTTTACTTATATTTATTCCAATATTTACCTATGTTTACCTTTATATACTGCGCTACACTTTAGTAATGAAGGATTAATCTCCCCAAGAACACACCATAGTCCCTTGTTTCTAATTGTAAGCCTCTAGTGTTTATGTAATTGGGCATGACGCCTCAGGGACCACCGAGATCGGGGTACCCATTGGGTGTCACCCGGGTCTTGGATGTCACAATCATGAAGGCTCTCCAAGGCATTTCATTTCCTTTCAATTCGGTGATTTGGATGCATAGATGCATACATGACAATACATCAGAGTGGGAAGTATATGTGAATGCATTGGGGCTAAGACACTTCTCAGATGATCTTCTACTAAAATATAATGGGAAACTAGTGGAGTAATTTTCATAAGGAAGGGGAGGTTGTAAAATCCTAGATTCTTTGCCAAAGGTATGCACAATTGATTATCGGTTTTGATTCCTTCAAAATGACTCATATGTGATACCTAAACGGTTCAAGGAGGTCTCGAGTGCATCTAGGACTAGTTTATATACTATATACATAAAATGGTAAGAAAATATTGGGCCACACCATCTAAGGAAACCATGATTCCCATCCTACATAGTGTCCATGAACCATGAGGCTATAGACAATGGACTAGAGGTGGCCACATGGTTTGTCTAAAAATGTGCGACCCCAGGAGAACACCCATGTAACCAACTATAGGTCTTGTAAAGTGAAATTTAGATTGTTATACACATTGTTAGATAAACAATTCACCTAATTGGGAGGGATCACCCCTTATAGTAGTGAATACTACACAGTTATTGGCCAATTTGGACAACCGTGTAACCAAACCGTGTGTAGTTGTGTTTGATGACCAAATTATTAAACAACCCATCTTAAATTATTTTAAACAGTTTTTCTTCCTACTTATTTATAAAATATTTTTCTCCTATCCACATCATGCATGGACATTCTCATCTCTTATCCATAGGTTTTGAGAAATCTTCCTCTACTAGGGTCAGAATCCTTCATCATCAGAAGCAATGAAAATCCCTTAGTAATCACTTCCTTCCACTCTAATATATTTCAAGTTTCCAATATCAAATTTTGTGAAATTTCGGTGAGAATCTATTCATATTATTTTTTAGTATTTTGGTAAATCATTCAATTTTCATTCGGTCATGGTCCAATCAACCCTCGATAATGGATGAGTGGAGTGATACAAAATCAAGGTAGGTGGTTTTGGGCATGAACATTTGTTTCATCCCAATTTAAATAACTTGTCATTGTTATGATCGTCGACCCCTTTTGGAGATGTTAAAATCAGTTTAATAAATTAATTTAATATGTTCTTTGTGACCATTGTGACATTACCATATGATAAAAACCAGTAATTGTTCACCTTGACATTTGGGCACTACCTTGATTTTTTTTTCAGGGTAGTAGTGCAGTGGAAGTAGAAAATTTATTTTTTTGGTCATCTTTTTACGGCAGTTTTAACTGCCGAGAATAGTCTACAGGTAAAACTGTAGCAGTGGCTCAAACCACCACGAAACATAAAATACTTACATTTCATAGCGGTTATAACCACCGCTACAGAGCCGCATCCCCCACATGTATAACGCGGCGGTTCTCTCCCCATTAGCGGCGGTTTTTATGAAACCAAGATTTTATTTTATTAGGGGCGGTTATAATCGCTGCTAAAGTGGAGAGAATCGCCACGAAATGCGGTAGCTACGACACTTTTTCAAAACCGCGGCTAAATGGTAAAAGCCGATGTGAATAGTTTTCCGACTCCAAATTTAGAGGCGGTTTAATCCTACACTAAACGCCAAAAAAACCACCGCTACATGGTGGTTTTCTTGTAGTGAGAAAACTGTCTGAATTGCCCAAAATATATTGTAATTTCCAATTAACCTAGTAGAAACAATTTATAAATCCAATCGAAAACGTAGCCCATAGTTGAAAACCCAACATGGAAAACATGTTTAAGTAAGAAAAACAAAATTTTAATCATAAGAAATTTCATGAAAACCATGAAATATAGAAATAGTGTTCTACAAAATATTTTTCTAATATTTAATAGGATTTTAATATAATGAAAATTCTTGATAAAATACACATGAAATTATAGTATACAACTCAGATGCTTGGAAATAGGGTGACCCAACTCACAAAATTTCACCATTAAAGATGATCACTTGAACCCAAACCATTATGATTAAATATATATTAACCTCCAGATATATATATTTATATCTTTTTACCTCATGTAAATATTCAACATTCCATGAGGGAAAATGTATAATGAAGTAATATTAATATATGTGCCTACATAAGCATACCAATCAGAGTCACCATTAAGGTACCAAAATAATTTCTAAAAAACCAAGTAGAAACCAACAAAAAAAACACAAATTAAAATTGTTCCATTCAAACAGGCAATGAAATCTGACCAAAAATAGTTGTGGTGAAACAAAAACGTTCAAAAATGATTCTCCCTAAGTGGAGGGTTCTAGAAAATAAAGAAGACAATCTAATAGACCCTTCACACACCCAATTTATATAAGAAACATCCAAAATATGAACATCAAAAACACTAGGGATTAGTAGAACCAATAAGAACAATATAGAGAGGAGAAAATTCCAAAAATAGAAGGAGGATTGATTCGAAGATCGTACCATGTAGTTTTTAAAAACAATACAAATTAAATATGGTACATCTCGCCCCATATGATTGTCTTGAGAGGGTGTAGGAATGGTAATTATCCATTAGCAACATCCCCAAGGTCCCAAAGAATGGAAATAAAAGTCGATGGCTTTGAGAATAAATTGAGGAATGATTTTCGCTTGAGACAAAACCAATCATCCAAACAATCCACTATCCAAAAACTACATGATGCATGTCAGCAAAACAACCAACTCATACAATAACAAAAGTCAACCAACTAATCCATAAAAAATCCACTTGCAAAATACAAACAATACAAAAAATAGAGTACCAGGTAGAAGACTCCATTCAAAGATCCATACCATGCTATACGCTCCAAGAACCAAAATGTCACCAAAGCATCATGTCGAACTACTAGAAAAATGAGATGCCTTGCTCTTACATGGTTCCCGTAGTACAACATATAAAATAGCCCCATGTTCCAAAGCAAGTGGTGACTCAAAAAACTCTTTAGTTTTTACCCAAATTACTTCACCACGCTCTCCAATATGAAAGAACCATTATCACAATTATATAATGTCGTTTATGTAAAATATTCAACAGTTCCACCATTATCACAATCAAATCATACCCTTACCAAGGCATGTAAAACAAGTGGTAACCACACAAATGCAATAAGACATATCACCGTCACACATTAGCCCATTAAATTCCATATTTCCTAGAAACACAAAACATGGAAAACAAAACGGTGGAGCTTCCATCCAACTCGTTCACTATATTTCCAACTCATAGTACTTCCCACCCATTTATCTTGTGATGGTGTACCTTCCGTCCACTATCCATCCCGTTATTATAGTGGTACTTCCCATACACATTCAAAAAATTCCCCAGAATTTATAATTCATAATCAACCAACAAAAACTAAGAACCAAGGCCACACAATATCACACCATCATTCCCATCACATTCCAAATCACATCAATAAATCACCCATTTATTAAAAACACAGTTTAATTGTTTTCCATGAAAACCAACATTTCAATAAAACAACATCTTTATTTAAAAAAAATTCATCAAAATTTTCAAAAATGAATCCCAGCAACCCATTTTAAAACCTCTATTTTAAATCCCACAATAAGAGCATTTCACCAATAAGTCCCCTTTTTCCCAAACAATCCCCAAAACAACACCAAGGGATTTATAACCAGTTTCGCTCATCAAAAACAAAATTATTTTTTATCAAAATTAATTAATTGTAACCAAGAATCATTTTGTATCAAAGTGGGGTTCAGATAGAATCCACATTCTTTTAGGGTTCTGGCGAATTAGACCCACAAGCAACAATACCCCAATCAGGGAAAACACACCACCAAAACTGCTCTAGATCCCCTTCCCTAACAGCCAGATTCCTTGAAATAATTACCAAATTCAACAAAAACCCATGATCTACACACAACGGGTGTAGATCTAGAAAACTAAGAGAAAGGGAGATATAGATTTAGGGGAAACGACAAAGAACCACGATAGGATACATACCCGAGAAAAATTCCTTTCAAAACAATAAAAAACCCATAATATTTTCATCCAAAACATGTGGTAGGGTACCAAAAATCATTTTTAACCCAAAATTATAAGTCAGGATCAAGTGGGAGTTATTTTGGAGTGAAATAGGTCAATCCTGATGAAGATCAGATTCAAAATCCCCATTTTCATGTTGCCACATTGTTAGCAATCACGGTTTGGAAAACCATGTGAAAACCATGCGCACAACACTTCCTTGAGTGAAGGGGTATGCATAGTTTCCTTGTAGGATTTGGAAAACCATGCATAGGCCGTTCGAATCCAATTATCTCCCCCTACACAATTTCATGGAGAACACACATGGTTTTCCCTTACAATGCTCAAATCGTTCTCTCTTAGAAAAGCCTCCAAACATACTCAAAACCATTCCAAACTCTCCCGACCTCTTCCCAAATCAATTTAAACACATAAAAAGTCATAAAAAATGGTACATATATCCAACCGGGGGTGATACATTCTCCCCACCATTGGTCATTCCATCCTCAGAAAGTAGAGAACAATCACTTTACTGAAAGAAATTAGGCCGTCGCTTGGCCATATCTTTCTCACGTTCCCATGTCCCTTCTTAAATTTGACCCTGATACCAAAAAACACAAACTAAATTGATGATTTTTTCACTTAAGAATTTTTTTTTCCTATCCATAATTTGTACTGGCACGTGTGTACTAATGAAGATTTTGTTTCTAGCTCACCATGATACAAAAGAATCACATGGTCATGATCTGGGTGATACTTTTTCAACAGTGACACATGAAATAAATTCTGAACCACCATAAACTGTGGTGGAAAAGACAAACTATTATCCACCTCTCCAATCCGTTCATGTATCTAAAAGTTCCTATTATACCTCAGAGATAACATTCCATTCTTCCTAAACTGATGATGTCCCATCCTAGGAGAGATTATCAAAAACATATGATCACCCACCTCAAATGACAATGGTTGTTGACGATAGTCCTCATATTATTTCTGAAGACTATGAGACGTCTCTATCCTCTTCCAGATCAACATGATCTTTTCTTTATTCTATCGGTCAAGGCTATGTTCGGTCATTAAAGCCTCATCTGTTTCCACCCAACATAGTAAATAGCAACTCGGAAGCCCATGATAAGCCTCAAACGGAGCCATATATATCAAATCCTAATAACTGTTACTATGAGAGAACTCCACCAATGGTTAGTGCTCCTCCCATGAACCACCAAAAATCCATCACACGGGCCCTTAATATATCCCCACAGGGTTTGTATCGTCCTCTAAAATTGGTCGTCCATATGTGGATGATATGTCGTGCTCATATTAAACTATTTTTCTAGGGCTTTCTGCAAAGATTTCCCAAAACAAGATGTGAACCTCATATATCTATCTGATACAATCGAAACATGGACAACATGCCACTTTACCACCTCTCAGATATATAGTTGGGAAAGATCCCCCACAATCACCCATATGGAATCGTGCTTCTGGACCGCTCATGGGAGACCCATCACATAATCCATTGCTATATTCTCCCATTTCCACACCGGGATAGGTAAAGACTGCAACATGCATGCTGCCCATTGATTCTCTTTATTGACTTACTAACATGTCAAGCCTCTCGAAACATACCCAGCCACATACTTTTTCATATCATCCCACAAAAAATATGATTTAAATGCCTTATAAATTTTTTAAAATCGTGGATGGACAACCCACTCAGAATGATGATAATCCCGGAGAGTTTCTTCCCAGAATACCACTGGTACCACCATCCTATTCCAAAAACATAACACTATATTCCGATTCAGTTCCCAGTTCTCAATGGTATACCTACCATTGAGTTTCGACCTCATCACCATTTATTAGGAATCAAGTGAATGTGCCTCTTTATCCAAACCCTCTATGTTAGGAATCATCCAAACTATAAAAAATACCACTCGGTCACCCCATTCCTTACATTCCAACAACATTTCGGCTAAGACTGACATCAACTACCTATAATATGATACATGTTTCTTCACATGATCATATGATTTTCTACTTAATGCATCCACCACAAAATTTCTCTTACCTTGTGTGTACATTAAGTCAAAATCAAACATCTAGGGACATTCAATTCTTCTCTTTTTCCTCATGTTCAAATCTCTCTATTAGAAAATTTTCTTTATGTTCTTGTGATCAGTAAACAATGTAAATTTATCACCAAATAGATAATGACACCACATCTTTAAAACATGAACCACTAATGCGAACACTAATTAGGTATTGGGTTGTCTTTGCAAGAAGAATCATCTATCATAATCCATATGCAACCACATGATCCCCCTACATGCAAACACACCCCAAACCTCATCCTGATGCATCACAATAAACCACTTACCCTTTCTCAGATTCTGGAAAAACCATGAGTGCTGCTGATTTATGGACACCCTTTATCTCTTAAAAACATTTTTCACATTTCCCATCCCATTGAAATGGAACATTATTCACTTTCAATGCTTTTTTTTCAGTGAATCCAATCGTGAAAAATCTCTATCAAAATGTCAATAATACCTAACTATAACAAGGAACCTATGTATCTCAAAAAATGTATTTGGTGGTTTCCATAAGATAACTACCTCTATATTTTCCGTATCAATAGAAACACCCCTCTTAGAAATAACAGACATCATGTGTCAAAAATTCACACTTTGTAAATTTGGCATACAACCGATTATCCCTCAGGACCCCAACAATATCTCCAAGTGATTCTCATGCTCTACCTTTATCCTTCAATACACCATTATATTATTTTCAAAAACAACCACAAAGGAATCTATATATCTCTAAAATATGTGATTCATTAATTCCATAAACACAGCTGTTTCATTTGATAAACCAAAGGGAATAACCACATACTCACAATGGAAAAATCTACTTCTAAGGGCAGTGTTTTAATATCCTTCATCCTCACCTATAATTGAAGATATCCTAACCTTATGTAAATCTTGTTGGACTAATGGGCCCCCCTCAACTGGTGAAAAAAAAATTCAGTGCGTGGAAGTGGATATAGGTTCTTTATCACTACATGATTATGTTTACGATAATCAACAATGAGCAGCAAGGTTCCATCCACATTTTTAACAAAAAACCCAGCGCAGCCCACATAGATGTGCTAGTTTGGATGAACCCTTTGTTTTTTAACTCTTCTAGAAACACCATTAATTGCTATAATTCTTCTGGTTCCATTCATTAAGATGGACATGATATGGGACTAGTCTAAAGAAGAAGGTCAATCGTAAACTCCACTTCTCTTATGGGAGGAAGCCAAGAGATTTATTCATGAAATACATCCATAAACTGATCCATGAATATAAAAATAATACTTTTCTCAACACCTTCAACTAATTCCAACAAAAAATCCTCTATCTAAAATGAGATCGTTCCAATAGATGGTTCCAAAAAATCCGCTACACCCAACTTTTCACTGTTCACCCCTCTTAATAGATGTCTAACACCATCCTCTATCAAAAAAAATCATTCACACATATCAATCAACATGGGACTTAAATATTTCCATCCAATCCATTATCAATATTATAAAATAAGAATCCATATCAATTACTGAGAAATCCCACATCAATTTGATTCCATCCACAACTAAACAACCGCCTCGATATTAGATGGATCGACACTCTCTTTGACCTAGAGGAGTTTTTAGTTTCAAAATAGATGGAATCATTTCCATGTGTAAACCCAAAAAATCAATGATGAAAATAGAAATAAAAGAATGTAAAGATACCATATCACACAAAACATGCATCAACATTGAATTTAAAAGACCATACCTCACACCACGGATGGTCCCGACTGATCATCCATCAATGGATGATCATCTCTAAACAACTGCTTACATTCCACACAATGTTCTTTATAACCCAGCTGAGGCGTCATGGAATTATGAGAGTCACCATGACCCACATTACTCTACTGCTGAGGGGTATGCAGCTGCCCCTCATTCCGTCATGGTAGAAGACCCCTACGACCCCTGAGGAGTGTCACAAACAACCGATATTAGAGAATTCCAACAATAAGCCTGTGGATTCCTCATAATCATATAATTATGACATTCTTGAGGTTGTGATCTATAATATAGATTGATGTGGCTCGTAAAACCACATTGAAAACATCATGGCATTCTCTGAGGCTTTGGAGGATGATTCACCAAACCTACCGTCATATTCTGAGGCGTAATCCCACCCTGGAAATAAGTTCTCATTTTTCTCTTAAACCCAGCGTTTGAGTTCCCACTATTAACCATGGTTTCCAGCATACTTCCCCCTCTTGTATCCCACAGAATATCCTGCTCAGCCACCGTATCTCTATTCACCATTACTGTGTAATCATTTATACACAACACCGCAATCTTGTAATGAATTTCGTGGTTAAACCTAGCATAAATAAATGAGTGCCTTCAACAATGTACTACATCTACCTCAGGTGTAAACCACACTAAGTTCATAAACATAGCCACATATTCCGTCACTTCCATGTTATCTTTCATCAATTCGAAGAAATCAATTGTACACTAAATTATAAATGTATGAGGGTAGAATTGTTTGTTAAAAATACCCACAACCCCCCCCCCCCCCAATGTAACTCTTTGGTCTGCCCCAGCATAGACTGGCAACTACTGAACCTATAAGGAAACATAATCCAACATATCTGTGGTTAGTTTCACTTTAATCCCTATCGTTATCCCCATGAATTCAAATATCATATTAATTCTATTTATCCACGCTTCATACCTTTCTGGCTCTGAATCACCCCAACACATGGGTGGATTCTTCCTTTGAAACTAAACCACATGACCCACATTCCTTGGCTCATAATCCTTATTCCAACTATCCTTAGCTTGGAAATCATTCATTATACTCTTCACTATCTTCTTGTTCACCTGGGGATCAAGATCAACCACATTTTCAACGACTTCCCCTGGTTGGTCTTTAAGACACCTACCCAGTGCCATTTCAATATATACAAAAAACAACAATAAGTTTAAATCCCTTAAAAAGATTCATCTTACATTTCAAAGATTCATTATAGTGTAACATTCCACCATGGTAACTCATTGATATTTTGTGTTTTTTTTTGAATTAATTTAGGATTTTTGATATTTTATTTCACAAAGAAAATGAATATATAATTTTTATACGAAATCACTAAGTGTGTCTTCAGCAATACACATCACCAATTAAATATTTCACTACACAAAACACATATATTCCCCTTAAATACATGAAACAACATGTTAAAATCTATTATATATAATACAGAATCAATTTGATATACATCATTACACACAAGGCTGAGTTTTACCAAACTGCATTATACTATTAATATTATTAGGAAAATTTTATTAATGTTACCACAATACCTTTGGAATAGAAGTTAAAAATAATATTATCTCAATATTGAAAATAGTATCTACACATATATATAAAATTAATCCATTTGGTTTGAACTAGTTATAATTGAATGTATGAACTATTTGAAAAAGAAGAAATTTTATTTATAAGAAAACAATTATTCTATGTACAAACACAATTTTATCATAATAAACTAAAAAACATTTGATTAATTTATTAAATAAAATTTATATATCATATATTAAAAAAAAAATTATAATCACCCAAAATATTTAATAGGAATAATATATGTATAAATATAATTTTATGAATAAAAAGATATTTTTTTTAAAGGTAAATTTACGTCCATTAAATGGAGAACCCATTTTAAATATGATTTTTGAAACATTTATAATTTTTATCTAAAAAATAAACATTATTTCAATAAAAGAAATATAAAAATTTACATTGGGTGAAATTTTGGTATTTTTCTAAGAGGTTTCGTTCTTTGATCATTAATGAAAACATAAAATTTTTATTCAAAACATCTTTTTTGTCTAATTTATTTATATAGTTAAATTATATTTTATATTTTGTTCAAAATTTAAACTAGATCAATTTTACATAAAATAATATAATTTATTACATTGGAATCAATTCAATGATGACATTGGATAAAAATATTTAAATCATTGGGAAATTTGTTCTTTAAACACACACTTTTTTGTCGTCATTGGGATTAAGTTTTAATTATTTAATGAAACTTTTAATATTATAATTTGGAAAATTGGAATTAATATTATGGATGATAAAAATTTATAAATTATAATATTATCAAAATAATGGTTTATCACAAATATTAGTGAAAATAATTTAAACTAATTACAACGTCAAAGAGAGAAATTAGCTTATCAAAGGACAAATCCATAAACATAAGAGACAAAATAAACTATAAACTTCTTTGAAAATAATTTTAAGGACATATATATATCCTATACTACCTTTTTTATAATTTTTATGATTATTGGATCCACTAGAAAATTGAAAAACATGGGTGTAATTCCCTTTTAAAAAATTAAAAAGAATTCCACTCATGCACTATAAAATCGGAATCAATCCACCAATATATTCATGCCTATCATGCCATTTGGATTCCCCAAATTCTGATACAATAAGATCAAATTTTCCAAAACATATTTATATAATCCTAAATTTGGGATTAAATCCATCCAATGAATCCCTTTGGTGGAAACCAAGAGGAGCTACCCAAAGAAGAAAAAACATCCTTCCTCAAGATCCTTTGTTTTATTTTTATTATTAAAATCCAAAACTATTATTATTCCATGGTAATATAAAAAACTTATTATCATAAATGTAATTTTATGTTTTTGTAATATTCTTTTTAACTACACTTACACTAAATTTAATCTAATGTATAATGAACTTATCATTCCTTTGTAAGTAAAAATATTGCCTTACAAAACGATTTTTCTCATTTTTTTAATTACCACCTCTCAGTATTGGTAATTTTGATAGAAACACTAATTTATATGATATATATGATATTTAAGTTTTATATATTCTTATATAGCTATTATATACAATATAACTTTATTATTTTAATTTTTATATATACGACAACTCGTTTGTGGATGTGTCAACTACTGTCTTCTGAAAGGGATGTGATTCATTCAAACATTACATAGAATTTATTAATGACGGGTTTAGTAAACTAATATGATATATATATGACATATTAATGATAAATTTAATATATTAAATATATTTATGTACTCATTTTAATTTCTGTATTTCAATATGAAAATAAAACAGAATCAATGATCATGTGTACGTATGAACTACAGTCTCCATAAACAGTGCATACCATTTAATATTTCAATATTTTATGGATTATGATAAATAGGTATATAGATAATAGATTATATATTTAGATAATGTTTTATAATATTTAAATAATTTAATCATGAAATATTTAAAAGGATCAGTAATAAAAAGTCAAAACATATACACGACAATTAAAGTGGATATTACCCAAAACATAACATAAATATAGACTTGTTAATAAACGGGTAATATAAATTCCTAAAAATTTCATATATGGTATTATATATCATAATATGGTTTTTTGAATGATTTTTGTTAAATTATATTTCATATAAAATAGTTTTAAATTTTAATAATGAAATTCCATACTTAATGTAGGGGAATTTCATCTTAGTTTTTATTACCATGAGATACATGCCATTTTTGCCACTCGTTTCTTTTTTTGAGGTGTATATACTACCCATTGAAATGTTATACCGTCAGTATTCTAATTTTAATTATATTAAGTGCTTCATTTTTCTATCTTGGGGGTAATTATTAAATATTAGCAAAATGGTAATAGTTTTTTGCTACAATCAAATCATTTACCAATATTTTTTATGATTATGCTTCCATTTGTGATATATTATTACCCATTTCTAAGGAAAACTAATGAATTTTATTATCCTATAGTTATACATGATATATTAATGTATTAATACCATTTTTTTAGACTTTGGTAGTTAATAAAATTAGTACATTATTTTTTGTAAAATTGTGACTTTATTTCTATGTATGGTTAATAATATGTGTTCTTTAAAACCATGATTTATAAAAATGTCTTCAAAACTGTATTACTATTATACTATAATTTTTAATTGAACTATTTACCCATGATTTATAATTTTTATATATTTTCAATGAATTTTTTTCATTCATGGATCAAGGCGTTTTTCTATACATTTAAGGTGAAAAAGGAATGTTCTGTATGTATGGACATACCCACAATCATGAGTTTCATTTAATTGAATATAAGATTATAAGTTTACAATGTTATTTTTTTCATGATTTTATTTAAAAAATATTGTAATTTTGTTAAATTTAATTATGTTTTTAATGAAAATTGATTTAAAAAATGTTTTATGTTTTAAAAGTGTTATTAATTATGTTCAAATAATCATTTATAGATTTTCAGTTGGCTATTTTCAGAAAAATATATTTCAATTATTTCAAGAATTATTTATATTTTTTCAAATAAAGTTTCTAGAATAGGGTTTTTAAAATTATGTTAGGCCACTTTTTAGTTTTTTAATTTATTTTCTAAAAATGAGGAATTGAATAGTGTTTTTTAGATTTTTTAGGGGTTCTCAATGTGTTTTCAAAGAAAAAGGTTTTCAAAACTATTTTCATGATTCTAATATATTTTTTCAAAGATATTTTAAAATAATATAGTTTTCAAAAATTTTTATGTGTTAAATATTTTTTCAAAGATGAAAAAATATTTTACACTAGAAATCATGTACATTAAATTGTAATGAAATTATAAGAAAGGGAGTTTGAAATTGTTATATATAATTTTTTTTCAAAGAAATGATATTTTCCCAAAGAAATGTTTCATGTTTCCTTTAAAAATAATTCTCCATATAATATGGAATGAATTTTTACAATTTTAGCACTACTTATGATATTATCCAAGAATTTTATTCATTGTTCTTCTCAAATGGTTTATATTTTGATTGAATTATTTTAGTGACACCCATTTCACTCCCATGAGTTATATTTTTTTTAAATATGACTTTTTCATGGGTTATTCATTGATGAAATGATTATGAGACCTATCTATTTTGAACTTGTAATGATATAAAGAAGTTTTCATGATTCATATTTCATTTCATGGGTTATTATATGATGTTTATAAATACCATCTCTTTTTATGGGTCATGAAACGATGAAATTTTTATAATTTTGTGGAACATGATTGTATGATTTTATAATTTGATGGGAGGGAAATATATCTCTATAAAATTCATTATGTAACGACTGATATATCATTTTATAATGGAGGTAAAAGTTGATGGGTTTAATATATAATGGGAAATAGTTGCGCTCGAATCCAAAATGGGAAATATGAGGGTCATTATCCATTCTAGGGTGATGGTAAATCCAGATCCACCAAGGGAAAATGGGGAACCCAATCCAATATGGGAATATGTGGAAACTAGATCCAATATGGGAATATTGGAAAACCTATTCCTCTGCAGGAATATAGGGAAACAATATTTCTTATATGGAAAGGACCACAACTAGGAGTGGTGGTTTTTCCCACTCAGCTGGTGTAGTCCTTATCAAGTGAACTAATTAGTTTCATAAATGAGCATTTACTGATATGGAATATTTTTATACTGTTATGTGTATTCCAAAAAATCAATTTCTTATTCTTATGGTATTCTCACATCATTCATGCTCTTGATTATCTATTGAGTCATGTATTATGATGACTCAATCATTATTCCACGTCTCATGTTTTAGATCTTTGATACATACGGTATGATCTTCAAATGTTATTCTCATGTTCTAGAGCCCTTATTTTAATGATATGCTTACTTGTTTATTTTATTTACCCTTATATAGCAGTTCAACTCACCGCTTTATTATGTTTCATTTCCCTATATTTTTTTACAGTTTTTATATAAGAGTAATTAAGGGTAATATCATGATGGGAGATATTGAAGATCATTCACCAAACTAGAATGATGTGTTCCATGTTTCGAAAGACACTAAAATATTCTGATTCTTGTGCATGGACTGTCTTAATGTCATAAATATTCATCTAAATTGTTATAATATTCATGTATATTAAGCCAAGGTTGATATATTCGGTATAAAAGTAAATGGTCGGTCAACCCTTTGATACTAGGATGATAAATCATCTGTGATATCCCTATGGATATTTCTCATGATATATCTATGGATCTCTCTAAGGATAATTCTAAAGATCAGTCAAAGTGTGGAAAAATGTCCTAGAATTTTAATAAAGGATAGAGGGATTGGTTTACTAGAAATAAATTCTTGTCTAGATATTAGAAGTTGATTTAGACCTGAAATAGATGTACAATGGGGTAAAAATACCCAAAACACCATATTGAGCTAGAATCAATTGGGAATTGGTGCACGACAATGGTCCATTCCACACACAAGGTTTGAAGCCCTCAGGGGATATGTGTTGGTAATTCACAAAATCATTAGAAAATATCAAAAAGGATTTAAATTGAGGATATATATGAATAATTTTGGATAAACCTATGGTTTCATAGATTAAAATATTAGGTTTTATTATTTATGCATTCCATAAGTCATTTTTCATAATTATGTGGTTTTCATCTCTGATAAATTTTTCTCACCCTTTACATTCTTGTTTTAGTCAAGAGTGGGAACTAGAATTTATTGTATTAATATTGAATGTTTCAGATGTTACATGTGTGGGAATGATGAAGATTTATTTCAAAATTTGATGTAACACCAAGATTTTTTTATGAAATCATTTATCCAAAAATATTAAATTTTCAGTAGTATGTATTTTACTCAATCATGAGTTAAAATGAAAAATGATATTCCCTTAGTATAAAATGACCATTTTCTACTAACTTTTAGGTTATTAGGGATAAATAATACTAACACATGAAAATTGAATGTGAATTCATTCTATACAAATTATTTATGAAACATTTAAATAAACTTTATATTTTAATTTTTTAATAAATGAAGTTAATTAATATAGTAAATGGAATTAATGACATATATAGGTTATATACATAATAATATATTTTTTTATAATCATAAAATATAAATTTTTTACATATGGTATAAATAAACCCTATTTTATGTACAAAAACGTAAAACTTTTTCAAAAGGGTAATTTTCAACCATATAATGGAGAACCCCTTTTCAATTAATTTTTTTACACATTAACAATTTTTATATGATGAAAATAACTTTTTATTGAGAAGTGGGATGGAAAAATTACTTCGAATTAAGTCTTATTATTTTTTTAACTTTCATGTTTTGATGAATAGTAAAAATAAAATTACTTATAATTGATAAAAAAATTCAGCGAAATAAAAAATACATTTAAATTATAATTTTTATCTGTTTTAATGTAAAATATAATATATATATTTATTATAAAATATAATTTATGTAATTAGAATTGATTTTATATAGAATTCAAATGTGAAAACATTTCAATATTTTGTAATGTTTTAAATATTAAAACGTGTTCACTCTTTCTAAAAATGGGAAAAAATTTAAATTAATTAATGTAGATTATGTACCTGAAATTTTTAAAAATGGATTCTATATTTTGAATTATTAGGCCCCAATTATTTAAATAGATTTATTTTATATTTGGTATTTATGAATTATAACATTTGTAATTTTTTTGATACACTAAAAGGGTAAATCCTGTAATTAATGATAAAAACACTATTATAAAATTTCCCTAAAACTTTAATTAATATCATTGGTTGAGTGTGTTCTTACATAAATCATCATTGGGATTGATATGGTGTCCTTTAGAAGCCACTTGGATGAAATTTGGACATTTAATTTATTATATTTAAATAATAATTCAATATTTTTTTCAAACAAAAAGAGACATGAATTTGTCAACCAATTGTTTCCATAAAAAATTAATTAAATCCAAAGTATTACAATACATGATCAAGGTGTAATGATTTTACACCAACACAAAAGTGAGAGTGATTCGTGGAGATAAATTTAAGAAACTCAAACCATACATCGTGCCTTCTTGTAAAAACTCACATTCATCCAAAGTGCATCCACTTGAAGAAATCTACAAGGCCTCACGATCTGCAATAACCCATAAAAAGTAGGTCCATATCATCGAGATCAGCTGTAAAGAATGCTCTGATGCAGTTAAAAGAAGAGAAGTGTGAATAAAGAAAAAACATCCTGGAAAGGAGACGTGCAGGCATATTTGTGGCATAAAATAAGATGGTGGTATAAATAACAAAGAATCAATGACCAAGGAAGCTAGGTAAGTTGTTTAGACTACTACATACACCTCTTATTAAACAATAATCATTTGATATTGAGATAAGTCTCTGATAAAATTTCAAAATTTCTGAACCTTTGGTAAGTTATTTTATCTCGTTGCTCCATTCCAGATTCTATATACTTCACAACCTAGTTTGAGTGATCATTAATATTTTCCTTATGAGGATAAATAGGATCATAAACCTCAATCTATGTAGGAATATATGTTTCTATTTTCCTAGAAGCATCAAATTTGATTACAATCGGATCAACCACACTTGTTGATGTTGTAATTATAGTAGTATCCTATTTACATGCATCGAGTGATCTCATAACAATTGTTAATTCAAGGTGATATTAGTCCCATTGTTTTCATATTATTTTAGGATTGGGTGTAATGAACCCATCAGTATATACCACATATATTTCTCACTTTTTTAGATCTTGATTTTAAGATGTCCTCCTCAATTTGTGTGGCTTTAACTTCCATAGCCATAAAGGATGTGCACTGAGACTATGTCGGGCATGATTCTCGGACAGATTGATAAATCCCTAAAGGCTTAGAATTAGAGGGTCAACCCTACCCAACAAAACCATCCTCATTACCCAAAATATTAAGAAAATTGTCTTCCAGAATTGATAGATCAAATATAGTATTAGGAGTAGCAGTGGAATATAAAACCTTGATGCTATCAACTAGTTTATCAGTAGCGTTCTTTCTAGTAGCCTTTTCCAACCAAATTGAATTTGAATGTGAGGGGGGGGGGGGAGGGGAAGATCATCCCTTTTATTCTCAAATTATTTCATATGATGATCATTTATAGATAAATTTTTATAGAAGACTGAAACGTTTTCAAAAAAAACATCTTGTATAAACCCATTATCTTCATTTCGTATCCAAAATCACGATGGAAATTCAAGAGATGTGTCCACTTCATTACAAATCATAGTAACTGAAGGTCTTGATAGATTATAAGTAGAAAATTATAGACTAATTAGGTTTATGAAGAGTTAAAAATGGTGAATAAAGCACTATATTTGAATAGAAGGAGAGTTATTCCTAGGAAACCATTATAAATAGGGACGATGTGGGGTTCGGAACCAACATCAAACATCAGAGTCCACATGATAACATTCAAATGAGATCCCTTAAAATACCAATAACCACAGGTCTAGAAGCAGTAATAGTAATTAATTGATGAATATTTAAAGAGAACATGCAACCAATTCAGTATTCCGATATGAAAATTCATGAAGCCTATACCTTCTAGGGCTTTTCACAGAAACACCAGTGAAGGACGACGCTTGAAAAATTAACCAACATGATCAAAACAATGATCTAAGGATATTATGTTCACCTCATCTTTGGTCATGTATATCTTTACCATAACCATCCTACTATCTAGTTAGTAAGATTTGGGAAACTTATATAAGATATTGCGATACATATATGGTTTTATTTAGTGTGATGTTAAAGTAGTCACGTTCGTATTATAATAAGTGTAACATTTGAAATGATAGGTTTTCTAGAAGGTAAATTCATGTAAAAATATTATTATAAAATATTTTATATTTATCTTCATTGTAGTATTTTTTTCATAAAATAGGTATTAAAATAGTTATATAAAATTGATGTAGTAATTATATAATTAATAGAGATAAAAAATAAAAAAAATAAAAAAAATTTAAATAAATATATTTCTGGATAGTTGATATGTATAATTAAGTTTTTATATGAAAAATACCTCTTAATAATATGATAAAATAGTTTTTTTAATATAAATTGTTTTATTAAAATTCTTTAAATTTAATGAATTGGATTGTGTCAATATAGAAACCATTGACTTTTAAAAAAAATTATATATTAAGTTATTTAAAAATCACAAAACATTTTAAAAAATGCAGAATAATTATTCTATGGTATATATTCTTCTATGGTTTTTATTTATGATCTAATTTACATCATATAACTAAATATTTCACCATTTTAATATTGAAATATTTGCTACCCTAGTTAAATATTTAATATTATAACTAAATTTTAGTTAAAATGATACAGTTTAAATTGACATAATTTTTTTACAAAATCTATTGGTTTAGGGGAATAAAACTCAATATAATATAATATTTTATATTGGTACATTTGGGTGGTTTTTGGGTGGGGAATGATTTTATTAAAAATCAAAAATTTTGGAGATCCCAAAAGTTCCCATCACCTCAATTATAAAAGGGAGCCTCCTTCCTCACATATTAACCAACCATTGAGCCTTCAATATCAGCCACCCCCTACCCTTTTCCCTTATAAACATCCCTAGAAAAATTATAGAGTTTTTATACTTCTTCAACGACCCACTCTAGTGTTCTATGATGAGATTTGGGGGAAGCACATCGAAGAAGAGGTAATCTTCTCTACTGATTATTTCAAAATTATTTTTTCTTATACTTACTCTTCATGGGTTTTTACATTATAAATTAATAACACCTATATAATTTATATACAGATATGTCATTATTATGATGTAACAACAATGTTCATGTTCCTATCCATCCTATGAAAAATGACATCATCACACGTGCGTACGTAAAACTTACCATCTCCAGAAGATGGTGTAATATGTTTTTAACCACTACCCTACTTGGATGGGTATAAGTCTGGAAAAAATAAATATATATTTTTTAAAATCATTATATTGATTATGAAATATTATAAACTATTCGATTCAATATCAATTAACAATTATGGGATTGATATCATCGCTTTTGCATACATATGGCCTACCGTTTGCAAAATGTGATGTGATTATTTCCACATGATATTCATTAATGAATTACTATATAAAAGTAAAAAATAAAACAATATAGCATATATTATGTTCATATAAATTTTTTTTGATATTCCTTTGACCTAGTAAATAGAACCATTACTTTTTCGACAGATCATGCATAAGTAAATGAAGTAGTTAATACACAAATAGAATGTAATAAAGAAATTTTATTAACAAATGGATGATAATATGTTCATATATTATATCATAAAAATGAATATGGTTCTATAAAAATATATTTACATTATTTAAAAAATTATATAAGAGTTTTGGATACATATAAAGGATATATCATACCTATAATAAGGGATAATTTTGCAATCTCATTTTTTTGTTAGATTGATTTTAAGTAACTATTTACCGGGGTATATTTATCATCAACATACATGTTTCCTAAATATATAATATTTAATCTATTATTATATATTTGGTTAATGTTAATTTTAAAAACTTGTAAATTTTTATTAAGCGGTATGAAATGCGTATTTTTTCATTATTCGATACTAGATACTTATTGAGTTTTTTGGATAAAGTTGGAGGAGAATGTGTTTTTAACTTATACGGCTTGGATAGATTTTCACACCATCATAAAGCATTATTTACATGAATCTTAATTTACATAATTTAATATTTATTTTAAACTAAATTATATTCTTTTTATGTTTTGTGGCATTTTGTGAAAAGAAAACAAATATGAAGAAGAAATGATATTTTCCTCAAGTATTAATTTCAAGTGTTTTTTCAAAATTATTTTACATATAGGATGATAATTTATAAACATGGTAGTGTTTATATACATATTATTAAAATGGTTTTATTGTGTTTATGGTGGAAATATATTTATTAAATCCCATTGTTTTATATTTATTTTGGTTGATTGATGTTTAAGAAACCCATTTTATTCATTGGGTTATGCTTTGGTGAATGATTTATGATTTTGTGAATCATGTGATAATGATTTCATTAAGAGATGTTTTGGAAATATATCTCCATCCAATTAATTGTTTAAATATTCATATCTCATTATATTTACATGGGTCTAATGGGAAATGATATCAGTTCAGTAATACAGGGCGGGAATGGGAAGTGAACTCGATTCAGTAATGGACTTTGTCCAATATGATTTTCTTGGAAATGAGCCTTCACTAATATGAACTGATTTTATATGATTATGTGTATCAAAAAACATCATTTATCATGTTATGACTTTTGATATTATTTTAATTTATTCTTATGATCATTCATGATTAAACCTAGAGAATCATATCCCAAAATTTCATATGAAGGATATGTTTTTCAAATGTTATGTTCTGATGGAATATAATTATTCTATTATAAATACTTCCATTATATACCCTCAAAGAGAATCTAATCTCACCCATTCATATTTTTCTCTTACCGAGTTCATGAAAAAGGGTATTAATTATGTTATTTATTTCAATAAAGGATATATTTATGATGAAATAAGTTGGATTCAGTGAATATGTTTTATAAACTAGTAGTTTATGGTTACCAGTTACTAAAGACAATATTACTATATAGTCTTATAAAGGAATTGTTATATTTTTTAATGAATATTATTCAACATAAAATTAATATTAATATATGTAATGTATGGGTTTTTATATTTGGTATCATAGTAAATGTATAGTTAACCTTTAAAAACTAGTATAAGAAAACCTTAGTAAGAACACAAAGGATATGGATTTTATATTCACACAATGCCTCTTGGTTTTAGTTAATGGTTATAATGAGAATGAACTATGTTATTGTTGAATGAAACGTACAATATAATGATTTTTTTCCTGAGAAATCAAATTATTGGGATATTTAATGGAAAATACTATAGCTATGGTAACAAAAATATCTAAATTAATGAATCGTGAATGACCTCAAAAAGAGAAATGGTGGAAAAAAATTCTATTTATTCCTTCATGAGGCAGCATCATCCTTCTTTTACCAGGTCTTCTAATACATTAGTGAATGAATACTAGATTTGTACCACCGGAAAGATAATTTTAGTTCTCTAATGTTCATTACATGATAATGTCATCTTAGTAGTTTATCATTTGGAAGGAGAAGTTGATAAATTGTGGAAATGTATTAATAATATGAGGGAAATATATGAAATGGAATCCTTGGAATGGATAAAGGTCAAGAACTTATTTTTCAATAAATGCTTTCCTCGTATTCTTTGAAAAACGATGAGCATTGATTTCCATGAACTTAAGATAAATGACGATGAATCTGTTGGCACCTACAAAAAAACTTTTACATGACACGAAAGGTATGTTTCGAGATTTATTATCTATAAAGAGATTAAAATTTATCAATTTATTAGGGTCCTAAATCCATTTATCTGAAGGTAATTTTACATTAGAGACTTCAATAGCTATGATGAAATCATTCGATGGGCTCTTAAGGTTGATATGGAGATCAGAGTAACTCTGCAGTCCTGTGGGTTTGATAAGAAGAGAAAAATTGAATTCAAGGGAAATTAAAAAGACAACACTTAAAAGAAGTTTTTTTCCCTTATGCTCAATGTCTGGAAAGAAACATGTGGGAAATTGTCTTAAAGGTGCTAGTAAAGTATCCTATTGTAGAAAAGAAGGTAATCAAGAAGTTTAATGCCGATGCGAGGTGAAATATATTTCTAATGAAGTGGAAAAAAACACAGAATAAACATCGTATAATTCATTGTTATAAGTGAAAGGAAATGTGGAATTATTCCAATCAGTGCCCTAGTCTAAGGGTTATTGATGATGGTCAGCATCAGAAAACACTTAAGGCCAAAGGAAAAGTGTAGTCACATGTGATCACTATTAGTAATGTGGAGCACGATAATGAAGTGGTGAAAGGTACACATACCATCCACTCTATGGTAGAAAATGATTTATTTGAATCTAGATCCACCAACTATTTTACTTAGGAATAATTTTATAAGTATATCATAATTTTACCTCAAAAATTAGATGTTGAGGTAGTTGTGAAACTCTTAATGGAACAATGGTGTCATCAAAAGATTATAATTATTTTCTGGTTGAAGTTTGTGGGAATGTGCGTCCTCTAATTATTGAGATACTTTCTATTGTGGAATTTGATGTGATTATTATAATGGATTTGATTTCTCTATATGGATTCAATATCAATTTCTATGTAAGGGAAGTCACATTTCATATTCCGGATCATTCCATGATCATTTATCAATGCAAGAATGAATATAACCTTCCAGTACAAAATTCTTCCATCTTAGGTTCTTAATCCCTATAAATGAAGGTTATATGTCTCATTTTGTTAGGGATAAACTCATAGTTAATAATTCACCCATTTTATTGGGGTTTGGTTATTTTTTCTAGAATAATTTATATGTATTCCACTATATCCGAAGGTTGAGTTTTCAATAAAACTCATACTGGGTGTTATGCCAATTTTAAAGGAACCATATAGAATAGACCCAATTGAGTTTGAGGGATTGAAGAAGAAAATACAAGAAAATATTGAAAATGGATTCATAAACCATAGTGTGCCACGTTGGAGTGCACCACTTATGTTTCTTAAGAAGAAATATTGATCAATGAGACTCTGCAATAAATATCCAGAATGTAACAAGATCACTATGAAGAACAAATATCCTCTTCCCTGCATTAATTATGTATTACACCAACTAACCAGAGTAAAATTCCTTTCCAAGATTGATCTTAATTCGGAATATAATCAATAATAGGTCATGAAGGATGATATACCAAAGACATCATTTCGTACATGGTATAGATACTTTGAATTTATAGTGATGCATTTTTTTCTTACTAATTCCCCCACAATCATCAGGGATCTATCGAATAGAGTTTGTAGAGAATATTTTGATCAGCTTGGGGTAGTCATTATAGAATATGTTATTTTATATTCTAAGGGAAATGATGAACATGAAGATCACATGATAATTGTACTAAAGAACTTGAGAATGGAGAATCTTCATGAATGATTTACCATGTTTGAATTTTGTTTTCCTAATGATTCATTTTTGGGTTACATATTCCAAAAATAAGGGTTATATTTGGATCCATCAAAAATATAAGTTATTAAATGTTGTTTGAGACCAACAACGGTAATAAATATCTGAAGTATTCTTGGTCTATTTGGATATTACCAATGTTTAATGAAATATTTTTCATTATTAACTAATCTAATCACCAATTTGACTCGGAAAGGAGTTATGTTTGTGTGGATGGAGGAATGAGAAGCAAATTTGAAAGACAAAAAAAGCTGTTTGGCTAATGCACATGTTCTCACACTACCTTTCAGTGGGGAAAGGTTTGTGATCCACAGTGATGCATCCAAAAAGAGGATGGGATGTGTTCTACTAAAAAATAATACGATGATATCTTATACCTTGTGGAAATTTAAAATACATGAGAAACATTACCTAAATAAAAAATTGAAGTTATCTTAAATAATATGTGAATTAATGATATGGAATCATTATCTTATGGTGAAGGGTGTGATATTTATACTATTATAAACTTTTAAAGTACATTTTCACACAAAATGTGTTTAATAAGCTCTAAATTAGATTCTTGGAGTTAATTAAATATTATGATTGCTCAATACATTACCACCCTGGGAAAGAGAACAAGGTGGAAGACACTTTGACTTTAAATGACTATACTATCCGATTCATGATGATTATCACAAAAAATCCAATATTTATGGATTTCTAAATGATGGATATTTAGTTTTTAAGGGATGGTGAGAAATCATATCATTTTCAAGTGAATTTTCAACCATCTATACGCGTGAAGATTAAGAATGTGCAAAAGGAAAATGTAGATCTACAAAAGAAGGGGATAAATGTTCTAGATTTCATCCTTTATTGTGATGGAATAAAAAGGATTAGGAATGTGTTTTTAATTTCTCCCAAATAATAATTAATGAAGGAAATATTGGATGAGGCTCATATTTCATCATTCTCTATTCACCCTAGAATCACAAAAATGTATAGGGGCCAAAAAGAGTATTTTGTCTGGGATGGCATGAAAAATATTTTGCTGAATATGTCTCTTAGTTCATGGTTTGTATGTTTGTTAAGGCTATCAGAAAAATGTATAAGGGGATGTTACAACCATTTCCCACACCAGAATGGAAATGGTAAAACATCACTCTGAACATTGTCGTAAGAATTCCCAAAACATCTAAATTCCATAATTCTATATGGGTTATATTTGATTGACATACGATGTCGAAATGCTTCATTTCTGTTATATAGGATTTCGATCATGATCATATTTCTAGGTTATATGTAAAGGATGTTCTAATATTTAATGGTGTACCACATTAGACTATATTTGATCAGGATCTGAGGTTTTCATGAGTGTTCTAGAGAAGTCTTCAATAGGATCCGGATACAGAGTTATGTTTATGCACTGGTTATCATCCTAAGACCGATGGTCAGTCTAATATAACAATTTAAACACTATAAGTCATTTTGAGATCTTTCTCTATAGATTTAAATGTTTATTGGTTTCAACACCTAACATTGGTCGAATTTTCTTATAATAATTTCTTTAACTCCAGCATTTAGATGGATCTTTATGAATCCCTATATCTAATGAAGTGCATAAATCCAATTAAATGGGATGAGGTTGGGGAAATAAAGATATTAGGACCTGATCTTGATGATGAAATGGAAGAAAAAGTCATATCTATTCAAAAACACCTAAAAGTAGAAAATAGTCTAAAAAAGTTATTCTAACAACATATGAAAAGAACTAGAGTCTCAAGTTGGTGAAAAGGTGTTTCTGTGAATATCTCCCTAGCTAAGTGTAGTGACATTCAGAACGAAGGGAAAGTTGATCCCTAGGTATATCAGTCCTTATGAAATTCTTGATCGTGTAGGGAATGTAGCTTACCGATTGGAGATTCCACCAAATCACCATCATATTCATGATGTGTTCGATGTATCACTATTGAGAATGTATATAACTGGTCCTTTACAAGTACTAAACTCAATAGTCGTGCTGGTGAATTAATATCATTCTTATGAAGGATAACCAATAGAGATTTTGGATCATAGTGAAAAAGTTCTGCAATCCAAGACCACACGTTGGTTAATTTTTAATGGAGGATCCACCTATTTTAAGATGCTACATGGGAACATGATGATATTATGCAATAGAGATATAATCATTTATTTTTATCCAAGTGCCAAATTTTTTGGGATAAATTAAATTTAAGGGGGGTAGATTATAACACATAGTTGATTTTATGGAATATTTTCTCTAAATAGTTATAATTATCCAATCTATTGCAATACATGAAATCATGAGATTAAATGAACAACAAGAATCCCTTAGTATAAAATTAAAATTTTAACCAATCTGTTTGGTTAGAATGAATAAATATAATTAACATATGAAAATGTATAGTAAAGTCATTTTCTAAATATTATTTATGAAAAATATAAATCAATTTTATATTCATATTTTTTAATAAATTTAGTGAACAAATATTTATAAATCAAATTAATGAAATCTATGTGTTATATAATTAATAATATATTTTTGATATTCATCTAATATTTTTATTTAAAAATGGTATGAATGAAGTCAATTTCATCTATATAAACCTATAATTTTTTAAAAGGGGTAATTTTCCACCTTTTAATAGAAAACTCATTTTAAATTATGATTTTGAATCATTAATAATTTTTTTATTAAAACATAAAAATTTTATACGGAATTGGGATATAAAATTTTAATTGGATGAATTTTTAATATTTTTTAGATAACTTTTTTTATTTTGATGAACTGTAAAAATACCCTAAATATTAATTCAAAACAAATTTTTTCATGGAAATAATTTATATTATTAAATTTTATTAATAAATTGTTTTAAATTATAAATAGAATATATATTATCATTAAATATAATTAATGTCATTATCTTTAATATTACATTAAATTTAGATGTAAAAATATCTCCATCTTTTACAATGTTTTATGTTTTCAAAACACGTTTTCTCTTTCTGGCAACATGATTTATTTTTAAATTAATTACTACAACCTTTTTGTTTTAAATATTAAAAAATAAATTCCATAATTAGAATCAGTAGTTCAAAAATATTTAAATAGCTTAACTTTATGTTTGGTATATATAAATAGTAACTTCAGTAATTTTTTTTAATATGGTAAATGGGTAAATCAGTTGATTATGGGTAATAATTTTGTTATAAACATAACCTACAAATTGCCTTAGTATAGTTGGATTAGTGTTTTTATTACAAAATAATAATTGTTTTTAAATGGTTTCATTGGAATCCACTTGCATACGAATTTGACATTTATTTTTCTTTATTTAAATAAAATTTCAATTTGTCATAATCAAATTAAAATAACTATATCTTTTATATATATATTTATATAGAAGATAAATTATATTATAAATAATAATATGAAATATATAATTTTTTTCTTTTTCATGGTAATTTATGTTAAATTTTTAGGAAATAATCAATTACCATAAATACAAATATTTTAATGATGTAAAAAATAATTAATTTATGAGAAATCAATAAAACAGTTTTTATTAAAATGATAATAACCATCAAAAGAGAAAAAAAATTTACCAAATATTATTGGTTGAGAATATATTTACCGTAAACATCCAAGGGTTGAGTTAGTGACCTTTTGGATCCCAATATAAGATATTGTAATACTTATATTTTTTATTTAAAGTGATGATAATGTTTTCAAATTAATAATCGAATAAATAAAACATTTAATAAGTAATATTTTCAAGAAGATAAATTAGACTAAAAATATTATTCAGAAATATAGTATATTTATCTTAATAAGTTTATTTTTTAATTTTTTTATTCAAAAAATAAGCATATTAAATAATTAAACAAAATTGATGTAGTTGCTAATTAATTAATAGAAAAAACTAATAAAAGTTATTAAAAATATTAAAATAAGTATATTTTGTCCTAATTGATATGTCTAATGAATTTTAAATAAGACCTTTCCATGTTAAAAATATAATAAAATAGTTGGCATGATGTTAACTCGTTATCTTAATATTTTTTAAAATTAAGGATTTAAATAGTGTCAAAATAGACATCATTGACTACTTATCAAAAAAATAAATAATTAAATTAAATTAAAATCATAAAGCATTTTAAAAAAATATATAATAAATATTTTATGGTAGATAATATTCTATGTTATTTGTTTTTTGTCTAATTGACATGAATTAAGTAAATATTTCACAAATTTAATAATGAAATATTTGTTACCTGAGTTAAAAAGTAAATATAATAACTTAGTTTAAATTAAAATAATAAGGTTAAAATATAGAGAGAAACGTGACTAGAATCTATTAGTTGATGAAATTACAACAAAATATCAACTGATATTAGAAATTGGGAAAATTTAGATGTTTTTTGAATGAGATTTTATTTTATTATAAATTAATATTTTTTGAGATTCCAAATGTGCACCTCGCCTCAATTATAAATGGGCACCTCCTCCCTCACCACTTCACATCACGTTAAGCCTTAAATCTTGCCCATACCATGGTATTTCGGAATCTCAACATCCCTAGTTACATTTTAGAGGTTTTGGGTTTCTTCAAATACCATATCTAGTGCTCTAAGAGGATATTTATAGGAAGCACATCAAAGTTGATGTAATCTTCTCTACCAAATATCTCAAAATTATTCAATCTTCGACTTCCTATTCATGATTTGTTTCATTATAAAGTAATAAATCCATTATCATTTATATACTGATATGTTATTATTATTATGGAACAACAATAGTTCACTTTCTATCCATCCTACTAAAAACCAAGTCACCCCAAGTTCGTACGTACAGTTTAACATTTCTTCACCATTGTGTAATATGTTTTTCACCACGACCTATCTTAGATGGGTATAATGATAGATTTAATAACCATATATAATTATTATTAAATTATATTTATTATGAAATATTATACACCATTCACATCAATACCATTATACAATTATAAAAATGAAGTCATCGCTCGTTAATACATACGACATAGTGTCTCCACGATGCGATGTGATTCATTCTACAAGATCTTCATTAATAAATGATTATATAAATATACAGAATAAATAAATATGGTATAAATTATGATGATATAATTTTTTAATTATATAAATATGACATTTGAAATTGAACCAGAACTTATTTCACAAAACATGCATACGAAAATGAAGCTGTTAGTACACGAATAACAAGTAATAAAGTGATGTAATTAACAGATAGATGATAATAATAACATATAAGATATCATATAAATTAAAATGATTATATAATAATTAAAATATAATGTTTAAAAATAATAAAGGATGTTTAGAAACATATGAAGGATATCATACCTAAGGTAGGGGATAATTTCACGATCTCATTTTCATTTTAGATTATTTTACCTATGTACTTTATAGGACATATTTATCATCAAAATCCATATTTACTTAATATGTAATATTATTTCAATTCTTATAAAAAATATTAATTCCCATTTTAACAATTAGTTACTTTTTATTAAATGTTATGAATGGAGTCTTTCTTCGTTAATCGATATGAGGTACTTATATACTTTTCCAAAAAAATATGATTATAATTTCTTTTAAACCTATAACGCATGAATATATTTATACAATTTCAGAACACCTTGTTTCAATGAATATTATTTTACAATATTTCATGTCTATTTTCTATTAAACTATTTTTTTTCAAAATTGGGTGGCATTTAGAGAAAATGAATCATTTTTGACGTGGAATGGTGATTTTATGAATAATTAATTTCAATTATTTTATCAAAAATATTTTCCATCTAAGACGACATTATATAAATGGGGTTATGTTTAAATCCCTATTATATATATTATTTTATTTTTTTAAAAATGTAATAATATTTATTAAATATATTTTTTATATGGATTATGGTGGAATGGTGTTTATGAAACTCGTTTTATTCCTTGTGTTATGCTGTGATGAATGATTTATGTTTTTATGACACATGTAAGAATGATTTCATTATGTGATGGGTGGGAAATATATCTATATCACAAGTATTGGGAAAATATTAATATATCAAGATATAAACATGTCTATAATAGAAACTGATCTCGGTTTAGTAATACAAGGCTGGATGGATGAGTGAACACAGTTCAGTGATAGACTTTGTCTGCTATAATGGTATTAGAAATGTGCCTTGACTAATATGAAATTATTTTCAATAATTATTTGTATTCTAGAAAACTTCATGTCATATGTTTTTACCTTTTGGAGTATGTTCATTGACTCTTATAAAATTTCTTCATTTATCTCATTGTATGATATCACGATATTTCATATGTTGGATAAGATATTAAAATGATATGTTTTTATGTCTTATGATTATGAAATGATTAATATCTCCCATGTATAACCTTACTGATAATCTAATCTCACCCTTTCATTTGTTTCTTTTCCCCAGGTCATAATGAAGTTTATTAATTAAGATATGTAAAAAAGACGTCTAGTTATGAAAATATAAGTGGGAGAAAATGAAGATGTCTTATGAACTAGTTAATTATGTCTCCCACTTTCTATAGTCAGTATACTATACAGTCCTATCATGGATTTTCTATATTTTTTAATAAATATTATTCCACTTTAATTTAATATCAATGTATGCAACGTATGAGTCGTTATAGTGGAAATAACTTGAATTGAATCAGGATGGACCACAAGTACTGGTAATATTTATAATGATAATGAGACCGCAAATTACATATTAAAGTTATGGGATGTTTATCCAATTTTATTTTGATCAAAAATAATAAGAATAATTATATTTTGTTTGAGGTACATTTAGACAACATTCATTTATCACATTCTAGGAAAATGGGTATTAATGAATAAGATGATGAATCCCATGTAATGGATTAAATATAATGATTGATGATTGTAGTGTATATGTATAAAAATTCATGAATTATGTTATATTAATGATGGAGTATATGTTTTCTTTATGTATTACAAAAAAATATTGAATGCATCTTATTGATTATAAAACTTATTTAATGGAATGGTGATATTTTGTTAAGGGGAATGTAACCCTTAATGTGTCCTTAATGTTGATAAAATGTTCTTTAACTTGGATAAAGATATTATGAAAATGGATAATGTAAATTTGATAAATGATATTACCCAGGAACTAATTATCAACTTGTTTAAAAAGTTAACTATTTCATCATTTATGAAGTTTAAAACGTCTTGGATTTTTTGGAATATATCTTATAATCATTGATTAAATAAGTATGCATGTTTTCCAAAAGGATTTAATGTAATTTATATTAATACCATTTTTTCAAGATAATATATAATTAGGGTATTCATATGTATGGAATGTAAAAACGAAGGGTGACTTTCTGATATATGGGTTATCAATGATAGGCTGATTCTATATCATTATCTATAAATATTTGTATTTTCATCTTTTGTATAGTTTATAAGATTAACGATTTATGTAAAAAATTTATAAAGCATCCCATTATTTTTTTTAGATTAAAGTATTATATCACCACATGAGGATTTATGCTTATTTGATAAAATGTTATAATAACATTTTATTTATGGTAAATACAGATAAATTGGTTGAATTATCATGAATCCCTTTTTCGATTTGTTCTATAAGATTGAAAATTCACCTTCCTTTTAGAATAAAGTGGTGAAGTGGAAAGTGTTCAATACATAACCAAATGGTGATATCTTATGAATGAAACAGAATGAAATCTATTTTGTATATATTATTGTGAATAAATTATTCAAATTCAGGAAAAGGGTCCTAAAATTAATTTTTCCCTACTCTAACCATTTCTTATAATAACAATGGCCAATTTGATGCTTATCCACTTGATAGTTTTGTGGTTTCTAACTTTACCAAGATCCCCCATTTTATTTTTATACGCGATCTTTATCAATCTCTATGATTATTTATCATTTTATTCAATCTATATTTTTTAACATCCCACCTATATTATTCTATGTGGATTCCCAGTTATGGGTTATTTTGTTTGAACATTATATTTACATATTTCCCTTTTCAAATGATGTTTTTGTATTCATTTTTATGATGTGGGATTCTATGAATGGAACATTTAAGTATTAAACATTTTTATTAAAAAAATAATTTTGAAGGAGAAATTCCTATTTAGTGGGATGTAATGTAACACCCTAATTATTTGCCCATATATTTTTGATTAATTTCATATTTGGTGTTTTTTACTTTATCAAAACTATTAATATAGCTTTTTTATATTAATGTACTAAGTGGGGCTTGCATTTTATGCAATAATATATCAATATTTCACTACATGAAATAATTAGATTAGCTTTAGGTTCAAAAAACACTATATTTTCCTTGTATTACACATAATAACAAGTCCCTCCCATAGATCAAATAACACACAAGTTCAAGGTTTACCAAACTACAATATACTATTTATAATATAATTATAATATAATAATAGTTACCACCTAAGCACTGAAAATATGTTATGAATTCGTTTAATAAATTTTGAAAATGTGATCTAAAAATATTTATAAAATGAATTATTCAGTTTTCAAATAGTTATAAATCAATATAAAGAACTATTTTAGAATGAATAAATTATTATTCTATGTAACATAGTTTTCTATATAAAAAATATTCATACATTTGATCATTTTTACTTTATAAAACTACATTGCAATCTCGTCTCCGTGATTAAATTTAAATTAATTTATCACCCAAATTTTATTAGAATTATGAAAAATGGATTTAATATATTTAATAATATTAATTTAGATTTTCTAATAATTTAAAATTATTTTTAGAAAAAAATTATTTGTTAATGTAATTAAAATTCATTAAAGCGATTAAGAGAACATGTATCGTAACAAAGGAGTAAACCTTAATCATACATTCTAAAATAAAATAGTAAATTGTCCAAAAGCTATTAGATATCCATATTAAAACTCGATCTAAAATTTAATAGAATATTCTCCATTATTGTAGATTTTTTAAAATGAAAAAACATTGGTGGAATTCCCTTTTCAAAAATTTCCATGCATACCACTTCTCCTCCACTATAAAAAGGAACTCACCCCTCCCACTTAGTCCCACCTATCAAGAACGTTTTCTCACCCAAAAACATATCAAATAATATAATAAAATCAACCAATCTATCCCCGAAGTTTCTCTTTGGGATGAAATCCAACCAAGGAAACCCTTCACTGCAAATCTACTGGAGTTTTTAAAATAATATGAAACATCATTCCTCAATATCCATTGTTTTATTTTCATTATCCACACAAAAACTATTATTACTTCATTTTTATATAATAAAAGTAGTTTCCCCAGTATGTTTATATTTTTAAATTATAATTTTTCTACTCACACTTACACATACTTCTATATAATTGGTAATGAACATACCAGTCATGTGTGCGATGAACTACCACCTCACAAAATGATGTCATTTGTTTTTAATTTACCACTTATCATTGTTGGGAATTATGAGGGGTAAAATATTTTTATATTATATATATATATTATTTATTAATAATTTATTTACTCCAATGGAATTTTTATATAAATATAAGAGTAATCCTTCCATTTTTTATAAATATTACAACATCGTTTGTGGACGTGTGGACTACCGCATTCTCAAACAGATGATATTCATTCAAAATTTACATGGAATGGATTAAAGATGGGTTTAGTGAACTTATATGATAAATATGACATAATAATTATACTATAGTTATAATATACATATATAAATATATATATATATTAGTTTTTTTACTTACTTTCATTCATTATGCCAATAATATAGGAAAAATGTTGATGTGTATGTATTGATTACCGTCTTTAGGAATGATGTATTCCATTTATCATTTCTAAATTTTATAGATTACTATAAATAAATATATAATGAATAAATATGATATTTAAATTATTTTATACATTCTATTAATATGTAAATCATGATATATGTTATAGGATCCTTCATTACAAGTCAAAATATCAAAAAATGATATTACCAGAAACATAACATTAAAATGGTGTTGTTAACAAGTAGGTAATGCAATGTAATAAAAAATAATATATGGTAATGGTTTCCAGAATATGGTTCTATGGTGGATATAGAATAAAATTATATTTTTTATGCCTGAGTTTTGAATGTGAACAAATAATGTCAAGATTTATGGTAAGGGAATATCATCACACTTTTCATTTCCCCTAATTTACATGTCATATTCACCAATTGATTATTTTTTGGGGTGTATATACTACACATTTAAAAGTTATATAATGAAAATAATTTTTTTAATGATATTTTATGCTTTATGTAAATTTATTCATTCATCATAATTATGATAAAATGTGTTCAAAGAGGTAACATTTAATTTTATTACACTCGTCATTTATCTGGATTGTTTATGATTATACTTCCATTGAAGAAATCGTAAGACCCATTTCTCAATAAAACTCACAATTTTTTTTCAAATATTTTTATACATGATATATTTAAATATTATTACCATTTGTAATCTATTTTGTACATTGATAATTAAGAAATATTTTTATGAAAATATGAATTTATTTCCCCTATCAATCAGAAATATATGTGCTTTTAAATCGTCTTTTCTATAAATGTTATCAAAATGTTATTACTGTTATCCTATTATTTTTTAAGTAAAATTATAACCACGTTTTGAAATTCTAATAATTTTTTTAAAATGTTGTATTCTTTTCGTTTTTCAATCAATGTGATTTTATAAACGCTTATGGTGAAAAAATATTGTTCGACATGTACAGACAAACCTTTCATTATGTTTATCATTTAATGAAATCTAATTTTGTATGTTTACATGGAATTTTTTTAAATAACATATGTTCATAGGATTATATAAAAAAGTTTAATTTAACATTATTTTTCAAAAAAATTGGTAAAACAAATTATGTATAAAATTTGTGTAAAATTATTTTAAAATCATCCCTTATAATTTTTTAATATGATATTTTCAAATAATGTGATTTTAATTATTTCTCTCTTCATTTTTAAGTTGTAAAATTAATTCTATAGAAATATTTCCACACACTTATTTCAATCCTTAATTTTAGGATTTATAATAATTTTCAAATGAAGTATTTTTCACAATGTTTTGATGCCTTCATTATAGATTTTCATAGGGTTTTCAAAGTAAATGGTTTTCAAAATATTTTCCAGCTTCCTTAATAAGTTTTAAACATTATTTTAAAAGAAAAAAAATTCAAAATGATATATTTTTTGAAAATAATTTTTCATAGAATAAAAGAAATTTTCATCATGAAATTCTATAAAGTTAATTGTAAAGATTACTTTTTTAGAATAATATTTTGAAATTGTTATAGAGGAAAAGATTTGAAAATAATCGATATTTTCTTTTATAATTTTTTCAGGTGATTTTATAAAATTCTTCTCCATCCAGGATTAGATAGTTTTTATATTTTACGTTTTAGTAGAGATATAATCCAAGAATTCAATTAATAGTCTTTCTTAAATGATTTATGTTTATATGGAATGAATTTTTGACACCCGTTTCACTTCCAGATGTTATATTCTTTTTAAGAACACTTATTTCTGAAGGTTATACTTTAATTAAATGATTATGATACCTATGTATTTCCATAGTTAAATATATTATTAGTTTTTGTGGTACTCATTTAATTTCAAGGGTTATGTTATCATGCTGTTGAAAACCATCACTTTTTACGGGTCATGATATGATACAAGTTTTATTATCTTTTAGAACATGTATATATAAATTTATTAGGTGATGGTTGGGACCTATATATCCCTATAATTGTTTTATTAATTATTTATATCTCATTATACAATGATTGGAAAAAGTTTCAAGGGATTGATCGGTAATGGGAAACAAATGCATCTTGATTAAAAATGGGAATTCTGTTTTTTCTGATCCACTATGTGAAGATTATGAATCTAGATACACTATAATAATATGGGGAATCTTGTTTCCTTATTTGTAAAGGACTATGACTGGTGATTTTGGTGTGTCTCACCCAATTTTTTTTATTCCCAATGGACTTCTCTAATATGTTTTGGAAAGAAGAGTCAACTTATAGGGAATGTTATTATATAATTATGTGTTTTCCAAAAATTCTATTTATTATGCCAGTGATATTCTCACATGGATCATGTTATTTATTATTATAATATTCATCTATTATGAACAACCAATATTTCTGAAATATATCATGTTTTTGGTCTTTAGTATACATGGTATGATCTTTAGTTGGTATATTCATGTTCTCATACCCTTACATATGTGATGTTCTTGCATATTTACTTTTTTACCCATATAGATCATTCATTCTCAACCCATTCTTATGTTTCATTTCCACAAGTCATGAACAAAGGTTTTATGTATGTGTACTAAGGGGAATATATTTAAGGGATATGTTGATGATCATTCACCAAATTAGGATAATATGTTCCATTATTGCAATGAAACAATGAAAATGTGTTCAAAATGTATGTAATATTTAATTATTATGAATATTCATCTAAATTGATGTAATATACATGTATATTAATCCAAGGTATATATACCCACCAAATCCAATGGTGTATTTTCCTCTATAAGAGGTTTCATTAAGGATGTATCATCAAGTTGAATTTCATTATTTCTTAAAGGTTTCTCTCACTCTTTTATCTCTGCCCAAAAATTTGGGTATCCTTAATCTGGTATCAAATCATATTTCTAATCTAATGGTTACCTAAACTAATCTTGTGAAGAAGAGTGTTTATGGATTTAAAACATCACATATGATTTACAATGAATTTGAATTTCGAACTTGATTGAATATTCTAGTTTTTAACATATCGATAATTGATATCAACGTTATATAGTATTTTTTTGTTGAATTTAAGTATGACAGTAATTTTTATCATCACTATGTAATGGTAACCTATTATAAAGATAATTTCCATTTATTTAAAGGGGAAATGAATCCTAGGAAAAAATGATCTTGACAAACTATTACTATATATGGTGAATTATCCGGAAAAACCATATTTATTTTTGTGAAAAATAAAATAGGGTGTTTTGTAAATGATATATCCCATGTATTGTTGAAAATATAAAAATGTATTCTCTAATTATATCTTAATTTTATCATTATATAGGGATTTATTGTTTTATATTGATCTTATACTAGGGATGAATCATATATCATTATGGTCATATCTCATAGAAACTATGTAATTTTTTTCAATTGTCAATTTATTCAGGTTATCTAGAGGGTGAATGATTCATTCATCTCAGTATACATACTATAGAATCTATTAAAGTATGAAAAAAAATCAATTCTATGAATATATGTTGACTATTAGATGGTAAATAATGTAACTATTAAATTAAAGTATTGATTTCCCTAATTTATGTTAATTTTTATCAATAATAATGTGAAGTTCATTCCCTATAATTTACATTATATCTATGCTTCAATTGGGGATAATCTATAATATAGGGATGAAATATAGTTTTCTCCCATTAGATATTTTCTAACACTTCATAATTTACTTTTTTTGATGTTACTCTCATTTTTGAAAGAACTTTTTTATAACATGTTGATTAATTACATTCTCACACCATTCAACCATATCAAAAGAATATATGTAAAAATGTAATGCAAGCAAATGATATGAGTATTTTATTTAGTTCACCATGAAGGGATAATATGATAAGTATGAAATTATGGTGTTCATTCAAACAATGATATAACACTAATTGCAATAATTATGATCCAAAATCTAGAAAATGAACTATATATCCTAGGGAAACTTCATATTATTCTCATCTATGCACTTCTTCAGTGATGGTAAATTTATTTTATAGACAAGAGTGTACCTTCATTAGTTTATTGATATTAATGTCTATGCTACTATTTTTAGGCCCCAACCGTGAAAATTACATAATCTTGATTTATTTCAAGATTTCACCTTCATGATCTTTTGAGGATTAGTGTTTTGGAAAATTAGGCAATATCTATTGCATTAAATTTCAAAAATTATAAAGTGGAAACTTCTACTCATTATCCATTTTTTCTCATAAAATAAAAACTCTATAATAATTACATGTCTCATTCTATGTTTTAGATAGCATGAATTTTCCTTGATATCATTATTGACCCTATTCATCTGTAAGTACTGTGAAAAACATTTCAAAACATGGGGTGAGCATAAAATGATCAGCAGGGGTTATAAAACAAAGAAATAAAACATTAGTTCATCAATACATTCAAAACAAAATCTCTTTAACATACCTCATGAAATCAAAAGATTTGTTAATAACCCATATTAATCACAAATCATAAAGGTAACTTGTGGAATCAATATCATACTTACATTGTTGTTATAACAACTACATAGAAAGTTATGTTTGGTATATCCATGATAGTATATTACCTAAATCTCATAGGATAAACATTCAAGTTTACCTCCCAATGAATTTGAGTGCTATCTCAGGCACACCGACCCTATGTTTATCACAGAAGCACCCGTATACGTAAATAGTGACCAAGAACCATAAAAAATTCACAACATATAAAACACACATAAAGAAAAGGTAACCCTTCCATATTTAAATCACAATATATCATTTAAATATATTAACATAATAAATCCATTATAAAAATCATTTTCAATACCAAAATATGTAAAAAGAGTAAATGATATTTAATTTCCTTTTAAAAACATTACGGCTTTTATGGAATCCAAATATCAAAAAATGCTAGTGGTGGTGAAAAATGATGTTATCATCACTTAAGTTAAAAAGAAACATTATTTTTTCTTTTAGTAAAATATCCGATAGAGAATGATTATATTTCAATGAAATAAAATGTCAAAGGTGTTTATACACTATATTAAAAAAGTCTTGTATAAATCAAAATATGTCTCAATGAAAGGAGATTGAGACGAAGTCCCTTACATCGTGTCTGACTTGACTCGTTCATTCTTTAATCTCCTGAATAATAAAATAAAGTTTATTTATATTTTTTTAAAATACTTTTTAATTTTTATTATTCCTTTTATATCTCTTATTGCCATGTTATAAACATTATGTAATCATTTATGTTAATAATGGTCGTTTTGTCGATATTTGGTACTTGAGTCAAAAATGAACACCTTATAATTATTAGTTGTCTGTGTGGACACGAGTATATTATATCAAAAATTATATTCATTATTTAGATATAAAATATATTATATATATCCATTATATATATGTATTTATAATATTACATAAAATTAAGAGTTAAGAAATGAAATGCACTGTTTATGGAGATGGTAAGCCGTACGTACGCAAGAATGCTACTTTCATTTAGATTTCATATTTATTTGAATAAAAACTCAATGATAAATATTTATATTATAATTACAGTATAATATCTTGTATAATCTCAGTATCTTCATCATTAATATGTTCCACGTATGGCATGAACGAGTCATATCACTTTGAGGGGGCGGTAGTACGCACTTCCTCAAATAAAATTATCGTGTTTACCCATATTAGAAACAATAAAGGTATGATATAAATGAAAAATACCAAATAATAGTGATAATATAAATATGATATATATCACATATAAATAATGTTCCATCATAATGGCCACCATGAGATGTGGTTGGAGATAATTGAACTATCATCATTTTAATGAGGTCATAGTACGTCGTCCATAGAAACAATATGTTTTTACCCATCATATGGAGGCGTATGTAAGTTTAGTTCTAATACATTTCATAAAAACAACCTAGTTTATTAAGGATACTATTTTTTTATAATGGAAATGAATAAAAAGTTTTTATGGAGTGGGAGAAGTAAAATAAAACAAAAGAACTTAAGATAAGATGTTGCCTTTACTTTGGGTATCTCCCATTTGGTTTGAACCAAAAGGATTACTTGAAATGCCTAATTCCTGGGGTAAGGATTCTAGGAGGAATTTTGGGACATAGAGAGACTAATTCAAAAGTTTTTGGATGACCCAAGGGGCTTTAGAGGTGTTAGTAATGGGTTAGATGTGAGGGTATTTTATAAGGGGAGGAGGGGCTCTTTAAGAAAGTGTGAAAATGTTATTTTATTATATAATGATTCTCAGTTTATAAAGGTCAAAAAATCATTAATGTAGAATATATGATTAATAATGTTAGAAATAAAATCATCTAATAATAATTTTATAGGTTTTGTATATTATTGTAATATTCTTAATCTTATTTATTTAAATCAATCATTAATTAGGTAAATACTACATCATTATTGTGTCATAAATATTTTTATTTTTTTGATTTATAAAAATTATATAAAATATACCATGATGTAGGAAATATTTTTATTCATAAAATTAATATCTATAGTATATTAGATAAATTATATAACGCAATTTATAAATTGATTTACTAAAAGTTATATTTTTAATTCATTCTTGTCATTAGTTTAAATTAATTAATATAAAGTGTCATTTTAACTCTTAAGTGGATCCATGAGGTCCTAAAATCTACCGAAGGATGACCACTGTCGGACATGACTCATAATATATTTTTACAGAAAGTTTTAAGGAAATTTATTATTATTATAATATTTATTCTACCTCGAATTACCCAATTTACCTTTAACCATTGTAAATAAAAGTCAAAAATAACAATTCACCAAAAATTATTTTCATCACATTGAACCAAATTTTTCTCACTACTACCAACCATGTATATAATATTTAGGGAATTATATTCACAGAGGCGTTAAAATTTCATATAAATGAAAAAGTCAGTTTTTAACTACTACTCGGTGTTTTCATAATTCATCAAAAATTGATGATTTTCAGAAAAATACCAAAAAACAATTCCTACGATATATTTGATATTCCGAATTCAAAAATGATTTCTATTTTATCGAATTAAAAACATATAATATGCATTAATTAATTTAAAATTAGATCCCATTGTCAAAACAAAAAGCGTGTTTTTAAGAAATAATAACTATCAAAAGATTGACACTTTTTTCCAGTTTCATAGTGAAATTACTTCCAACGACAAAAATTGGATTACATGGTAATAATATAATCTAATTACACCTTAAAACCAATTAATAAGAAAGTATAACCATATAAATAAATTAAATATTAAGGTAGTTTTGAATTAAAATACAGTATTTTTCACTATTCATTACAAAATTAATTTTATCATAAAAATACCAAAAATTTACCCAAAGTAAATTTTGATGTCCGGATTCTAAAGAAGAATTTTATATTGTAAAATAAAACATATAAAGTTTCAAAAATTAGATTTAAATAGGGTTCTCCATTAAAAGGTGGTAAATCAGCCTTTTAATGAATATTAGAGTATTTATGTTTAAAATTCGATTCATTCACATTTTAAGGATATAAAATTTATTAGATAATTTTAAAAAAAATTAACAAACTTGTATAATAATATTGTAGTTAGTTCTATTCATTACCTCATATACAACAGCTAGAAGTTAACTACCATTTAAAATAATATTGTATTACTATTTTTATGTATGAACCAACATTGTGTGCAACGTAAGATTTCAATAAAACCCATTTTTGTATATCAGGTACACCATCGAACATAGAAACACCATTAATGTAAAATTAATATTTAATTCAAAAATATTAATAAATATGAAAATGTATTATTCTTTATTTACCTAGGTTGTTATATCATTCCCCCTTTTTTAAATTTCTTCCTCACAATTTTATTCACTTCTCAAATAAATGGGGTTATTTATCCCTGATAATATTTTTAGATTCCCATGTTTCCTCTTCAACCATAAGGTTTTTTCAAAAAACCATTACCTGATGAATTGCCTCACATCACAACACATCCTCTCTTCGGTCAAGAATTGGACCGTTTGTTCCTCATAAGAGAGATTATCTTCTAACTGAAATACCTATGGGATCAAAACATGAGATGATTCTAGCATATACTTTATCAAAATTGAATCATGAAAAACATTTTGTGCCTTAGATAAACATGGAGTTAAATCCACTATGTACGTAACTGATCCATGTTTCTCCAAGATTTCATATGGTCCAATGAACCTCAGACTCAACTTTCACTTCTTATAGAAATGCATCACAATTTTCCATAGAGAATCCTTGGGAAAGAAATGGTCACCTACCTCAAATGAATGATTTATCCACCGTCTATCCGCATATCTTTTATTCCTTATATGAGCTCTTCTTATGTGCTTCAAAATCAAGTTAAATTTTGATGTCGTCTCGTCTACCAATTCTGGTCCCATCTCTTTACTTTCACCAACTTCATACAAAAAAGCTGGAGATTGACACCGCTTCCCATATAATGCTTCAAACATATCCATCTGTAAACGGGATTGAAAATAGTTATTATATAAAAATTCATCCAAAGAAAGATGTTGGTCCCGACATCCTAGGTAATCCAATGAACAAGAACGTAGAATATCCTCCAAGGTCTGAGTTGATCATTCTGACTGCCCATCTGATTGAGGATGAAAAGATGTACTAAAATTTAATTTAGTACCCAACATCTTCTGAAGGCCTTTTAAAAAGTTAAATGTAATCCTGGTATTATGATTATATACAATAGAGAGGACAACTCCTTGCAGCCTAAAAATCTCTTTAACGTAGAACTAAGAATGTTGATCTACTGACAATTTATCTTGAATAGGAAGGAAATGAGTAGATTTAGTCAATCGATCAACAATAACCCATATTTCATTATTACCTCAAGATTTATTTTTTAATCCCCCAACGAATCCATTGATATATTTTCCCATTTACACTCTGGAACCAATAACGACTGAAGCATCCGTTTCAGTAATTTCTACTCTGTTTTAAACGGTTGACATGTAAAACACTTCACTATAATGTCAATAATATCCCTTTTCATTACATCCCAACAGTAATACTCCAAAATATCTATGTACATCATGGTACTACTAGAATGAACTAAAAACATAGAACAAAGAGCTTCACATAACAACACATTCTGAAACTGTGAATCACAAGGTACACATATTATCTTCCCAAACCTCAAAAAAAGTTATTATCAACATTAAAATCAGGAAACTTACCCTTCTGAACCATCTATACCTTTTTCTAAAACTCACTTTCTTTCTTTTTCACTTTCTTAATTCTATCTGATAGGGATGATTTCTATAATTTCCTAAACATTTATTAATGGAAATAACTCTAGATCTAATTAAAAGTATCTTTATGTAAAATGATTATATAAAAAGTCTACTTTTTTGGTTTTATGTTTATGGATTTTCAAATACTAGTAAGAATTGTGACCCTTTTTAATATACTCGGTGAACAGTTACCATGGGTTAGATCTGAGGGATTTTGATAAGCGGGGGGAAGGGATATTTTGGAAGGAGTGAAAATATTATTTTATTATATAATGATTCTATGTTTATAAAGGTCCAAAACTCATTAAAGTAGAATATAAGATTACACATGATCAAAAAAAATTCATCCAATACGAATTGAACTGGTTTGGGATGTTATTTTAATCTCTATAATCATATTTATTTAAATCACTCATTATGGAGGTAAACACTACATCATTATAGTTTCATAAATAATTATATTTATATGATGTCTAAAAATTATAAAAAAAAGAAGATGATGTAGGAAATCATTTTATATTTCAAATGAATATTTATTGTCTAAGATCTAACTTATATAACCCCATGTTAAAAATTATTTACTAAATAAAATATGTTTAAGTCATTTTTGTCTTTACATTAAATTAATTAATATAAAGTGTCATTATCATTCATTAAGTGTCTCCATTGGGTCCCAAAATTGACCCCAGGATGACCATGGTCGGACGCGACTCATCCAATATGTTTAGGAAATGTTGAAATGTTATTTTTAATAATATAATATTCGTTTTATCTTGAATTACTCTATTTACATTTAATCACGGTAAATTAAAGTCAAAAGTTACTATTCACCAAAAATATTTCATCTTATTGAACAGAATTTTTATTACTAATAACAATAGTGTATCGATGATTTTCAAAATTCAACTCACATAAGTTGTAAAATTTCATTTAAATGAAAAGGTAAGATTTTAACTACTACTCAATGTTTTCACTATATATCAAAAATTGATGGTTTTCAGAAAAATACAAAAAAAATCATCCAAATCTATATTTTATATTCCGAATTAAAAAATGATGTCTATATTACGAAATTAAATATGGATAAGTAGAATTAATTATTTTAAAATTAATTTCCATTGTCAAAAGAAAAGGCGTGTTTTTCATAAATAATAACAATCAAAAGATAGAAACTTGTTTGTGTCCAATTTCAAAGTAAAATTACTTCCAATGACCAAAATTGGATTACATGGTAAAAATATAACCTAATTGCACCTCATCCACAATTAAAAAGATAATCTATCCATATAAATAGATTAGAATAAAAGGATGTTTTGAAATAAATTACAGTATTTTCACTATTCATTAAATATTATTTTTATCAGAAATATACCAAAAATTTACCCGAAGTAAATTTTGATATCCCAATTCTAAATAAGAATTTCATATTTCCAAATTGATCATATAAATGTGATAAAAACTATATATAATGAGGGTTCTCCATCAAAACATGGTAAATCAACCTTTTAATGAACATTATAGTATTTATGCTTAAAAATAGATTCATTCAAATCTTAAGCTTTTAACTTTTATTGGATAAATTTAAAAACACTTAAAAACATGTATAATCATATTGTAGTTATTTATATTAATTTCCACCAATACAAAACCTAGGAGTTAACTACCATTTAAAATAATATTATATTATTATTTTTCAGTTTCACCCAACCTTCTGTGCAATGTAAGATTTCAAAGAAACCCACTGTTGCGTATCAGGTACACCTTCAAACATATCAACATATTTAAAGTAAAATTAATATTTAAATCAAAAATATTAATAAATACGAGAATGTGTGATTCTTTATTTACCTAGAATGTTATTACTATTGAATATGATATTGAGTCACCATTCATACTCATAACAAGATAGATGTTATGATATGCTCTACTATTTTAAATTATTCATAATTAATATTGGATGTGAAAAATCCATGATTTGAGTATTGAGTTTGTATCTTCAAATGTTGGTTACCCATTGGGTTGTGTTGGATTTTTTGAAAATATTTTTAGATTAACTCTTATCTAATTTTTTAGAAACATAGTGAGATTAAGTTAGAGTTAATGATATAATATTTTGTTCATAGTGGTATTTTTATTTATTGAAAAAAAGAAGTTATGGTGATAGATGATTAATTTGTAGGAAAAGTGATAAGTATGATGAAGTGGTTCAAGGTGGTTACAATGGAATATTAATGATCATATAAAAATGGAGTCTAGAAAATATTTGTATTAAAAGTTCATTAGAAGATTAATTAAGGGTAGAAATCTTGGTACCCAAATCTGGATCATGTTTTGACTAAATTTGTAAGATGGTCATAATTCTCTAAATCTAAATATATACCCATCAATGGGATTTCACTCCTAATATAATTCAACTCTATTGATTTACCAAATATTTTAGTCGTAAAAATATGTAATTTTTCCATGTGATGTGTTCACAAAATAAATATTCATGATGTAATTTAATTTAACACAAGATCGAACTGGATATGAGAATCTAGACATGCATATGGATATGCTTACATAACATATACTGATCTCTGACATAAGATAATACAACATTATGAGGATGTTCATGTATAGAGATTTAATTACATAGGTGATGGAACTTGTAATGAAATTCGGGTATTTCATTTAGTTATTTGGATAATCTGTCCAAGTATATGAAATGTTCCCCATATATTTCTATTTCTTAGATAGTAGGTGATTTTCTCTTTATTATTTGGGACATCAGCCGATATTGTAATTACGTTAATCGGTGTAGAAACTATGTTTCAATGTTACTAGTATCAGTGAACATAAAATGAGAGTCATGATCCATGGTATGATTGGAGAAGGAAGTTCAATGAGAGATTTAGTGAAATTAATGATATATTATTCACATTGTAGTGGAATGATTCATGAAAAAAAATAATTGAAATCTAACCATGTAGATTCCTTCAAATATGAAAATGGATATGTTAATTTTTTATTAATGATATAAATTTTTATGGTTTTATGTGTTGGTAGATTATATTTTTTAAGGATATTGAGGTTGTCAATGATGCACACCAAATATAAAAAGGGATGTTTTTTCATAGAGGTTATGAAAAAAAACATGCTTGTAATTTAAAAATCATGTTGTATCTATTATGTGTAATATTGAAAGATATTACAAAGAAGCTTTGTGCTATTTTAGAATGTTTCTAAAAAATACTATTGACATTCCATTTCTTGAAGATGAAAAAACCCTCGATGATGTCAACTTTTTAAACCGGGATAAGAAATAAAATAACTGTCATTATCTATGAGATATTTTTTCATTGAAATTGATGTACAGATTAATGGATCAATTGGAAGAACCTATGATTAATTCTTTGAATCCACTATTAAATAAGTATAAGAGGGAGTTTATGAGTATTCACTAACACACATGAAATTTTTAGAAGAAGATTTTGATTATTCAGTTTGTTTGAATAAAATATTCCTACATGTTAAAAGAAATGAAAACATTTTTCCTCTCTGAATATATTTATTTTTCCAAAAAAATAATGAGATTTATGATATAAAAAAAATTAATAAAATTGTTTCAATATTTATTTGTAATTAAAATGATGTTGTGAATTGGGAGTTCTTAATTGATCTATAGAGAATTAGAGAGAAGTTAATAAGTTAATACATATTGAAATATGTATGAATTCATAATTTTTTTATAATGATAAAGAGACAAGAATTTATATATATTGTAATAGGTTACTACATTAGATTGGTTCACAAAGGAGATGGAGGGAGGTAGTAGACTATCAGAGGCAGTGATCATTGGCTGGTAGTGATCCATCTGAGAACAAATATAATTAGTGATTATTGGGTGGTAATGAACCAAACTAGAACCATTAACGACAGTTACCCTAGGAATGGAGTGACCACAGAATTAAAAATAATAAAGGTAGTGATATAAGTGGTTAATTATTGCATTCAAATAATCATTATACCATGATATTCGAGTATGACAGTGTGGGATATCCATTAAAAAAAATCATGCCTCTTCAAGAATTATGTTCAACATTAATTCTTGACTTCCATGAGGTTTGGATCAAGATATAAGATGAACATAGTTATCAGGAATTTAGTAATAATATCCTTAAAGATAAATTAGTAAATAGGATTAAAAGGTTTTAATATTAGAATCCCCTAATTCACTACCAACCATATTAGGGTCCCACGGGGGAAAATAATGTTTTTCAAATGGTGTTCTTCTAATTCCATGTTAAAACACAAAATAATTTTTTTAGGTTTATAAACAATTAGAGACAATGATAGAGCCCCCATTTTCCGGTTTTAGAAGGATTTTCCATCCTAAAAGGATAATTTTCTAGGCGTCCCCTTAGACATTGTGCAGAAAGGAATTGGTCTAATAAAATTAAATGGATTTATGATTTCAATATATATATATATATATATATTAATTAGTAAATAAATAATTAAATTATTCTATTAAGTAATATTTTTTGGAGAAAATTTATGATTATAAATTTCCAAAAGATATGTGGATGATACTGTATAGTTCAATTTTCAAGGAAAATGTCCAAATTAGAATTTAATAAAGTATAAATATGAGAATTAAAAGTATAAATTGATAATAAGTAAACAGATGATTTCTCCAACTAGGGAAATGAATTATATTTCCAAATATGATTCAAATATTAGTTCATAACGACGATATAGTGTCTTAGAATATATTATGGACTAGAGAAAAAGATATTAAGATGAGACGAAAACTAAATCATCTTTCTTACTCTAAGTTGTTAATGAGATGGTTTAGATTATATTATATCATTAAAAAAATATGGATATGATGTTAAAAAAGAAATATTAACATATCCATGTGATGGAAATAAATATCATATCAATAAAGGGAAAAGAATAGGTATCTATTAACTGATACTTGAAAAAAATATTTGTCCATAATATGGTTATATGTATTGAACTCAAAAAACATGAAATTTGGGGAAATATGTTGCAACAAAATCGTATAAGAATAGTGTTCAACCATAGTATGATTAATTTTATAGAACATTTTTTTAATCCTATGATATTTTGAAAAACAATTCTATTAAAAGAGATTCAAGGATGAAACACAAAATTCCTTCACTCCTATGAGATTCCTAGAATACATTTATTAATAAAAGAAGCATGTTGTGAAGAAAAATTGTTCATTGTTTTGATGTAAAAATAGAGATCATTAATGGTTGTTTCAGCCATCAAAATCAGAATACTGATGAAAATCCTCCTAAAAAAATATAAAAATATACTCTGTAATAATAATGGATCTTATGAAGCTCTAATGATAGTGGAAGAGAAACCAAGATGAATCCACAAATAAATTAGTTTTCTGATATGGAACTCATGGATATAAAGTAATATATGTCTGGGACATGCTAAAGTGGTCATAAATTTAACACTAAAATGTATTGTATAATAATATCAGTAACTGTTTTCCAATTATATTAAAATTATTGAACATGTCATGGTAAGAAAATAAGGTATGAGAAGTAAAAAATAGGGTATCACTCACAATAGATTAATACCTAAGACAATGGAGAAGTGGATAACAATGGATAATGATCTTGAATAAAAGGATGTTGTTTTGGTGATGGTTTTCCCCTACCCAAAAAATTAATACGGGTAGGAGGAATGGTATAAAGAAATGAGTTGGACTAATCTGGAGCTCCCTATTCCTCAACATGAAGATTTTTTGTGACCCCCAAATGAATAATATTTTTCCTAAAAGTTTTTTACATTTATTAGTATTATAGAAGAGAAATGATCAATGGGATATGTGTGATAATAATGTAGAATTTTATAACATAATGTTAAAACTATTAAACTCTGAAAATTGAAAAAAAAACCTTTTATAATAATGATTATTTTCATGCCCATATTGTTTTCAATCCAAAATTTGAATTCAAGATTTATTTCAACTCTTCCAATGGTGTTAATCATCATGTTCTCCCTCGAAACATCACCTGTATGATTTATAATAAAGGTAAATTTCAAATTTATAATTATAAAAATAATAATTTCTGGAATGAAACAATTAGGTTTTTGAAAGAGCCTGATATAAGAAAAAAATATGTGATAAATCCACATTAATGGAAATAAATTGTATCATTCATAATATAAGTAAATTTCTTTCGAATTATTTTATGAAATGAGTTTTTGATCTCCATTGAAAGAAATCAGACATCCCTATATATTGTAGTAGCAAGAATGCAATTTTTAATGATTATTTGTGATATTATTATAACATTTGGAATCAAAAATCTATTCCTTACTATATTCCCATTTCAACTAAATAGGAAACGTTTTTATCAAGAAGTAGAAACACTAAATAAAGAAAAAAATACTACCTTATTCCACGATTTGACGCTTGGATTAATAAAAATTTGGAAGATGTTCTTTTAGTTTTGTTAATCCACAATTTCACAAGGATGAAGACTACGATGAACTGAATGTATTAGAGTTCAAATGGTATGATTTATTTTATTTTAACAAGATTTATTTGTTGTTTCTTCAATAAGTGGTATGATTCATTCACTAAGTGATATATTGTTTATACACGAATGTTTTGATATAAATTTTTTATAGAGATCAAATGTATCTTTTTTGGAATGTGAAAATATGTGTTAATAGAATTTTAATGAAATCATAATTGACATTGATAAATTTTATTTTTTTGAAAAAAAATTGTTTCCTATACCAGTCCTCAGATATGTAAGCTTATATATTTTATATACTATGCAATTTCCTAGTAGAAATTTTTCTCATTAAACTTTTTTAATTTGTAAAAACATAAAAAGTATATATTCTAGAATTTACTGTCCAATAATATTTTAATAACAAAATTTATACACTTATAAAACTAATGAAGTGGGTCAAAAATGGGTAGATGTAATGTAGGATACACATTTCTATCCTCATTTTGAATGTTAGAGACCATGAAAAAAATACACTGTAACCAAGAGGGTTGATCATTCCTGTAGATTCATCAAACACAAAAATTGGGGAAAATGTTTTATTATAAATAGAGAGTTGACATAGGGGGAGATTAATATCTATCAATATGATTTTTATAAAAAGGACTCAGATTTAATAGGTTTAGTTAGCTAGGAAAACACAATTAATGAAATGATATTATATCTAAGGAAAATGTAATGGTGTATAAATAAAATATACAATCTCATCATATTTTTTCCACTATATTTCATTGAAAAAGTGTGAGATATTTTTTTCGATGGTTTTATTGTTAATTAAATACATATTAGGTGATTGTTTGACACCCTTTTGGTTGTGATGGATTCAATAAAAATTTGTGTGTACTCAACCCCATATGATTTTATTTATATTTGTAGAGACCCGAAGCTTAACGTCCATAGACATTACATTACTTTTTTGGAATACTTAGTACATAACAAAAACACACACACAAGGACCATAATAGTTTTGTGTCTTTGGAAACTCGGAATATAATCTTCTAATCATGGTGAAAGATCTTCAACATCTCCCATAAAGATCTTCTTTTTTTAAAAAACCTAAATCCTTTCTTTATACCCTGGGGAAAAGAAAACATAAAAGGGTGAGCTCAAATGCTCGGTAAGGGTAAACAAAAGAAATATCAATCACATCATATTCATAAGTACATATCTTTTGGAAATCATAACCTACAAAATAGATCATGATTTCATAACATGGGATAAATCATAGTAGTGAAATGTAATCTCAATAATCATAACATAAAACATAAAACTTTGTGGCATACACACATAATCATAGAGAATAATTTCTTATTATTCAAGACTCAATTCCAAGACTATCTTAGTGGACAAAGTCCCTTTCTGAACCGAGTTCACTCCTCGTTTCTGTCCTATTTCACTGAATCGGTATAACCTACCGTTCCAGCCATGCCTATCTCATGAGATATAAAATCTTTACCCAATGCATTGGAGGGAGATATAGGTCCCACCCATCTCATAATGATACCATTCTTATGTATCCCACAAAATCATAAATCATACATCATTGCATAACTCATGTAATTAAAATGGGAATCTTAAACATCGTGACATCATAAAACAATTCATATAAGATAAAGGAATTCATAAAAATAATTCCATCACATCATAGTCAAATCAATTTAATAATAGGGATAGAAATAGAAACCTTTATTATCTTAGATGGAAAATAATTTTGATAAAACACTTGAACTCCATTCGTGAGGAAAATATCCTTTCTACTTCAAAAACACATTTCCTTTCTTAACATGTCATAAAATTATAAACTAAAAGAAGTTGATTAAAAATAAACGTGAAAACTTGTAAAGGATTCTTCTTGGAAATAATGTTTTAAAAATCCATTCATGCCGTATAAGTTAAAAAAACATTCTTCTCGTACTTTTGTCGGAAAAGACAAAAAGTACCTCGTACGAAAAACAAAAAAAGATTACTTTCATATCTTTTAATATAACCTCAGAAAAGGGTAAAAATGGATTTAAACGAGTGTAGGTTGATGTAAATAATATTACATGTTGAGGAAACATGGATGTGGATGATAAAATACACCCCAGTAAATACCAAAATATAAACAATCTCGGATAAAAATGAGATTGTGATATTTCCCTTACCTTAGGTCTGATTTTCTTCGTAAGTGTTCAAACCTCCTATATAATGATTTAAATAATGTAATTGACTTATTCCAGAATCATACTCATTGTTATGATATCATATATGGTTCACTTATGACTTTATATTACCCGTTCTTTTGTAAATTTCATGTTAAAAAGCGTTTTGGGTAAAATCGTTTCATTTGTCATCCGTGTTTTGACTTGTAATTATTCATATGATTACATAGATCATGATTACGTAATTCCAGAATATAAAACATGATTTATATATAATATATATTCAGAATATACATATATATAATAGATCAGTAAATGGAAATAAATACACCGTTCATGGAGACGGTAGGCCGTACGTACACATGAACGCTGTTTTAGTTTCCTTATTGAGTTGAATGGAATTAAGTAGATGAAATACATATGTATACACATAAATCCAGTATCATTATAATGTCATATATTTCATGATTACTTATTATATATACTTTATAATCATTCAAGAATGGTAAACGTGAAGAATGAATCTCATCGCGTCGTGGAGACGGTAGTCCGTACGTACGCACGAGCGATGATATCGTTCTCATGATCGTGGGACTATATTGGAGTGTATGTATACTATCTCAGAATCAATATAACTTTAAAATAATCATATATAGTAATTATTTACACCATTATACCCATCCAAGTAAGGTGGTGGTGGAAAATAGATTACACCACGGCGTGGAGATAGTATTCCGTACGTACGCACGCGCGGTGATTTCATTTTCTGTAGGATGGATAGATGGTGAAATAGGGTTGTTTAATACTTATAATAACATATCAGTATATTATTGATACTTATGTTATTACTTCATAATGAAACAACCTATGAAGAAGAAGTGGAAGAAGAAATAAAGTTGAAAGAATCGGTAACAAACATTACCTCTTCTTTGAAGCGCCTCTTTGAGACCTCCTTTTAGGGCACTAAAATAGGTCTCTGAAGAAGACCAGAACCTCTAGGATGTTCCTACAGAAGTGGAGAATAGAAATTGGCAGGGGTTGGCCTATCTTGAAGGATCAAATTGGTCTGAGGAAGAGGGGGAGGAGGTGCCCTTTTATAAGGGAGGAGAGGGGCACCTTTGGAAAACTAAATATATTATTTTATTATAAATCCTAACTCGGTTTTAAATAGATCCAAATTGATTTATTTTGAAGCTAAGGAGGGTATGGGTCTAAATCCTCTCATCCAATATAATTTAGACACTTTTAGGTTCCTATTTTAACCTTATCATTTAGTTTTAACATTAAGTTAAATAATTTTACATTTATCGTGTCTTCTTGTGTTCTTACACTATAAGGTTAATAAACAAACTATAACAAGCCAAACTAACCCCAAGATGTTTATTATTAATATATATAACCTTATCTAAGTCATTTGGCCGAACCTCAGATAATAAAAATTAATAATATAATATTTGTTTTAAAAACAATTTTATGTCAATTTTGACACTATTTGGTAATTGATTTTTATAAAAATCATAACAGAATGATTAGTTTGAAAAACGTTAATAAAATCAATACTAACATGCCATATTAACCTATAAAATTAGTTGAATGCATAAAAAGTATCAAATTACATTTATTTGGGTATTTATAACATCAATTATGTCAATATTTCATTAATATGATAATTACTACATCATTGTTATGTCATAAATAAATTAAATTATATAATGTCTAAAAATTAAAAATAAAATATAATTATTTAGTAAATCTTTTTATCTTTATAATGAATTTTTATAGTCGAATTTATCTTATGCATAACCCTATATTAAAAATGATTTACTTATTAATCTTTGATTTTAACTATTTTAATCCTTCTATAAATAAATTAATAATAAATGTCCTAATCTAATCCAAGTGGACTTAAATGGTCATATTTTATTCCTAAGGATGTTTTTGGTCGAATTACACTTATCCAATAGAATTTGGACATGTTTTAGGCTAATAATAATATCATTTTTACCCTTAATTACCCTATTTACTTTTAACTGTGGTAAAAAAAAGTAAAAAGTTACTATTCACCAAAAATTATTTTCATCTCATTGAACCACATTTTAGTCCTTCATATTAACCATGTCTCTAGGATTTTCGAAATTCCACTCACAGAAGCGGTAAAATTATGTTTTATGAAAAATTCAGCTTTTTAACTACCACTTAGTGGTTTCACTATTCATCAAAAAATGAAAGTTTCCAGAAAAATACCAAAAATTAGGCCTAAGATATATTTGATATTATGAATTCAAAAATGATGTCTATTTTATCACATTCAAAACATATCAGTTACATTAACTAATTTAATAATTAATTCCCGTCATCAAAACAAATAGCGTGTTTTTAAGAGATAATAACTATCAAAAGATTGACACTTTTTTATATCTGGTTTAAATGTGAAATTACATACAATGAGAAACATTGTATAAAATTGTAAAAATAAATTCTAAATATACTTTAAAACCACTCAAATTAATAATTTATCACTATTAGTTATTTTGATTAAAAAAGTTGTTTTTAATTAAAATTTAGTAATTTTCACTATTCATCAAAATATGATAGTTATCCAAAAAGTACCAAAATTTCACCCTAAACTAATTTCGATATTCTGAATCCAAAAATGAAGTCCATTTTGAGAGGTGAAATTTCTAAAATTTTAAAAGTTTGTTATTACTATTCATAACGGCTAGTTTTAATAATATTTTAATAGCATATCGTTGTTTAGTGAAACTCGGTATTGCGTACTAAACACTCTATCGAGGAAGGTCGCGATTGTGTGTAATGCAAGGCAAGTAAAAGATGCGTCTTCTGCAAGCTCATTTTGGTGTTGCGTACAACACAAGACATTAATGAAATTAAAAAAAATATTTTTCATAAAATCTCGGGGTGTTACATTTGTTTCCCTCGGAATTCGGGGATGACCTCCTGGATGGGAGATTCAAACGTTCTGATCGGTTTTTAACGGGTTTGTTCGTAGAAACGGAAACATCCAATGATTCCACATCCATTTGGACTTACTTTCCAAAGGTAGGTGCTCATTAGCTTGTGGACTAATGAGGCTTAGGAATTTTCATTGGTCGAGAGGATGGGAGGTTGGACTCATCACACCTTTTTGAGGGGAATTATTTTCTATTCCGGGACTCTCTTTTTAGATTTATGTTATGTTCATGAATCCTTATTATATTACCAAGTATAAAATGAGCTTTCTTTCAGTTTAACAATCAATGATTAAATATGTAAGAAATTTAGATATTCTTTTATATGTATTCGAGGTTCTTCATCGACAGAGAATCATCTATATCTATTTAGAGATTCTTGGTCAATGGTATCCTTCAAAAAATATTTATATAAAAGTCTCTTGGTCATTATGATGACTAGGCTAGTTTTAAAGCCACTCAGTGGGGTAATTGAAGTTTATTGTCATTCAGAAGGACATGAATTATTTCAAAGTTGGGATCGAACCTATAGATGGGCTACCTACGTATCCTTTGTTTTGGAAAAGGAATCAGAACCCACGTAGTTCGAATAAGGGATTATGATGTTTATGATTGATGGATCAAAGAAGGATGTCACAATTACTTTTACACTCTAAGCTCACGTGAGTCATGCTCGGTGTGAGAAACAAGAGGTATTGGTAATAACATAGACAATTGGTCCATGAAAGATGTAATCATAAGAAATGGTTTGGGGCTTATGTATGTATGACTGCCCAGATAAATGAAGATTAGGATTTACTTTAGGGAGAAAATCCAAGAACAGGGTCCACAATGGTATATGTGCTTCATGGAGATTTGAATACTCTAATTTGGGACTTATTCCTGAAAAGGAAGCCCAGATTAGGAGAGGATTGATAACTGGGTTTTACTCCTAAGAAGGAATCCCAGATCAAAAGTAAATTAGGACTTGTTAAGAGAAATTAAGGTACATGGGGCTTACTCTTAAAAAGGAAGCCCAAAATTTATGACTGGGACTTATTCCTGAAAAGGAGGCCCAGGTTAGGGGACTTGGGGCATACTCCTGAAAATAAATCCCATGATTATGACTAGGACGTATTCCTGAAAAGGAGACCCAGGTTAAGGGATTAAGGTTTGGGGCTTACTCCTGAGGAGGATGCCCAGAATTGGGAATTTTAAGAATTTGGGGCTTACTCCTGAGGAGGATGCACATATTATGACTGGGATTTATTCCTGAAAAGGAGACCCAGGTTAAGGATTCTCTCATCATAAAGGATGAGGTTGAATGAATGAACTCTCCATATTTAGTGACATAAAGATATTTAAATCACTAGGTTTTGAGAGATATTCCACCAAATTCATTTCAGATAAGGAATTCAAATCAAGAAATCATGCCATAAATGGCTCTAAAGAGTGTCTTGAAGACTGAATCTTGAAAAGGAAAGGTGTAATGGCTTAAGAGGGGTGAAATGGGAAAGAAAGGAACCCAAAAAGGAAGGGGCGCGCAAGTCTTGGAAGGCGCGCAAGTATTTCGGGGCCGCGCAAGTATTGGTCGCACAGGTATACATGCGCGACATGGTGGGTACTTGCGCGATATTCAACCAACATTGAAATACTTGAGCGACTCTTTATTAAAGCCTTTTGAATCCTCTTGAGGTTCTTCCAAAAAAGGGACGTGCAAGTTTCTATCGAATGAGTAAGGCGGCGCGCAAGTGTGACCACTTCCCTTAAGGGATGGCCAATCAGGCGCGCAAGTGTTGATGGGTTTCAACACTTAGGCCTTTGTCCCACTCTTTAGATCTTCCGTTCTAGGTAAGAAATTACCTTAGAAGGGTTCCGGAAACTTTGAAAAGAGACTGGGGCTTTGGGAGCATCAATCCGAGTTTCTGCAAAAAGATCATCTCGAATGGGGGGCCCACATAGTCTATTTATAGGTAGGAGAAGGCCCCGGGCGGTTACCGGGCAGTTTATCAATTAGGTCGCGCAAGTCACTTGCGCGCCAAGGTGCGTCGCGCAAGTCCACTTGCGCGACCATTAGGAAACTTGCGCGGCCTATGGGCAAAGTTTTCATTGTTCATCCCTTTGTCAATTTTTGATGTTTTCTTCAAAGGTTGAATCACTTTGTGCTCATATATTCCCCTTTTTCGATCATTAGATTCTGTGACGAAAGGAGCGTCAACAATAGTCCCCCCTCAGAGTTAGATCCGGAGAGAAATAGAGGATTTGACTCTGAGGAAATCGAATACATCCAAAGGAAAAGGGGGCGCGCAAGTCTTCAAGGCACCGAGGGCGGTGCGCAAGTGCGCATCGCACAGGGACCCGGCCACATCTATATATATAGGGCCTCACTTCCATACAAGCATCCGGATTTCTGGACTTCATACCTTCGAGCTCTCGCCGCGCAGGTCACCTAAGCCACGCAGGATGCTCTGTTTTCCAGTGTTTTCCTTGATGTCGCGTTACTATAAAGGTATTTGTACTTGCACGGTTTATACGTACGCGTCAAAAACCAGCGCGTCACACGAATACTTGCGCGTCATGTTCAGACTTGCGCGCCTTAATGCCTTAGCCATTTTTTTCGATTTCTTTCACATGTTTTATGAAAAATAAACCCATTTAAGAGTTTAATTTATTCAACTTTTGTGCAGATTCAATGGCTCCTAAGAGAATTAAAACTTCTGATGAACTGGATAGCAAGCGGATTGATGACATGATGAGTATCTTTGGCCATGATTACTATGATATCTGCGACATCACCCTCCCAGATTTGGCTAAGTACTTGAAGAAATATCATCTTAATTTCCCACAGAGCATCTACCGGCCTCTATATGGTCATGGTCATCTGCATGGATTCAATTTTCCAGATGCAAAGAACTATACACTTGAAATGCAGCTACACTGCTACTCCATCATTTCGGTTATGTTTTTCATTAAGGGAAACAACAATGGTGTGAACTTTCAAATTCTTCCTCCATGTCATTTCCTTACAGATATGAAAATGGAGAACCCATCGGCTGAAATGTTTTCCACTGCCGATTGGTGGAGAGAAGACAAACATGGTATTAGAGCAATATCTGAAAAGAGTACTCTCTCCAAATGGCTCTTTACTTCCAATGCTCCATTCTCAAATCCATATATCCATCTTCCAAGTCTCTTGGACAGAAACAGAGTCACTGTTTGATCAGCAGAAAATTTTCTCAAACCGCACTCAAGAACATCCTTGTACAATTGTTCCAAGAAGAGCTGGTATCACTGCATCTATTATTGTATCCTGTTGAATGAATGAATTACAGGTGGTTGCTGATGAAGCTCGGGATGCCGTAAATCAAATGATGTGTTATGTTGAAATCCTCTTGTAATTCTTGAAAGGGAGAAGATACTCTAGTCTGTGGATGTCCTTCTAACTCTTGTGTATCAATGAAAAACACTTTCATCTTCAATCATTTGTACCTGCATTCTTTCACTACCTACTTCAAATTTACTTAATCCAATGGGCTTAGTAAGCATAGTTTGATTTTTACTAGGATTATTACAAATAACCCTACAATCTTTGAACCTTTTAATTGATAAATATTACCTAAATAATACGAAAATGTATATTTAGTGAGCTGGAACTTGACTTTTATTCAGAGTTCCTCTGTCTTTTGTGGGCAGTTTAAAGTCATGCATGCCAGACATAAAGGGGGTAATGTTTAAGGTCGAAATAGCTTTGACCAAAATGGATTAAAATTGATTCAATTCCTTGACAATTTATCTGAAAACATATTACCATACTCAAGTATGAGAGAAAATATGTAAACTGTGGCTTAAGAATATTTGAATCTGAGGAATGATATGAAAAAGAGCTAAAAGGCATTAGAAGAAGTAGTTTCCAAGAACGAAGTTACTATTATTTAACAAAACCCGTTAGGGGGTTGAATTATGCAGGGCCACCTAAGGGCATTGGCTGCATAGTTAAATAAAATAGTATCTTTTGGCTAACAAGTCTGTTATGTAGACTGTTTATGCAAGGCCACCTATGAGCACGTGCTGCATAGTCAGGCAAAAAGAACTCTCAGAAATTTACTTTCCTAGTGCTAAAAGCCAATGAATGTTTATGGAGATTCAAATCTTCCAAAGTATAGAGTTTTCTTTATGGAAAGAGGTACTTGAATATGGACAAGATTTTTCCAAACAAGATTATCGAATAACTGGATGAATATTACTCCTACAAAGGTCTAACCTAAACATAGGGACGGAAAATATAAGCCATAGACATGAATACTTTCAGATCTAGAAAAAGGATATGGGACAAATATGTTAAGGATGGCTCCTTTTTGCGAATCCCTATATATTGTCATTTAAGACAAATAAGGACAAAAGAGGCATTCTTCCCAAGAAAGAAGTTACCACTATCTGACAAACCCGTAAGGTGGTTGAATTATGTAGGGCCACCTAAGGGCATTGGCTGCATAGTCAAATAAATAGTATCTTTTGGCTAAAAAGTCTGTTATGTGGACTATTTATGCAAGGCCACCTATGGGCACGTACAACATAGTTAGGCAAAAGAATTCTAAGAAGCTTGACATTTTTATGACTAAAAGTCATGAAAAGGGTTATGAAGATATGAAAATATTTAAGGTTAGTATTATAACACATAAAGATGGGTATTTTCCAATGTATATAGAGATACATAGGTCAATGATAACCATAATCATGTTGTGGCTGGGTCCTGAATTGAAATTTTGGACTTCACTACGTATCTCATAAGAATGAGAATCAAGCCATACGTAGTTCTTGAAATGTAGTTTAACGTCGTGCATGACGAATGTATGAGAGATCTTAGTTTAGGGTCATAGAGTTCGGACCATAATAATGAATACACAGTGTGTGTTTTCATAAGGACTTTTCAGCCAAGGGACTGAAAGTGAAATTTGGGGTTTGTCCCAAAAGTCTTGGGGCTGGATTCGAGGGATACTCAAACGTTCCTACATATCCCATAAGGATGGGAATCAAGCCCACGTAGTTCTAGAAGTACCCTTTGAACAAATTTGGTTTGTACATGTGAAGGGTGAAAGGGGACTTTAGTGAAATGATGGTTTAACCTGAGAAAAAAAGTTTAGGCATTACCATGTATGCACATAGTCTTTTGAAATGAAACATGATTGAAGAATCAATGTCAATAATAGTTCTCTCTCAAATGAGGAAATAAATGAGTATTGTAGTTTATTGTCGTACCGGACAAAAGTGTTGCATAGTGTAACATCATATAACAAGGATGAAAGTGAATCAATGTAAAGGTATTGATTCTAGGGGAGTTTTCACCAATCAACATCATATGGTGGTGAACCGATGTGAAGAGATTGTTTTTGGGCTTGAACTTTGGGAGGTTGCCTATGTACCTAGCCTGGAGGGAAAGGATCAAAGTCCTTGTAGTTCAATTAAATAATTAATTAATGATCAAGTTGTTCTTGGGGACAACAATCTAAAAAAATGTTTTTTGGGACCTATACATGGTTAGCGGCCCAAAGAGAGTGTTACGGTTGAGGTTTTCTCTAAGCTCACATGAGTCATACTCAGTGTGAGAAACAAGAGGTAACAACAACCTTAACGATGCATAGTTTAATGTCATGTAGGACATATAAAGGGACTATGCAGTTTAAAGTCTTGCAGTTAGGACTTTTAGTGTCATGTAGCAGGGAAAAAATACAGTTTAATGTCATGCATGACGTATCAAGGAATTTCTGTACAGTTTAGCGCCATGTAGTTAGGACGATGGGGACAATACAGTTTAACGTCATGTTGGACAAAAAAGTGGGACTGTGCAGTTTAATGTCATGCAGTTAGTACAAAAGAGTGCACCATTTTAACGTCATGTTGGACGCATTGGGGATTTGTTCTACAGTTTAACGTCATGTTTGGACTAAAGTGCGAATAGTTTAAGGTCATATGCATGGACCGCGGATGGTGCAGTTTAATGTCATGCTGGACGGTGGTGTAGTTTAAGGCCATACAAGACCATTGATGATTATGTATTTTAACATCTTTCCAGACGTAAGGGACTTTTATACAGTTTAGCGTCATGTAGTTAGGAAGTCACATTTTAAATTCTTGCTGGACCTAAGGGACTTTTAAATAGTTTAGGGTCATATTCATGGACCATGGATGGTGCAGTTTAATGTCATACAGCACCATGGTGTAGTTTAAAGTCATACAAGACTTTTTAGGGATTTTTTTCACAGTTTAATGTCGTGTGGGACGAAGTTGCAGTTTAAGGTCATACTGGACCATTGTTGTATAGTTTAACGTCATATAGCAAGGAAGAACTGGTGCTGCATAGTTTAGTGTCATGTTGTGGGGACATCTTGTGAATACTTTGTATTTTATACAAAATATTTCTTCAAAAATATGTCATTAGTTGGAGTAGTAATGAGTTCTCCATCCATCGATATTAATGAATAAGCTCCAATGGAGTAGACCATATGTATTGAATAAGGTCCTTCCCATTTTGGTTCAAGCTTGGGAGGTTTCTTTCCTAGTATCATTGGTGTTCTGAGAACTAATACCAATTCTCCCTGAATGAATGAACGAAGATGGACTTTTTTGTTAAAAGCTCGTGCTATTCGATTCTGATAGATTTACAAGTGGTGCAAAGTGCACAATCGTTTCTCATCTAACCGTTCCAATTCATTCAATCGCTTTTGGGATTTCTCATATGAAGATAACTGATCAAAAATGGCTACTCTAAGTGAGGGAAATTTAACTTCAACTGGAAAGACTGCTTTTGTTCCCTATACCAACGAATATGGAGTTGATCGCGTTGCATTGCTGGTGGTAGTACAATAAGCCCATAAAGCATGAAAGAGTTTATCAGGCCATGAACACTTATCTTTATCCACCATCTTTTGAAGTATATTTGAAAGAGTCTTGTTAAAGGCTTCTATTTGGCCATTGGCTGCCGCACGATACTGAGATGAATGGTTGGATTTAATGTTGTATTCTTGATACAATTTCTTCACCTCAAAAGTAAAGAAGTCGGTGCTGTTGTCCGTCAATATGGTATGAGGGACACCAAATCTAGTAATGATGTTAGACTTGATGAATCTAACAATGCATTTAGAACTGACTTCTTTGAGAGGTACTACCTCTGCCCATTTGGAAAGGAAATCAGTAGCAGTAAGAATGTACTTAAACTGCTTGGTCGTAGCTGAAGGGTAAGGTCCCACCACATCCATTCCCCATGTGGCAAATGGCCATGAGTATTTAGCTGTATGAAGAAACTCTGGAGGTTGATGAATGAATTTGGCATGTACATGACATGAATGACATTTCTTTGTGAAATCAACACAATCTTGTATCATTGAAAGCCAAAAGTATCCAAGCCTTCGAATTTGATCAGACAATCTATGTCCAGACTGGTGGGCACCACAAACTCCTGCATGCACTTCCTTCATGACAACCATTGTCTATTCACCATCAATGCATCTGAAGAGAACTCCATCAAAACTACGTTTGTAGAGAATTTTCTCTAGGTGGTTTGGGCCATCATAAATAGTAAAATTGACCACACGTCGCCAGATTTGTTCTTTCTCAGCTCTATCAGGTGGAAGGGTTCCATTTTGAAGTTATTCCCTGATAGGTGACATCCATCCTGTAGTATGACCATATGGTTCGGGAATGGGACTAATTTCATTAAGTTCCTCTGTTCTGGATTGAACATAAGGTGAAATTGCATGACGGTGGGCAATACTGATGGTTGTCTCATCCCGATGTGGATCTTCTAGAGCTGTGGCTATATTAGCTAGTGCATCAGCTTGAGAATTTTGTGATATTGGGACATAAGAAAATGTCGGTTCTGAAGGGAATTCCGCCATTAACATTCTTACGTACTCAAACAAAGGGATTAACTCTTCTTTTCTGATGGCATAATCCCCATTGACTTGTTTGATTACCAGGTCTGAATCACCTTTCACCTTTAAGTGATTCACTTCTGCTTGAAGTGCTAACTCGAAGCCTGTGATAAGAGCTTAGGATTCGGCTTCATTATTGGTACCACCTTCCCACAATAAAGAGGAATAAGGTAACAATGCCTTATCTGGAGAAATGAGTACAATTCCTAAACCAACTTTGTTGAATTTAGGATTTTCCATTTTCTTCCCTGTTGGACTTCTGGAAGCACCATCAAAATACATTTCCCATGTTTGAGGACACTCTTGAATAGAAAAAACTTCCACATCCGAGAGTTCAATATCTGAAGGCGTGTCATCTACTGAAGGATGTTCAGCCAGGAAATCAGCCAGAGCTTGGCCCTTTATTGCCTTTTGAGATAAATACTGAATTTCGAACTGCTGCAAAATAACTTCCCACCTTGCTAGATGTCCTGTAAGCATTGGACGACTAAGGATGAATTTGAGCGGATTATTGCGAGATACCAATTGGTCCTCGTGATGTTGCAGGTAGTGTATCAGTATCTGAACTGCAAAGATTAATGCCAGGCAGCACTTCTCAATACTTGAATACCGGTTTTCTGCTTCAAGAATAGTTCTTCTGAGATAGTATAGGCTATTTTCATTCACAGCATCATTCTTTTGAGCGAGAAAGGCACACAATGATCGCTCTAGAGATATCACATAGAGGATAAGTGGTCTACTTTCAACAGGTGGCATGAGTACTGGTGGACTCAAGAGGTATTTCTTGAGGACATCAAATGCTTCTTGACATTCTTCAGTCCACTGGTAAGTGACTCCTTTTTTCAATAATTTGGTAAAGGGTAAACTTTTGCCTGCCAAATTGGCGATGAAACGCCAAATATAGGCTAATTTTCCTTGAAGTCCTCTTAATTCTTTCAGATTCTGAGGAGGTGACATACCAAGGATTGATTTGGTCTTCTCAGGATCGACTTCAATACCACCATGGCGTACAACAAAGCCAATGAATTTTCCTGAGGTTACCCCAAAAGCACATTTTAAGGGGTTCATCTTCAAATTATGTTGTCGAAGCTTGTGGAATATGACTTCAAATCAGCCAAGTGATTAGAACGTTGTTTGGATTTAACCACCAAATCTTCTACATAGAATTCAACAAACTTACCTAATAATGGTTTGAAGATACGATGCATGGCGCGTTGATTTGTTGCACCTGCATTCTTTAAACCAAAGGGCATCACCTGGTAACAAAACACACCTTGAGGGGCTCTGAAGGCTGTAGATTCCTCATATTCTGGGGCCATTCAGATCTAATTATATCCGGAATATCCATCCATGAAGGAAAGTACTTCATAGCTAGCAGTTGCATCAATTAAGATTTCTGTAATCGGAACTGGGAAATCATCTTTAGGACAATACCGATTAAGATCTCTGAAATCGATGCAAACCCTAATTTGTCCGTTTTTCTTATTTACAGGGACAATATTAGCCAACCACTTGGGATACTGAACTTCTCTGACGAAGTTAGCTTTGATCAGCTTAACCACTTTAGCTTCAATTTTGGAAGCATAAGTAGGGTGTGTTCTTCTCGCGGCTTGCATAAATCCTCGATGTTCTTTTGGTAAACTCAAATGATAAGTAGCAATATCAGGATCAATCCCATGCATTTCTGTATAGTTCCAAGAAAAAATATCTTTATTTTGCTTTAGAAAAGAAGTCTACATTTCTTTATCTTCAAGGGTCATGGCCGCACTAATTAAAGTGGGGTGTGGATCTTTCTCTGTACCCAGATTTATTTCTCTGAGTTCATCCATAGTGGTAGAGATACCTTCTTCAAATGCTGGAGGAGCATCTCTAAGATCTTCCTCTTCCTCTTCATCATGTTCTATTTCTTCCGTTTCTACTTTCATAGTAGATGACAAAACGATATTTTCATGATCATGAGAGATGTCAAAATTTGCACATTTTGAAGAAGAAGCTTCCATTTCCGACCCTATTGATGATAAAGGGCCTTCATTGGGAAATAAAGAGGAGATGATGGATTGAGAATTGACATCATTATTCACCTCTGATGTTTCTATAACTTCTTCTGGCCTGATTGGCGAAGTATAGACCTGTTGGATTTCAGAAGATGAAATGAAGAAGTCACCACTTGTGCTTTCATCACTGTTTGGTAGGTTACCAATTTCTCCCATGTTGTCTGGATCAATTGCCGTAATTGACATTATGGATCGTTCCATAAGAGTATTTTGATTTGGTCCTATTTTGTCAATTTGAATAATAGGTAACACATAATCTGTACTCACATGTGTAAATGGATTTATTGTAATTTTCTCCAAACCATATGGAGCATTAACTTTGGTAATTTCCTTCATTGTAGATTTCTCTCTTCCCTTCATGTGATAAAATTCCGCCTCAATGTAATGAGATTCACATGTCTTGAAACGGGGTCTTATCACCATACAATGTTCCAACTTGACCATTGAAACAGTATTTGAGACATTGATGGTATGATGAAGGGATAACTGCAAGCTGATGTAGCCAGGGTCTTCCAAGCAAGACGTTCAAAGATGAGTCTTGGTCAACAATCATGAAATCTGAATTGGATACAAGATTTCCAAACTGAGTTCTGAGTGTATCTTCACCCAGTGGTTCTTGTTCATTTTTATCATAACCTTGTAACATCATGGTAGAAGGAGATAAATCAGATTCTGTGAGGCCCAATCGACGAAGTGTGCGAATGGGCATGAAGCTGACTCCTGAACCATTGTCAAAGAAAGATCTTCGGATATCTACACCATTGACTTTTCCAGATAAGTATAGAGGTTTTATGTGCCCATGCACAACATCATCTTCATCTTTATCAGTAAAAGATATCACTACATGGCATTCTGCAGGATTATTCTCTATGTGATAGACTCCAGCTGCAGCAATTTCAGCTTCAAACCCCTGAGGACTTGACAAAGCTTCGATGAGTGCTTCCCAAAGATATTTTGACAGATTCAAAGCATCCAAAATTGATAACATGACTGGTACTTGGGCCAAGTGTTTCAATATATCATACTTTTGATCTAAAGGTCTGTGTTTCCCAACAGGAATATGCGGTTTAGAAGGTATCTTGGAATCAGATTCTTTGGAAGCTGATGCATCTTGTATTGGGATAGAAGTTGGAAACATCCTTGGTTTTGGAATATTAGACAAATTAGATCCATTTACTTGCTGAGATAAAGAAGATGGAACCTTCAATCTGTCTTCTAAAATAACTGTGCCAAGACTGAGTTGGCTATTAGCAGAAAAACCTACTAGTTCTTTTTGAGCTTGCTGAAGGGCTCTACCACGAGTTTCTACTGCATACACAGTGCTAGCAGGGGTAGAATTGGAGTAGTGGCTTCGGAAAGATCCACGTCTTCCCCTGTATCCTGAACCTCGGGAAATTCCTCGGATTCCCTTATTCGATACATGGAATTCAGGCTCATCAAAATTGAAATTATCATTGGAATACAGATCTGTTAATTGAATCATATTAACAGAACCGAAGATTAACTCTTTGTCTAATAAAGACTCTGCCTGAATAGCTCATTTAGGTTGTGCCGTTTGATGGGGTGGTTCCCGTGGTTTTGAAGTAGATGGCATAAAGTCTACCAGAGTCAAAGACAATTTAGGCTTTGACACATACTCATCTTCTTCTGATTCTTTTTTCTTCTTTGAATCAAACCGTTTCATTGAGGATTTTCCCTCTGACGAAGAGGGTTTTACTGCAATATTAATGGCAGAAGACACAATTGGTTTCTTTAATTGTGTTCGCAAAATGGCATGAGTCTGGTTGATTGTCTTTCTGACCATCAAATCATCATACTTCTGTGAATTTCTGCTTTTGAATTCTTTCCATTCACCTTTCTCCTCTAGAACTATAGCAGTAACACATGCTACCTGAGTCGAAGAACCTTTCAACTTGACTTGTCCCAAGTTGACCATCTTTTGCAAGAGGTATTTAAAGACAAAACACTCCTGGATAGGATTCCCCAACGTTTGATGAAAGGGACAATAATTGGGATGGTCTTCATCTCCTTCCTTGTTTGGCCTCTTGGGCACTGGTAATTGAACCAAATTATTTTTCAGAGATGAAATTAAGTAACCAGGAACTTTCTCATTTAGGAAAGAGTATGTTTTACTCTTCAATTCCTCAAATTGTTTACGTCGTTGATCTTTTTGATCAATTGGACGAAACGTCCTTTGTTGTTGGAATTCAGGAGGTGGATCCCTTCGAGAAGATGAAGGTTTTGAAGTAGAAATAGGTACATGCGCTTGTTTAAGAATAACTGTAGCAGTTTCTACTTTACCCATTCTCCTTCCTGAAGATGATGGAATTACACGAGATTTAACCTTAGCCTGTATAAGGGAATCTTAAATCTGCTGGGCGATTGAAGTATGGTCTCGAAACCCTCCTGTGTATTTCACATGGATCAATGGCGTGCGTAATTCGTCACGCAAGTTTGCCACACAGATTGGAAATAGCTCTTCCGGAGGGAGTGCTAAACTCAGGGAATATATTAATCCCTTCCAGCGAGCAATGAAATCAGAGACTCTTTCATTCTCCCTTTGCTTGCAGTTTGTAAGATCGAAAACTGTCGTTTTTGGCAAAGTTTAGCTGAACAGAGGAAGGAATTTTTGATGAAGATCCTCCCATCCGATGATTGACCGAGATTGCAAGCTTGTATACCAAACAAAAGCTGGTCCTTGCAAGGTTCGCACAATGCATCTGTGTTTCACTACTTCTTGCTGCTCTGGAGTTCCCATCATAGGATCACAACAAGACACGTAATGTGTCAAATGTTGTTCAGGGTCGCCTGATCCATTGAAAGTAGGGAAAACAGGGTTTCCAAAACTAGATGGAGGAGAAATTGAATCTACCCATTTAGGGTAAACTTTCTTTTCTGGTTGAACTTGCGCTCATTTCCCTTCCATAGTTTCTAACTGAGTTGTTAATGACTCAATAGTAGTTATTAACTTTTGAGAAAAATCAGGTTGAATTTGGTCTTGGATAGGTTCAATGAATGGAGCTTGGAAAAACGTGGTGATTGGTGCTGCAACTGATGGTAGCACTGTCAACCGTTGTTGTGTTTGACCCGTAGGATTAGACCTCTCAGGGTGTACTGATAAAGGAGGATATTCCTGATCCATCTCATTAGTTACAACAAATTCCTTCGGCTGTCGGACTTCAGCATTATTAAGAAGAAGACTATTCTGAAGTAGTTCTGCATTCAACCTTCTTAATTCTTTCATTTCTTTCTCTTGTTGTGCAAACCTATGCTCTAACAAGAGCGATTGACCTTCTCCAGAGGAAGGATATGTAACCTGATTCTTTCCCATCCCTTTGAAGAATACTTTTTGGAGAGAAGGAAGTGGATTATCTAGGTTTTGAGTAATCCTTTGACTTCGTGTATGCACACCTTCTTCATTTATATCGGCGCGTACATTTTCTTGAGCAAGACACTCTTCATCTGAGTCCCCTGAGTGATTCTCCTCTGGTGGATTAGCAACAACGGCATTGATGACATTGATTGATGTATAATGCATTGCATCCCTTCTATCAACATTTCTGTGATATTGTCTTCTTTCATGTCTTTGATGAGACATTGCCTTTTGTTGATTTAATCTTTTAGGAACTTCTTGACGAGCTATAACTTGGAGGGAATCTCCTGATAATTTGGCTCTTCGTTCCTCTTGGGGATTCTTCCACAATCGAGAAAAGACCGATATTCTCTGAGAAGGGGATTGATGATTTGAAAGAGTCCCCAGTTTCGAGAACTGGGGATGTTCCTGCTGCTTCCGATCAACTCCTCGAATCCCATTTGTTGACTCTGAGGGTTGGGTTAAAGGAGTCCCCAGTCTAACAAGATGGGATGTCTCTTGACATGTAATGTCTGAGAACTTCTTAAAATCTCTTTTGATCTTTCGAATCTTAGTTTGGAAATTAGCTGGATGCATTAGTCTGTATCCACTTGTATCACCTGGTTTAACAGACCGTTGGATGATTTCCGAAACTTCTGTCATTTGATGATGTTTTTACTCCATACGAGAGGCTTGTGCAATATTCTCTCCTCCTTGATGTAGGAGAAATTCAACATCTTGTTCTCTATATGATTGATTTTGAGAGGAACTATTTGAAGCCTGTTCTTGAGGAAGCTTTTGATTATGAACAAAGCCCATTGACTGTGGCCGGCCATGGGAAATAACATAGCATGAGACCATTTTCGGCGGGCTTTGATGACTGGAAATCACTGTGAAATTTAGTGCTCCATGAACACCCCATCCTCTGATATGAACACCAGATGGAGCATTGGCAATTAAGTGATGCAATTTTCTTAGTGCGCCAAGGCATGAATGTTGAAGGGTTCTCTGTTGCTTTTCAGCCTTCGGATGCCGAGAGACTGATAGAGATGCCAAATCAATCTGACGTTGTAGCCCTTCTATTATATTAAGATGATTTTCGTATTCATCATAAGATAATACCTTCTTCTTCAATTGAAAAAGAGTTTTCCATATGTTGAGACGAATATCATGGACTCCATATTCCGTCAACATCTTTGGAATGTCATACTGGGAGTCATCCAAAGGACAAAACATTACTGGTACCTCACTTTTCGCCAGTTTTTTCCTCATGTTCAGCATTTCCTCTTTATCATTAAATGAAGATTCTACTACCTGTTTTGACTAGAGTTGGTGTTTTCTTGTTGCTTCATCGGATTCAACAAGATTGGTAGAGAGATCATTGATCAAACTAGAAGATGCATGACTTAGGGGTGGTTCGGAGAATGACCTACACCCTGGGCAATCTTATGATTGAGAAAGAATTTCACTTGCTAGCGATAAAGCATCAGACATGACTGGTTTCGCATTTGCAAGTGCATCAAGCTAAGAGGGATTTCTCGGCACTACATTGTCCACTGGAGTATTTTCAAGGCAATGTGAATCACTACTGTGGAGAGGACTTTCGCAGAAAAATTCATCATCATGGGGAGGACCACTATAATGGGTTACAGCAAAAGATGATATCTCTTGCTCCTTGGTCTTCTGACCACACAGAGGGTTCCTGTGGCTCTCATCTGAAGAAAAACTTTAAGATTGACCGAATTTTCATGAAGCAAGACTTCATGAGGAAGTTTTTGTTGAAGACTTTCAGAATTAATGTTCCCATTATTGGGAACTGAGGGAGTAGGGTCTTGAATTCCAACAGATAAATGTCTGGCGGCTTCAAGAAATCTAGCATAGAGCAAGGCCTTGTTAAAGATTGGCCTTTGATCTCCTAACTGTGCTGGGTGGATCTTTTTCTTAGATGTCTTCTTACTCGCTTTGGAAACCACTTGTTGACGAAAGTGGTTACTCTGAGCAGGAGTATGTGCCTGATCAGGAAATATGGTCAGGTTATGCTGACAATCTTCACTCAAATAAGGTGTATGTTCCTGACTTGGTTGTTCTTATGATATGGGGGAGTATGCCCCATAACCCTCTTGGACTGGAACAGATGTGTGTGTCTGTTCCGGAGTGAATCGTTGATGTGTCACTCCACTGCTAGGGATAGATTTATGTGTCTGTCCCTGAGATGATGTTGAAGCTGTTATGATATCCAGGCAAGCATCCAGAATATGAGAAGGAATTTGCTTCTGCTCTTTCACCATTGAAAAAATATGTTTGGTGACTTCAGCTGCCAGAATAGGGATATACGTCAATCCCGGGCTTGGAGTAGGTGTATGTGCCTGCTCCTGTCCTCCTTTTATTGTCATTGAATCCTGGCAGTACTCAAGTGTGGAGGCTGAGAGTTGAGTCTGCCTCCTGTTTGTCGTCGGATCTTTCCAACTGACTTCTCCGTGCGCTACCAAGAGAGACTGTTTGTAGGCTTCATTAGTACTAGCAGGTGTATGTTCCTACTGATTACACTTCGCCAAACGCGGTTGACAAGATCCATCATATGTAGTCAGGCAAGCCTGCTGACTAACTGATGATGTATAAGCAGGTGTATGTTCCTGCCTATAGTACTCTGCCGAAATTGCCTCGCGGGATTGGCTTGATGCTTCCAGACGAGTCTGTTGGACAGCGGAATTAAAACGGACAGGTTTGTGTTCCTTTTCGTTGTTCGCCACCAAGTTAGGTTGGTGGACTTCTCCGAAGATGGCAGGGATAAAAACCTGCCCATTGTTAACCGGATTCCGTCTCTGGCGGTTCGTCTTGCCTACTCGGGTTCGAGGAACCTGAGCTGAATGCCTGGAGTCGGTACCCTCATCATGTTGAGGGCGCACTGCCGCACGAGTCTGGCGGCGATTGTTGATTGGAGCCCTCGTGAAGGACTCCATTCTTTTTTAATTTAGGCCTTGAGGGACCTGCTCATTCACTTCTTCAGAGTAAGGGAGCGAATGGAAATTGCGTTCCGGGGATAACGACCCGAAACGGTTGGAGACGGTATTCAGCACCGCCTGCCTCTTGATCACTGGTCATCGTTGTCCGGACGACCTATGTGAGTTGTTCACTTGGAGGGCCTGTCGGGCAGCCTCCAGAGTTGGGATGGTACCGTGTTGACGGTACTCCTTAACCAGCACATTGCATACCCAGCGTTGAAGACGCTAAGTAGGTGATGTCATCCTCAGAGCGTATGACGATCCAGTAGGAATAGCAGCAGTGGTATTTTCAGCAGCAGTATTCACAGATGTGAATTTGAGAGAAGCCATTATGGAAATACAGAAGATCTTGGAAAAGAGTGCCTTTTTGATATAACAGATGTAATCAAGATAAATTCAGCTACTTCATCCTTTGGATGAGTACATTTGTCAATGATTGTTTTTGTTAGCCCTCTTATTGAGTTTAAAATAGGTTCTTAACAAAATAGGTAAAACATCATTTTAACTTTGGTTAAGGATTCACATCGGGTTCACCATTTTTTGTTTCCCTCGGAATTCGTGGATGACCTCCTGGATGGGAGATTCAAACGTTCTGATCGGTTTCTAACGGGTTTGTTCGTAGAACCGGAAACATCCAATGATTCCACATCCATTTGGACCTACTTTCCAAAGGTAGGCGCTCATTAGCTTGTGGACTGATGAGGCATAGGAATTTGCATTGGTCGAGAGGATGGGAGGTCAGTCTCATCACACCTTTTTGAGGGGAATTATTGTCTATTCCGGGACTCTCTTTATAGATTTAAGTTATGTTCGTGAATCCTTATTATATTACCAAGTATAAAATGATCTTTCCTTTAGTTTAACAATCAATGATTAAATATGTATGAAATTTAGAGATTATTTTATATGTATTCGAGGTTCTTCATCAATAGAGAATCATCTATATCTATTTAGAGATTTTTGGTCAATGGTATCCTTCAAAAATATTTATATAAAAGTGTCTTGGTCATTATGATGACTAGGCTGGTTTTAAAGCCACTCAGTGGGGCACTTGAAATTTATTGTCATTCAGAAGGACATGAATTATTTCAATTTTGGGATCAAACCCATAGATGGGCTACCTACATATCCTTTGTTTTGGAAAAGGAATCAGAACCCACGTAGTTCGAATAAGGGAGTACGATGTTTATGATCGATGGATCAAAGAAGGATGTCACAATTACTTTTACACTCTAAGCTCACGTGAGTCATGCTATGTGTGAGAAACAAGAGGTATTGGTAATAACATAGACAATTGGGCCATGAAATATGTAATCATACGAAATGCTTTGGGGCTTATGTATGTATGACTTCCTAGATAAATGAAGATTGGGATTTACTTTAGGGAGAAAATCCAAGAACAGGGTCCACAAAGGTATATGTGCTTCATGGAGATTTGAATACTCTAATTTGGGACTTATTCCTGAAAAGGAAGCCCAGATTAGGAGAGGATTGATAACTGGGTTTTACTCCTAAGAAGGAATCCCAGATCAAATGTAAATTAGAAATTTTTAAGAGAAATTAAGGGACTTGGGGCTTACTCCTAAAAAGGAATCCCAAAATTTATGACTGGGACTTATTCCTAAAAAGGAGGCCTAGGTTAGGGGACTTGGGGCTTACTCTGGAAAAGGAAGCCCAAGATTATGACTGGGACATATTCCGGAAAAGGAGACCCAGGTTAAGGGATTAAGGATTGGGGCTTACTCCTAAGGAGGATGCCCAGAATTGGGAATTTTAAGAATTTGGGGCTTACTCCTGAGGAGGATGCCCATATTATGACTGGGATTTATTCCTGAAAAGGAGACCAAGGTTAATGATTCTCTCATCTTAAAGGATGAGGTTTAATGAATGAAATCTCCATATTTAGTGACATAAAGATATTTAAATCACTAGGTTTTGAGAGATATTCCACCGAATTCATTTCAGATAAGGAAGTCAAATCGATAAATCATGCCATAAATGGCTTTGAAGAGTGTCTTGAAGACTGAATCTTGAAAAGGAAAGGTGTAATGGCTTAAAAGGGCTGAAATGGTCATGAAACGCACCCAAAATGGAAGGGGCGCGCAAGTCTTGGATGGCGCGCAAGTATTGCGGGGGCGCGCAAGTATTGGTCGCGTAGGTATACCTGCACGACATGGTGGGTAGTTGTGTGATATTCAACCAGCATTGAAATACTTGAGCGACTCTTTATTAAAGCCTTTTGAATCTTCTTGAGGTTCTTCCAAAAAAGGGATGCGCAAGTTTCTATCGAAGGAGTAAGGCGGCGCGCAAGTGTGACCACTTCCCTTAAGGGATAGCCAATCAGGAGCGCAAGTGTTGATGGGTGTCAACACTTAGGCCTTCCTCCCTCGATTTAGATCTTCCGTTCTTGGTAAGAAATTACCTTAGAAGTGTTCCGGAATCTTTGAAAAGAGAATTGGCCATCGGGAGCTTCAATCCGAGTTTCTGCAAAAAGATCCTCTCGAATGGGGGGCCCACAGGGTCTATTTATAGGCAGGAGAAGACCCCGGGTGGTTACCGGGCAGTTTATCAATTAGGTTGCGCAAGTCACTTGCGCGCCAAGGTGCGTCGCGCAAGTCCACTTGCGCAACCATTAGGAAACTTGCGCGGCCTATGGGCAAATTTTTCCTTGTTCATCCCTTTGTCGATTTTTGATGTTTTCTTCAAAGGTTGAATCACTTTGTGCTCATATATTCCCCTTTTCCGATCTTTAGATTCTGTGACGAAAGGAGCGTCAACAACATTCTACCCCCCTTAAAACGAATTTTTCCCCCGAAATTCGTTGGGGTTATAAATGGTTTACTACTCGAAAGTTTCTTTAATAGAAACCCACATCGTAAAAAAGAAATACCAAAACCAATCTTTAAAAAAAGTATGAAATGTAACGGTTACCCAAATAAACTAATCAGTGGATTTCCACGTAGGTGAAAATATGGATATGCAAGAGAAATTTAACCATCATGTTCTGATGGAGAGTGGTAGAGAACATGGATATGGAAAAGCCAGCAATCACAAAGCCATAAATTTGTGACTATCTAAGGTACCATCTGATTCATCAGATATAAGAGCACTAGGAAAACATTTTTGGTTTTCAAGATCTTTTCACTAAAGTTGATGAAATTGGAATTAGAAGAAATACTTTCGTTATTTTGGTATAGTCTCACTGTTGGTCATTCTTTGGAAAATTTCCACTTCATGTCTTAAAGAAATGAAGTTGAATTTGTTATTCATGATGCCTTAGCAGATCATGTGATAGAATGATGGGTCATTCCATCTGTCTCAAACAAAAGGTTAGAAAAGTTATCAAAAAATACATAAGTCCATCTATAGTGAGATTAATCGTATATGGTTCCTAAAATGGACTTATACTTCATATATCATACTTCTTAATATAATAAAACTAGTTTCTACTAAACAGGGACTTCTTGTAGGCCAGTGGTAGGCGATAAAGGCCAGTCGCACTTCGGTTGTGGGTTCGATTCCCACAGCCTTGTCTGATGCGATGGGTTTTCGCCCGTCCTGCAGGTTGTCCTTTTTCAAAAACTACATTACTATAATATCCCATCAATAATATCAAAAAAAGTTCTATCCTTAAATAATACTAAATTATGTCCAACATAACAATATCCAATCGTTAGGCTTATCCAAAATATTGTTGTCCAATCTCATATTATAGTGAAAACGATTACCAAAGAGTTCATATAACAAGCATGTTAATACCATCGTTGATCCCCATATATCATGAGATATGTCTTGTTGGTCACATTTCTAAACATTCGAATGCCTTAATCATGTATTCTCCTGAAAAATGAATACCCATTGAATCTTAGTGAATACATGAGTGCTGTCAAAAGTTAACTCTTTTCACATACCAAAACCTCAAACAATGATATAACTATTTCTTTATATCAGTCATGAGCTCATGAATACTATCAAACATTTCATTTTCTCCTTATCCCTTCATTATGCGCATATCATCTTTTTTCCAAAAATATCTCAATCACTTTCCATGGTTACCGGTACCATAAAATTATTGAAAACCACAATAGACCAATACATAAATATTCTAATATTCCACGATACTATACACAACATTATTTTGGAATCCCATTACATAAACACTTCATCATTCCACCTCATCGTTGTCATATTCAACATCGCCAATGGTGATTGCATGTGACTTCCCTTTATCCTTTTCCTTAAGTGGTTTCTCATGTCGATCATCACTAACCCTTGGATTAGGGCATTTATTAGCATAATGCCCAATTTCCTTGCACTTGAAGCATTGAAGTGTTGGTGGTGTGTTCTCTGTAGTCTTTTCTTTATTCACATCACTAGAAACCCTTTTCCCATTACTTCAACACTCAGCTGCTCGATGACCTTCTTTGCCACACTTAAAAACATTTTCAAGTCCCTTTAAGACAATCTCCACCATGCTTCTTTCCACACTTTGAGCATAAGGAAACATTCATCTTCTTTTCACCATTATTCTGAGATTTCTCCTTGAACTCCATCTTTCATTTCTTGTCAAAACTACTAGATGAATAAGTAACACCAACTCCCATTTCTACCTTGATACCACAACACACAATTTCTTCATAGCTAATGAAGTCTTTTATAGCTAATTCCCTTTGAAGATTTGGTTATAAGCCACTGAAGAATAGATCAACTTTACTTTCAGGTTGGATGATAAATCCAGATGCATACCTTGCAAGCCTTGTAAAATTTGCTTCGTATACACCAACAGATTCATCATCCTTTTTCTTTAGTTCAAGAAACTCCTTCTCCATCTTTGTTCGAAGAATACGAGGGAAGTACTTATTGAAAAATAAGTTCTTGAACTTGTTCCCATTCCATGGTCTCAATTTCATCTCTTGGCCTCGTATTCTTGATAAGATTCCAACATTGATCATCTTCAACTTCCAAAAGATATACTACTAAGATGACCTTATCATGTTCTGAACATTGAAGAACTGAAAATATCTTTTCAGTGGTACTGATCCATTGTCCAGCAACAAGTGGATCAGAAGGCCCACTGAAAGAAGGAGGACGTTGCCTCATGAAGTACTCAATAGAATATTGTTCCCATTCTCTGCTCATTTGGAAGTCCAGATTGATTCATAGCTTGTGTAAGTATAGCAATAAGATTTTTCACTCCATCTCCCATAACATTTGTTTGTTCAGGAGGACAATCATTGCATTGTCCATTGCATTGATCAACACAGTTTTTTCAGGTTCCAGCCATCGTCTAAAACCCAAAAAGAATAGTGTGAGAGGAAAAAATCATGCTAGGGAAATAACATAATAAAGGGGGAGTACCTTCAATATCTAACATCATAGGTTTAATTCTATGATCGTTATCATAATTCTAGGACTATAACCTATACGTATCTTTAACCTTAGGGACATCCCTAGACATGCCTTAGAAATATCTCTAGGGATCTCACTAAAGTTCTCACATCCTAGTTTCCAAAGGATGACTAAACCTTTCCTCTGATACCAACTGTAGAGACCCAAAGCTTAACGTACATAGACATTACATTACTTTTGCGGAATACATAGTACATAACAAAAAACACACACACAAGGATCGTAATAGTTTACTGTCTTTGGAAACTCGGAATATAATCTTCTAATCGTGGTGAAAGATCTTCAACATCTCCCATAAAGATCTTCTTTTTCTAAAAAACTTAAATCCTTTCTTTATACCCTGGGGGAAAAGAAAACATAAAAGGGTGAGCTCAAATGCTCATTAAGGGTAAACAAAAGAAATATCAATCACATCAAATTCATAAGAACATATCTTTTCGAAATCTTAACCTGAAAAAGAGATCATAATTTCATAACATGGGATAAATCATAGTAGTGAAATGTAATCTCAATAATCATAACTTAAAACGTGAAACTTTGTGGCATACACACATAATCATAGAGAATCATTTCTTATTAGTCAAGACTCATTTCCAAGACTATCTTAGTGGACAAAGTCCTTTTATGAACCGAGTTCACTCCTTGTTTCAGTCCTATTTCACTAAAACGGTATAACCTACCATTCCATCCATGTATATCTCATGAGATATAAAATCTTTACCCAATTCATTCGAGGGAGATATAGGTCCCACCCATCTCATAATGATACCATTCTTATGTGTGCCACAAAATCATAAATCATACATCATTACATAACTAATGTAATAAAAATTGGAATCTTAAACATTGGGACATCATAAAACAATCCATATAAGATAAAGGAATTTATAAAAATAATTCCATCACAACATAGTCAAATCAATGTAATAATAGGCATAGAAACAGATACCTTTATTATCTTATTTGGAAAATAATTTTGTTAAAACACTTGAACTCCATTCCTGAGGAAAATATCCTTTCTACTTCAAAAACACTTTTCCTTTCTTAACATGTCATAAAATTCTAAACTAAAAGAAGTTGATTAAAAAATAAACATGAAAACATGTAAAGGAAGCTTCTTAGAAATAATGTTTTAAAAATCCATTCATGCCGTATAAGTTAAAATAACATTCTTCTCGTACTTTTGTCGGAAAAGTCAAAAAGTACCTCGTACGAAAAACGACAAAAGATTCCTTTAATATCTTTTACTATAAACTCACCAAAGGGTAAAAATGGATTTAAAAAAGTTTAGTTTGATGGAAATAATATTAAATATTGAGGAAACATGGATGTGGATGATAAAATACACCCCAGTAAATTCCAAAGTATAAACAATCTCGGATAAAAATGAGATTGTGATATTTCCCTTACCTTAGGTCTGATTTGCTTCGCAAGTGTCTGAACCTCCTGTATAATGATTTAAATAATGTCATTGACTTATTCCAGAATCATACTCATTGTTATGATATCATATATGGTTCACTTATGACTTTATATTACAAGTTCTTTTGTAAATTCCATGTTAAAGAGCATTTTGGGTAAAATCATTTCATTTGTCGTCCGTGTTTTGACTTGTAATTATTCATATGATTACATAGATCATTATTACTTAATTCCAGAATATAAAGAATGATTTATATATAATATATATTCATAATATACATATATATAATAGATCAGAAAATGGAAAGAAATACACCGTTCATGGAGACGGTAGGTCGTACGTACGCATGAACGCTGTTTTCATTTCCTTATTGAGTTGAATGGAATTATGTAGATGACATATATATATATTTACACATAAATCCAGTATCATTATTATGTCATATATTTCATGATTACTTATTATATATACTTTATAATCATTCATGAATGGTTAACGTGAAGAATGAATCTCATCGTGTCGTGGAGACGGTAGTCCGTACGTACGCACGAGCGATGATATCATTCTCATGATCATTGGACTGTATTGGAGTGTATGTATACTATCTCAGAATCAATATCACTTTAAAATAATCATATATAGTAATTATTTACACCATTATACCCATCCAAGTAAAGTGGTGGTGGAAAATAGATTACACCACGGCATGGAGACGGTATTCCGTACGTACGCACGCGCGGTGATTTCATTTTCCGTAGGATGGATAGATGGTGAAATAGGGTTGTTTCATACTTATAATAACATATCCGTATATTAGTGATACTTATGTTATTACTTCATAATGAAACAACCTATGAAGAAGAATTGGAAGAAGAAATAAAGTTGAAAGAATCGGTAATGGACATTACTTCTTCTTTGAAGCGCCTCCTTGAGACCTTCTTTTAGGGGCACTAAAATTGGTCTTTGAAGAAAACCAGAACCTCTAGGATGTTTCTAGAGTATTGGAGAAGAGAAATCGGCAGGGTTTGGCCGATCATGAAGGCTCAAATTGGTGTGAGGAAGAGGGGGAGGAGGTTCCCTTTTATAAGAGAGGAGAGGGGCACCTTTGGAAAAGCAACAATATTATTTTATTATAAAGCCAAATTCGGTTATAAATAGCTCCAAATTGATTTATTTCTAAGCTAAGGTAAGAATGGGTCGCAATCCTCTCATCCAATAGAATTTAGGACACGTTTAGGTTCCTATTTTAACCTTATCATTTAGTTTTTAACATTAAGTTAAATAATTTTACTTTTATTGTGTCTTCTTGTGTTCTTAAACTATAAGGTTAATAAACTTACTATAAAAAGCCAAACTAACCCCAAGTTGTTTATTATTAATATATATAACCTTATCTAAGTCATTTGGCCGAAAATTAGATAATAACAATTAATAATATAATATTTGTTTTAAAAACTATTTTATGACAATTTTGACACTATTTGGTAATTGATTTTTGTAAAAATTATAACAGAATGATTAGTTCGAAAAAAGATACTAAAATCAATACTAACATGTCATATTAACCTATAAAATTAGTTTAATTCATAAAAAGTCTCAAATTACATTTAATTGGGTATTTATAACATCAATTATGTCAATATTTCATTAATAAGATAACTTACTGCATCATCGTTGTGTCATAAATAAATTAAATTATTTAATGTATAAACATTACAAATAAAATATAATTATGTATTAAATCTTCTTATCCTTCTAATGAATATTTATAGTCGAATTTATCGTATGTATAACCCTATATTAAAAATTATTTACTTATTAAACTTTGATTTTAACTATTTTAACCCTTCTTTAAATAAATTAATAATAAATTGTCCTAATCTAATCCAAGTGGGCTTAAATAGTCATATTTTATTCCTAAGGTTGTTTTTGGTCGAATAACACTTATCCAATAGAATTTGGACATGTGTTAGTGTAATAGTAATATCATTCTTACCCTTAATTACCCTATTTACTTTAACCATGGTAAAAAAAGTAAAAAGTTACTATTCATCAAAAATTGTTTTCATCTCATTGAACCACATTTTAGTCCTTGATATTAGCCGTTTCTCTCGGATTTTCGAAATTCCACTCACAGAAGTGGTAAAATTATGTTTTATGAAAAATTCATCTTTTTAACTACATCTTAGTGGTTTCACTATTCATCAAAAAATAAAAGTTTCCAGAAAAATACCAAAAATTAGGCCTAAGCTATATTTGATATTATGAATTCAAAATGATGTCTATTTTATCAAATTCAAAACATATCAGTTACATTAACAAATTTAAAAATTAATTCCCATCGTCAAAACAAATAGCGTGTTTTTAAGAGATAATAACTATCAAAAGATTGACACTTGTTAAATCTGGTTTAAATGTGAAATTACATCCAATGAGCAACATTGTATTAAATTGTAAAAATATATTCTAAATATACTTTAAAACCACACAAATTAATAATTGATCACTATTAATTATTTTGATTAAAAAAGTTGTTTTAAATTATAAATTTAGTAATTTTCACTATTCATCAAAATATGATAGTTATCCGAAAAGTACCAAAATTTCACCCTAAACTAATTTCGATATTCTGAATCCAAAAATGAAGCCCATTTTGAGAGATGAAATTTATATAATTTTAAAAGGTTGTTATTACTATTCATAATGGCTAGTTTTAATAATATTTTAATAGCATATAGGTGTTTAGTGAAACTCGGTATTGCGTACTACACACGCTATCGAGGAAGGTCGCGATTGTGTGTAATGCAAGGCAAGTCAAAGATGCGTGTTTTGTAAGCTCCTTTTGGTGTAGCGTACAATTCAAGACATTAATGAAATTAAAAAGAATATTTTTCATAAAATCTCGGGGTGTTACATTCTTCCCCCTTAAAATGAATTTTGCCATCGAAATTCGACGGGGTTATAAATGGTTTACTACTCGAAAGTCTCTTTAATAGAAACCCACATCGTAAAAAGGAATACCAAAACCAATCTTTAAAAACAAAAGTATGAAACTTAACGGTTACCCAAATAAACTAATCACTGGGTTTCCACGTAGGTGAAAATATGGATATGGAAGATAAATCTAATCATCATGTTCTGATGGAGAGTGGTAGAGAACATGGATATGGAAAATCCAGCAATCACAAAGCCATAAATTTGTGACGATCTATGGTACCATCTGATTCATCGGATATAAGAGCACTAGGAAAACATTTTTGGTTTTCAAGATCATTTCTCTAATGTTAATGAAATTGGAATTAGAAGAAATACTTTCGTTATTTTGGTATAGTCTCACTGTTGGTCGTTCTTTGGACAATTTCCACTTCATCTCTTAAATAAATGAAGTTGAATTTGTTATTCGTGATATGTTAGCAGATCATGTGATAGAATGATGGGTCATTCTATCTGTATCAAACAAAAGGTTATAAAAGTTATCAAAAAATACATAAGTTCATCTATAGTGAGATTAATCATATATGGTTCCTAAAATGGACTTATACTTCATATATCATACTGCTTAATATAATAAAACTAGTTTCTACTAAACAGGGACTTCCTGTAGGCCAGTGGTAGGCGATAAAGGCTAGTCGCACTTCGGTTTTGGGTTCGATTCCCACAGCCTTGTCCGACGCGATGGGCTATCGCACGTCCTGCATGTTGTCCTTTTTCTAAAACTACATTACTATAACATCCCATCAATAATATCAAAAAAAAATTATCCTTAAACAATACGAAATTATGTCCAACATAACCATTTCCAATATTTAGGCATATCCAAAATACTGTTGTCCAATCTCATATTATAGTGAAAATGATTACCAAAGAGTTCATATAACAAGCATGTTAATACCATCGGTGATCCCCGTATATCATGAGATATGTCTTGTTGGTCACATTTCCAAACATTCGAATGCCTTAATCATGTATTCTCTTGAAAAATTAATACCCATTTAATCTTAGTGAATACATTAGTGTTGTCAAAAGTTAACTCTTTTCACATACCAAAACCTCAAACCATGATATAACTATTTCCTTATATCAGTCATGAGCTCATGAATACTGTCAAACATTTCATTTTCTCCTTATCCCTTCATTATGCGCATGTCATCTTTTTTCCAAAAATATCTCAATCACTTTCCATGGTTACCGGTACCATAAAATTATTGAAAAACACAATAGACCAATACATAAACATTCTAATATTCCACGATATTATACACAACATTATTTTGGAATCCCATTACATAAACACTTAATCATTCCACCACATCGTTGTCATATTCAACATCCCCAATGGTGATTGCATGTGACTTCCCTTTATCCTTTTCCTTAAGTGGTTTCTCATGTTAATCATCACTAACCCTTGGATTATGGAATTTATTATCATAATTCCCCATTTCCTTAGACTTGAAGAATTGAAGTGTTGGTAGTGTGTTCTCTGTAGTATTTTCTTTATTCACATCATTAGAAACCCTTTTTCCATTACATCGAAACTCAGCTGCTCGATGACCTTCTTTTCCACACTTAAAAACATTTTCTAGTCCCTTTATGACAATCTCCACCATGCTTCTTTCCACACTATGAGCATAAGGAAACATTCATCTTCTTTTCACCATTATTCTGAGATTTCTACTTGAACTCCATCTTTCATTTCTTTCCAAAACTACTAGATGGATAAGTAACACCAACATCCATTTCTACCTTTATACCACAATGCACAATTTCTTCATAGCTACTGATGTCTCTTATAGCTAATTCCCTTCGAAGATTTGGTTTTACGCCACTGAAGAATAGATCAACTTTACTTTCAGGTTGGATGATAAAGCCAGATTCATACCTTTCAAGCCTTGTAAAATTTGCTTCGTATACACCAACAGATTCATCTTCCTTTTTCTTTAGTTCAATAAACTCCTTCTCCATCTTTGTTCAATGAATATGAAGAAGTAATTATTGAAAAATAAGTTCTTGAACTCGTCCCATTCCATGGTCTCAATTTCATCTCTTGGCCTCGTATTCGTGATAAGATTCCACCATTGATTAGCTTCACCTTCCAAACGATATACTGCTAAGATGACCTTATCATGGTCTGAACATTGAATAACTGAAAATATCTTTTCAGTGGTACTGATCCATTGTTCAGCAACAAGTGGATCAGAAGGCCCACTGAAAGAAGGTGGGCGTTGCCTCATAAAGGACTCAATAGAATATTGTTCCCTTCTCTGCTCGTTTGGAAGTCCAGAATGATTCATAGCTTGTGTAAGTATAGCAATAATATTTTTCACTCCATCTCCCATAACATTTGTTTTTTCAGGAGGACAATCACTGCATTGTCCATTGCATTGATCAACATGGTTCCTTCGGGTTCCAACCATCTTCTAAAACCCAAAAAGAATAGTGTAAGAGGCAAAAATAATGCTATGGAAAACAACATAATAAAGGGGGAGTACCTTATATATCTAACATCTTAGGTTTAATTCTATGATCGTTATCGTAATTCTAGGACTATAACCTATACGTATACTTAACCTTAGGGACATCCCTATACATACCTTAGAAATATCTCTAGGGATCTCACTAAAGTTCTCGAATCCTATTTTCCAAAGGTTGACTAAACCTTTCCTCTGATACCAACTGTAGAGACCCGTAGCTTAATGTACATAGACATTACATTACTTTTGCGGAATAATTAGTACATAACAAAAACACAAACACAAGGACCGTAATAGTTTAGTGTCTTTGGAAACTCGGAATATAATCTTCTAATCGTGGTGAAAGATCTTCAACATCTCCCATAAAGATCTTCTTTTTTTTAATCCTAAATCCTTTCGTTATACCCTGGGGAAAAGATAACATAAAAGGGTGATCTCAAATGCTCAATAAGGGTAAACAAAAGAAATATCAATCACATCATATTCATAAGAACATATCTATTCGAAATCTTAACCTGCAAAAGAGATCATAATTTCAAAACATGGGATAAATCATAGTAGTGAAATGTAATCCCAATAATCATAACTTAAAACATGAAACTTTGTGGCATACACACATAATCATAGAGAATCATTTCTTATTAGTAAAGACTCATTGCCAAGACTATCTTAGTGGACGAAGTCCCTTTCTGAACTGAGTTCACTCCTCGTATCAGTCCTATTTCACTAAACCGGTATAACCTACCGTTATAGACATGTATATCTCATGAGATATAAAATCTTTACATAATGAATTGGAGGGAGATATAGGTCCCACCCATCTTATAATGATACCATTCTTATGTGTGCCACAAAATCATAAATCATACATCATTGCATAACTCATGTAATAAAAATGGGAATCTTAAACATCGTGACATCATAAAACAATTCATATAAGATAAATGAATTCATAAAAATAATTCCATCACAACATAGTCAAATCAATGTAATAACAGGAATAGAAAAATAACCCTTTATTATCCTATATGGAAAATTATTTTGATAAAACACTTGAACTCCATTCATGAAGAAAATATCCTTTCTATTTCAAAAACACTTTTCCTTTCTTAACATGTCATAAAATTATAAACTAAAAGAATTTGATTAAAAATAAACTTGAAAACTTGTAAATGAAGATTCTTGGAAATAATGTTTTAAAAATCCATTCATGCCGTATAAGTTAAAAAAACATTCTTCTCGTACTTTTGTCGGAAAAGTCAAAAAGTACCTCGTACGAGAAATGACAAAAGATTCCTTTCATATCTTTTACTATAAAATCACAAAAGGGTAAAAATGGATTTAAAAAAGATTAGGTTGATGGAAATAATATCACATATTGAGGAAACATGGATGTGGATGATAAAATACACCCCAGTAAATACCAAAGTATAAACAATCTCGGATAAAAATGAGATTGTGATATTTCCCTTACCTTAGGTCCGATTTGCTTCGTAAGTGTCTGAACCTCCTGTATAATGATATAAATAATGTCAATGACTTATTCCATAATCATACTCATTTTTATGATATCATATATGGTTCACTTATGACTTTATATTACCCGTTCTTTTGTAAATTCCATGTTAAAGAGCGTTTTGGGTAAAATCGTTTCATTTGTCGTCCGTGTTTTGACTTGTAATTATTCATATGATTACATAGATCATGATTACTTAATTACAGAATATAAAACGTGATTTATATATAATATATATTCAGAATATACATATATATAATAGATCAGTAAATGGAAAGAAATACACTGTTCATGGAGACGGTAGGCGGTACGTACGCATGAACGCTGTTTTTGTTTCCTTATTGAGTTGAATGGAATTAAGTAGATGACATACATATATATAAACATAAATCCAGTATCATTATTATGTCATATATTTCATGATTACTTATTATATATACTTTATAATCATTCATGAATGGTTAACGTGAAGAATGAATCTCATCGCGTCGTGGAGACGGTAGTCCGTAGGTACGCACGAGCGATGATATCGTTCTCATGATCGTGGGACTGCATTGGAGTGTATGTATACTATCTCAGAATCAATATCACTTTAAAATACTCATATATAGTAATTATTTACACCATTATACACTTCCAAGTAAGGTTTTGGTGGAAAATAGATTACACCACGACGTGGAGACGGTATTCTGTACCTACGCACGCACGGTGATTTCATTTTCCGTAGGATGGATAGATGGTGAAATATGGTTGTTTCATACTTATAATAACATATCAGTATATTAGTTATACTGATGTTATTACTTCATAATGAAACAACCTATGAAGAAGAAGTGGAAGAAGAAATAAAGTTGAAAGAATCGGTAACGAACATTACCTCTTCTTTGAAGCGCCTCTTTGAGACCTCCTTTTAGGGAACTAAAATAGCTCTTTGAAGAAGACCAGAACCTATTGGATGTTTCTAGAGAAGTTGAGAAGAGAAATTGTCAGGGGTTGTCCGAGCGTGGAGGCTCAAATTGGTGTGAGGAAGAGGGGGAGGAGGTGCCCTTTTATAATGGAAGAGAGGGGCACCTTTGGAAAACCAAAAATATTATTTTATTATAAATCCAAATTCGGTTTTAAATAGCTCCAAATTGATTTATTTCAAAGATAAGGTGGGGATGGGTAGAAATCCTCTCATCCAATATAATTTAGACAACTTTATGTTCCTATTTTAACCTTATCATTTAGTTTTAACATTAAGTTAAATAATTTTACTTTTACCGTGTCTTCTTGTGTTCTTACACTATAAGGTTAATAAACTTACTATAACAAGCCAAACGAACCCCAAGTTGTTTATTAATAATATATATAACCTTATCTAAGTAATTTGGCCGAACCTTAGATAATAACAATTAATAATATAATATTTTTTTAAAAAAATTATTTTATGTCAATTTTGACACTATTTGGTAATTGATTTTTGTAAAAATCATAACAGAATTATTAGTTCTAACAAAGTTAATAACATCAATACTAACATGTCATATTAACCTTTAAAATTAGTGGAATTCAAAAAAAGTCTCAAATTACATTTATTTGGGTATTTATAACATCAATTATGTCAATATTTAATTAATAAAATAATTACTGCATCATTGTTGTGTCATAAATAAATTAAATTATTTAATGTCTAAAAATTACAAATAAAATATCATTATGTAGTAAAGCTTTTTATCTTTATAATGAATATTTATAGTCGAATTTATCTTATGTATAACCCTATATTAAAAATGATTTACTTATTAAACATTGATTTTAACTATTTTAACCCTTCTTTAAATAAATTAATAATAAATGTCCTAATCTAATCCAAGTGGGATTAAATGGGCATATTGTATTCCTAAGGTTGTTTTTGGTCGAATTAAACTTATCCAATAGAATTTGTACATGTGTCAGGGTAATAATAATATCATTTTTACCCTTGATTACCCTATTTACTTTTAACCGCGGTAAAAAAAAGTAAAAAGTTACTATTCACCAAAAATTATTTTCATCTCATTGAACCACATTTTAGTCCTTGATACTAACCGTGTCTCTCGTATTTTCGAAATTCCACTCACAGAAGCAGTAAAATTATGTTTTATGAAAAATTCAGTTTTTTAACTACCACTTAGTGGTTTCACTATTCATCAAAAAATGAAAGTTTCCAGAAAAATACCAAAAATTAGGCATAAGCTATATTTGATATTATGAATTCAAAAATGATTTCTATTTTATAAAATTCAAAACATATCAGCTACATTAAATAATTTAAAAATTAATTCCCATCGTCAAAACAAATAGCGTGTTTTTAAGAGATAATAACTATCAAAAGATTGACACTTGTTTATATCTGGTTTAAATGTGAAATTACATCCAATGAGAAACATTGTATTAAATTGTAAAAATATATTCTAAATATAATTTAAAACCACTAAAATTAATAATTTCTCACTATTAATTATTTTGATTAAAAGAGTTGTGTTTAATTAAAATTTAGTAATTTTCATTATTCATCAGAATAAGAAAGTTATCCGAAAAGTACCAAAATTTCACACTAAACTAATTTAGATATTCCGAATCCAAAAATGAAGTCCATTTTGAGAGATGAAATTTATAAAATTTTAAAAGGTTGTTATTACTATTCATAACGGCTAGTTTTAATAATATTTTAATAGCATATCGTTGTTTAGTGAAACTCGGTATTGCGTACTACACACGCTATCGAGGAAGGTCGTGATTGCGTGTAATGAAAGTCAAGTCAAAGATTCATGTTGTGCAAGCTCCTTTTGGTGTAGCATACAACACAAGACATTAATGAAATTAAAAAAAAATATTTTCCATAAAATCTCGGGGTGTTACAATATTGATATTTTTTCTCATATTAGTGAGTTGGAATTTTCAAAAATGTGGATGAGGTGATGGTTGATGTTGTTGAAAGATGAGAATTAATGTTATGCGTGATAAATTTATTAACTAAGAGACATGGAGGACGAAGTGGTACGTGGAGATTTGTATGGTGGAATAATGACCATATTCATGAAGGAGGATGTGTTCTAGCCATATATGTTCATATGAGGATCCATTAAGAAATTAAGTCATGGGAACTAAATTTGGAGGTATTTTAGACCAAATTTGGATGATAAGTATAATTCTTGAATACTACTTAATTTCCCATGTCACGACCCACCTTCACCAAGATGAGGGAAGGGACAACATATTGAAATACCCTTCATTCTTTACATTGAAGTATAGAGAATGACCCCTGAGACCCGACTTCAATAGGCCCCGAACTGGCAACTAGCACCAAGGGTATAAAATCACACACAAGATGGAAGACATTACCTCCTTTTTTATTTTCATAGTATTATGAGATAAGATAATAATTCCCAATAACACCAAAAGTGGAAGTACAAGTAAAGCCAAAACAACCCATTCCCATATGCATGTTTCAAAATTAAGGCTACAAAAGTAAAAGAAAATCCCAAATAAAAGTACCATTAAAATAAAAAGCAACGCCAACTGTCCCAACATCCGAAGTGGTAAGATCATTCATGATCCATAAAGTTCTCCTGGAAACCTGAAATTAGTTTTGTATACATAGGGTGAGCATACAAGTATACTCAATAGGGAAAACCAAATGTTCTCGTGCAGAAGTGGGGAGGAATTTTAATACCCCATGAAAAAACGAGATAACCAGAGAAGTTAGAAAGAAAAACTATCCACCCAAGAATCACCAAGGAACACTCCCCAAATAACTCAAGTCAAGTAATGTAACAGTAATAGAACATTGATATTTGGATACCCCGCGCCACTTTCCCAGTGGTTATTGATGACATCCTACGCATCAGAACTCTCCCGCCATTCTCACTACTTTGCCACTGCCGTATCCCCACTCGCACACACCTGGGCCACCACAACCACATGTCCCACTAGAAAACACCTGGTTCATCTCTACTATACATCTTTCTTGCAAACACCTGGTCCATAACAAATATTTTCACTCCTGAAGACACCTGGGATTCATTCCAAAAAAAACTTCGGAAACAACCTTCCCTCATATACCTAGTCCAACCACCACAACAACCCTTTTCAAAGAATATTGGGCTATAATGGATCTCAGACCGTCACAGCCTACCCGAAGGATATTGGGATACTTGGGAAAGGGAGAAGAAAATAAGCTAATAACCAGCCACTCATAGGAGTGTTGGGGAAAACACCCTCCCCCATGAAATGGGGGTGTTCAGCACGAAGTTCTCAGAATGGGTGGGGTGCGAATAAGAAACATAAGAACTATAATTATATATATAGGTAACAAGAACTCATCCCAACCTAGGGGTTCCAAAACCAATCTAAGAACAAAGACCCTAGTTACTATTCATTCAAGAAAAAAGAACACCACTCACAGCCAAGTGAAAACTCATTCCCAAAACCAATTCCCCATTAAACCGCTCTTGTTTTCATGTTAAATTGATTCTATTAATGTAAATTCTTCACTACTGGGCATCTAATAGGCAGAGCCACAGTCCAGAGAAAAATGAGACATCCAGACAACAATTTAAGCATTCACATGCGGTTCTCTTATAAAGACACATCAAAAAATGGATCCTTGAGATCCCTCAATGTACATGAACCAAACTAAGACTCATGTTATATCCCCACACGACCTTAGGTCCACCAAAAACCACAACAACAGAGGATCCCATCCCCATCCATATCACCCCATCAGCATAGAACAACACACATAATTCCAAGATAAATCAAGGAAGTTTCCAGATTCAGGCACATCATTCAATTAGTTTCCCCCCTTACTGTTGGTTAAGTTGAGTGATCACACAAGGATCGTTGTTCACTAGGCATCCATTTAATCGGCCGAGTTTATGTGAATAACCAATTTCTATGATACACCATTTATTCAAATAATTTTTCTAGCAAGAAACATATGTTCATTAGTGCACAACAAAATACCACCAATGGCCATGATTTTTAGTGGGCACACGACTTTACAATTCACAACACATAATAAAGTATAATAGTACAACATAAACACCAAGAACACCCCCTTCAATATTTAAAGGTCCATTTATTATCTTCATTATGTTTGGTCTCATCCATCCCTGCAGAAATAGTAACATACCCACCCCGCATGATGCACAGTCAAAGGGAGATGAAGGGAAAAAATTTGTACCTGCACTACTGCAAAACTAACCTATACCTACGGTTTGTAACCATTGGTATAGGCCACCAAACCATTGGTATAGGCTATACCAACAGTTTGGAGAACCATTTCCATGTAAGCTGTTGGGATAGGTCTATACCAACGGTTTTGGGAAAACTGTTGGTTTTGGAAACCGTTGGTATAAGTAAAATGAAAATCATTGCCAACGGTTAAGGAACTGTTGGTATTTGTATTTCAAAAAAAATCGCTGGGATTTGATCTCAATACCCCTAGTTTATAATTGAACGACTTAACCACTAACCTAACATGGATTTTGTGAACATAATTACATTAATATATATATATATGTATTATCATAATTATTTTAAATTTTGATTTATATAATGTTCTCGATAAGAAAATTTGATAAAAAATCAAAGGATCTATAACAACGGTTCTGAAAACTGTTGGTATAGATCAATAAATTCTGGATAGATAGTTGATATACTGGGGACCTTTCCCAGTAGTTTGGCCAAACCATTGGGATAGGTATACCCTTTCCCAAAGGTTTGGACAAACCGTTGGAAAAGGTGGCCAAAAAGTGGACTTTTCCCAACGGTTTGTCCAAACTGTTGGGAAATCCATACCCTTTCCCAACGGTTTTGGAAAACCGTTGGGGAAGGTGGCCTCAAAGTGGGATTTCCCAACGTTTTGGCCAAATTTTTTGGAAAGGGGACCTATACCAATGGTTTTTACTAACCATTGGTATAGAAGCATTGGGAAATGATAGACGACCAAATTTTCTCCTCCCTGCGCCAAGATCTGGGTATGCACGACTTGTAGGGTAAGAGATCCAAGGACTACAAGAATGAGGAAGAAATATCCTGAACATGCGCACCACCAGCCTTGTGAAGGGGGGATCCAATCACACAGGGAATGAAAAAGGAGACTGGCCAAGAATAAGAAGAAGAAATTCTATCCAAATATAAGATGAGATCCCGTTGTTAGGGGATATCGAATTTTGAATGGCTTTGAAGTCAGATCGTGGTTTTCCACATGGTTGGGAGGTTACACATGATGTAATAAATTGTAATTTAATAATTATCATCGGAGAGGTGGCCATAAGAACTATGCGGTTAAACGGTTTCCCTTAAATCGTGCAACAGGGGCAGAATTGGATGTATGGGGAAACGGTGTGACACCGAGGAAAAGCCACGCGTTTTGGTAAGTTAAGGGTCTCCCATATATTGGGGGATTTTAGATATTATTTATGGTATTTAAATGGATTTAAAAGGGGGAATTAAATTATTTTATGTCAAAAGTCATGTCGTGGGAGTGGAAAAAATCGGGATCTGGAAAAAGAATGAAGACCTCTTGGTGAGGACATGATGCCACCGTCAGGGTGCCACCCTCACGGGGCCACTGTCATGGTGCCCCCCTCATTGTGCCACCGTCATGGTGCCACCGTTGCGGTGTAGTTCCATGAATGGTGCCACCTTTTTGGGGAAACCATTTGATGGAACCATGTTTTGGGAAAGTGCTGGACCAGAAGGGTCTATGACATTACATCATATACCTCTCAAATTATTCTCACCCTTGAGAATCAAAACTAGAATGGAAGAAATGAGAGGTGTTTGGACTACCACCTCGATGATACCTCTCAGGAGTAAACCTCATCCATATTTCGAATGACTATTGATACACTACCACCCCTCTCCCCCCAAGTGAGAACACAAATATTCAAGGTATACCATCTAGACATAGGGATTAGGGAGTTGCTTCCTCCGTGTCAAGATACAATCCGCTTTTGGTAGAACTGACTCACCTGCATGGTTTTAATCACATCCACCTTAAAGCATCTTTATTAGGGATCGGGTCCCCCCTTCCCTATAGTCAAGACTCTTCACACACACATCCAAAGAACAAGGGAGAAGTCCATTACATAGTTAGCAAGGTAAAACACTTCATCATAGACAAGTATAATCAAAATAGAATAAAACTCAAAACAACTCTGGGTACTGGGCGGGAATCTGTGCCTCTCGTTCCCAGGTACTCTCCTTGAGCCCAACATGCCTCCATAACTCATGAACCAATGGGATGGTTTGACCATGGAGAAACTTCTTCTCGTGATCCTCGATCCTCACCGGTCCTTCTACAAACGTTACTTCGGCCTCGATATCCCTCTTTCCCTAGTTGAGGATGTGTGAATCGCTGTTTAGATACTGTTAGAGCTGAGACACATAGAAGGCGTCGTTCAGTCTTAGTAGTGGTGGTGGTAGTGCTAGCAGATAACCCACTTCACCAACCTGCGACAGAACTTCAAACAGTCAGATGAACCTTGGAGAAATCTTACTTCCCCTGCCGAACCTCTATTTCCCACGCCGAGGGGAGACCTCCAAGAACACGTGGTCCCCAACCTCGAACTCCAAGGGTCTCCACCTATTATTAGCATATGACTTTTGCTGGTCCGGGGCTACCTTCTTCCTCTCCCATAGAAGTTGAACCTTATCTATCGTGATCTGAACCACATCGGGGCCAAGAACACCTACCTCCATGACCTCTATCCAATAAACGGGTGAGCGACACGACCTCCCATACAAATATTTGAAAGGAGCCATGCCAATGGTAGAGTGATGGATGTTGTTGTAGGGAAACTACACCAGAGGAAACTGTCATGCCCACGATCCCCCAAAGTCTAACACATATGCCCGTAGCATATCCTCCATCATCTGGATGGTGAGTTCTATTTTCCCATCTGTCGGGGGGTGGAAAGTAGTGATGAGGCATAGCCGGGTGCCAAAATAATGTTGTAGTCCTTTCCAGACACGTCATGTAAACCGGGTATCCCGATTCGAGAATATGGACCTTGGAACCCCGTGCAACTGCACCGCCTCATCTATGTATCTCATTGCTAGGGCATCCACCGTACCTGACCCCTTGATAGACCGGAAGTGAGATGATTTCATCAGTCGGTCCACCACTACCCAGATAGCATCGCAACCCCCTTGAACTCTGGATAATATCGTGACGAAATCCATCGATTTTTCATACAACTTCCACTCAGGTACATTTAAAGGTTGTAATAGACCTCCTAAGATGCGGTTTTGAGCCTTAAACTACTGACACACGAGGCACATTGCTATGAACTATATCGTTTTATGATTATCCCTAGGGCACCGAAACATACTCTTCAATCCCCAATACATCTTGGAAACTCCATGGTGCACCGCTAAGGGTGATTTGTGTAACTCACCAAGAACTCTATTGCACTTCATCTCAGGGTGGACATCCTCCCTTGGAATAGAATCTGATTCTGACCATCCTCCGACCATCCATCTGGAGCATTTCTCTAGATAATGCGATCGTGCATTACATCAGTCTCTGAGTCTCCCCACTAAGACTCCTCTACCTATTGCGACAGAGAGGACATCATTTTCATCTAAAACAAAAAACCTCTAACACTATCCATCCTTGCATCTAGGTGCAGGGTAGCCAACTCCTCCATCATCTTCTAAGCATCTTCCGATTCTTGAACCATGTTCCTCTGTATCTTTATTCTTAAGCCATCAGCCACCACATTATCTTTTCCTGAGGTGTACGAAATATCGAAGTGGTAGTCCTGAAGGATTTCCATCCACATTCACTACCTAATGTTTAGGTCCCGCTGGGAGAAGATATGCTTCAAGATATTGTGATCTGTGAGGACCACAAATCACTCCCCGATGAGGTAATTCCACAACATCATTAGTGCGAAAACAACCACCATAAGATCCAGATCATGGGTAGCATAATTATGCTCATGAAGATGTAACTTCCTAGAATTCTAAGATATCACTCTCTGTTGTTCCATCAACACACACCCCATGCCAAGTCCAAAAGCATCACAAAACACCCAAAATAACACCCCTTCCTCTGGAAGCCTGAGCACCGGAGCACTGGCCAACCTTTCCTTCAGGTAATTTAAGGCTTCCCCACACTGCCCATTCCACATGGAAGCATGATCCTTCTTGGTGAAGGCTGTCATAGGTGATGAATCTTAGGAGAAGATGGGCGCGAACCTCCAGTAGTAACCTTCTAGACCAATGATACTATGAACCTCTGCCACGTTCTTGGGTGTTTCCCAAGAAACAACCACCTCGACCTTTGATGGGTCCACTGTTATACCCTACTCGGACACCACGTGCCCATGGAAGTGCACATCTCGCATCCAGAACATGCACTTGGACAATTTTCCATAGAGTTGGTGTCGTCGGTGGACTTCTAAAATAGTTCTCAGATGCTCATCCTGATCCTCCTCTAATATTGAGTAGATCAGGATGTTGTCAATAAATATGACTGTGAACCGGTCTAGGTATTTTTAGAAAACGGAGTTCATGAGCCCCATTGACACAGCTTGAGCGTTCGTAACGCCAAACAACATGACCAGAAACTCAAAGTGCCCATATCTGCACCTAATGTCAATCTTCGAGATGTCATCCTCCTTCACCCTCAAGTGGTGATATCCTGACCGAATGTCAATCTTGGAGAACCTCCCTACCCCTTTTAACTGGTCGAAAAGGACATCTATTATTGGGAGAGGGTAAAGGTTCTTGATTGTTACCTAGTTCAGTCTCTGGAAGTCTATCAACAATCTGAGACCACCATCTGCATTCTTTGTGAATAATACTGGAGCACCCCATGGTGATTCACTTGGTCGAACAAAACCCTTCTTCATTAGATCGTCAATATGAATCTGCAAATCCCACAACTCAGAAGGCATCATCTGGTAGGGAGCCATCGAAATCGGACGAACACCAGGTTTCAAGTATATCCCAAATTCAACATCACGTAGAGGGGGTAGAGTTTCCACCACTTCCGGGAAGACATACATGAACTCACTGATGATCCCCGGGACTTCCACCATCTCTGTGTCCGCCGACACCACTGACAGCTCATCTAAAAAGGAAAGGAGGGGCACCACTCGCCAGCAGCCTTTCTGACTATCCTGCTCACTGAAGAAAGTCACAAGTCGACCGCCCAAATCTGGAAACACGATCCTTCTTCGAAAGCATCCAATAATGGCACATACAGAGAACAGCCATTCAATGCCCAAGATGACATTGTATGGTTATATATGTAATAGTAGTATATCCCTGCTAGACTGATGTGGCCATGTCATTAGTCTACACCCTCGAAAAACATAAGACAATTCCGTCTGACCTCCGACAAGCGAACTCAACACCAAGGGAACTGAAAGTCTCTTAGTGTCTAAACCCAGAGCACAGGACATAATAGGTGTAACAAAGGAGTGAGAAGCTCCTGTATCGAACAAGGCATAGAGAAGAGTACTAAAAAACTTATCGTACCTCGAATGACTTTCAGCCCTGATGGAACTACTGCCTCTGCTGCATGTAACTTCCCACGCATAGATCCTCTTCCCCTCGACTGTCGCTCACCCCCCTGACTGCGCCCAGGTCAAGGTCCCTGAGAAGCGACCTGAGGTCGGCCTCCTCCTGTAATGTCTGCCCTTGGAGGAGCGGAAGCTCACTGTCCCTGTTGCTGCTTTTGAATGGGACAGGGTGGAATCTACTACAGCTGAGGTGGGTGCTGCACCAGACCACCCCCGTTGTATTGTACTCGGTCCAGACACATGATTCTGAAGGTGCCCACGGCTGCCAATGATGAATCATATGGGTCCTGTGTGAGAAAGGAAAGGGCGAGGACCGGGAGATCGGAATTGGAACTGCTGAGGCCTACTCGCTACTGGTCAAAACCATGAGGGCCCTAATGTTGGAGGCCTGCTGCTGATTTCCTTCCACATCGACAAGCCAAACTATGTTCCCTCTCGCAATACACCTCCAAGCGTTTGCATCATTTCCAAAACTTCAGCCTTCTTCTGGACCTCCAAGTACATCGGTAGGGTGAAGGGGGTAACCGCATATTGAAGGGAAGGTTGGAGTTACTCCTCTAAACCTCACTCATGAGACTCCTCATCCGGAAACAGGTCCAAAGAAAAGAGAAGGAGATCCTTAAACTAGACCCCCAAATCCCTCACTAACATACCCACTACTCGAGGGAGAGTAGTTCTTTCCTCTTCTCAGCCTTAACCGTGGAAGAGAGGAATTTCACCCTGAACTCCCTCTCGATGTCCGTCCACATCACCTCAGCCTCCCTATTCTCACCATGATAAAGATTCCACCAATGACATGCTACTCTACGCATCTGGATTACATCCAGAGGAACCCAGTACTCCGTCAGATCCCAGATCAAGCTGAAAGCTATCACCAGCTCCTCTAGCCATCTCTCTATCTCCACGTTAGAGATGATTCCCTCGTAATTCCCAAGGTTCTTCCCCCTGAATGGCATGTAGATACCTCTTCCACTGACCTTCCTCCTCCTCTCAGTCATCCCTCTATCGATCATCCAAATCAACCTCTTGGTACTCAATCGCCCGCACTACCCTTGGTCACCGTCTAGGTGCAATAGCTTCATGGTAAACAAGGAATGTCTAAGCCCGAGTAGTGTAGAATATTGATTTTAAATTCTCATTGTCTTCTTATTCATTTTAAATCCCCAAAATACCATAGAAACACAGGAACACAAGTCATTATGATGCATGCACCTTTCCTAGGGTCTCTACCCTGCAATCAGTGTAGCCTCATTTGGTCATTCGGTAGGCTCAGAGTCCTTGTCTCGGATCACGAGGGCCCTAAAATTTAGTGTCCTAGCCGGTCTTCCCTGGACTATTTCACACACCATGATTTTCCAACACTATTTCCCTTCCATTCCATGCAATACTCAATATGAATAACTCCGAACTCCATCCTATCTTTCAACCCCCTGCCTCTCATACCATTCTATCACGACGCGCCTTCACCAAGAATAGGTAAGGGACAATAGATTGTAAGACCCTTCCTTCTTCATGTTGAAAGAGAGATAATGACCCCTGATACCTGCCTTAAATATGCCCCGGAGTGGCAACTAGTACCAAGGGTATAGAATCACATGCAAGATGGAAGGCATTACACCCCTTTCCATTTTGATTGGATTGGGATATAAGATAATAATTCCCAATAACACTGAAAGTGGAAGTACAAGAAAATCCAAAACAACCCATTAACATATGAATGTTTCAAAAGTAAGGCTAAAAAAGTACAAGACAATTCCAAATGAATGTAGCAAGAAAATAAACAACAAGAGAAACCATCCCAACGTCCGAACTTGTACGATCATGAACAATCCCTGAAGGCCTCTTGGAAACCTGAAAGAAATTTTTTATATGTAGGGTGACCATACAAGTATACTCAATAGGGAAAACCAAAATCTCTCATGCAGTAGTGGGGAGGAATTCCAATGCCCTGTGAGAAAAGGAGATAACCAGAGCACCTAGCAAGGAAAACTATCCACCCAAGCCTCAGTAAGGAACACTCCCCAAATAACGCAAGCCAGGTAATGTAATAGTAATAGAACATTGATATTTGTGTACCCCACGCCAATTTCCCTATGGTTATTTTATACATCCTACGCATCGGACCTCTCCGGCCATTCTCTATGCAGTCCCACTGCCATACCCCCACCCGGACACACATGAACCACCACAACCACACGTCATGCCCGCAGACACCTGGGCCACAACAAATACTTCCACACCCGAAGACACCTAGGCCTCATCCCAAAAACACATGGGAAACAAACTTCCTGCACATACCTAGTCCAACCACCACAGCTACCCTTCCTGATGAATCTTGGTCTATAATGGACCTCATGGCATGTAACACCTCGCCCATAAATCATTTTCTTGAGGAGGAGGTGAGGGAAACATGGCCTTAAGCGACGTTCCCATGATGCCAAATGCTATAAATAAATGCCAAGGGCTTCAAGATCAAATTGGGGAACGATTTTTCCTTATGAAAAAACCAACCAAACCATCCATTAACCACTAAAATATGATGTATGTCAATAAAACAATCAAGCATGCATTCCAAAAAGACCACCAAGTTGTACCACAATACACCCCAGAAAAAATAAAACCAGACATGTCTACACCACATCAATGTACAAGCGGAAACCAACAACCAAATCTATGAGCCATGACACCCCCACAGCTACACACTATTCTCCAAGCTCCATGCTCCACCAAAAAATCACAATGCACCACTAAAAGAGAGAGACCCCTCACCTTGGCCCACGTCATGGTACACAACATCTACAAAGACACCAGCGTGCCAAAGCAGAGGGTGAGTACTAAAACTCAGTAGGATTTCCCCGAATGACTTTCTTACAAACACCACTTGGATAAAACTGTTAGCACATTTATATAAAACAATTTAAATAAAATAATCACAAGTAAAACCATTTACATGGGCCAAACATGCCCTTACCAAGCCATCACAACCAAACCAAGCAACCAAGGGAAAGCAAACCAAACATGCCACAAGTCATTTCATCATTCACACATTAGCACAACAATTTCCAACATGGAAAGCAAAGTATAACAAAAAAACCAAATGGTGGAGCTTCCGTCCAACACGTACACCCTTTCACACCAACAATCAAAATGGTGGTGCTTCCGTCCAACTCGTTCACCCATTCACACCTAGTGGCACTTCTCGTCCACTTAACCTTTATTGGTGGCCCTTTCGACCACTATACACCCCCTTTTTATAGTGGAACTTCTCGCCACTTCCACACAACATTCCAATCAATCACATCCAGGCATATTACCCACCAAGGTCACAAAAACATGCAATAAACCAATTCCATTTCACATCAATCCATATCAATAAATCACCCCTTGATTGAAAATAATTTTCCATACCAAACCACATTTCAATAAAAAACCTCTTTATTGAAAACCATTTTCATCAATCATTTTCAAAAATCACCCATAGCATCCCATTTTAAAATCCACAACAAATGAATTTCACCATAAAACCCCCATTTTCCCAGAAATCCCCAAAACATCACCCAAGGGATTTTCAACCAATTTCGCAAAAAAATCACAATTAAATTATCTGCACAAAAAATTAATTGTAAACAAAGAACCACTAGTTCTAACAATGTGGAGTCGAGAGAGAATCCACCGAAATTTAGGATTTTTGAGAAATCTACCCATGAACAACCGCGCCTCAAATCCGGAGAACGCACCACCAAAACCTCTCTAGATCCATTTCCCTCACATCCACAAGCATTAATCATAACATCCAGGAAACCAAAACCCAAGATCCACACAAAAAAACTATAGATATTGAAAACTAAGAAAGAGATGGATGTATATCTTTATGAAAACACAAGGAAACCAAGAGTAGAAACTTACCCGGAAGAAACCACCTTCAAAAAACCATGAAACCTCTTCAAAAACATTAAAAATGAGTGGGAGAGCCCCCCCAACCCTTGAGAAACGAAAATATCGAGTGATCTTCGAGTTGGACTGAATATGGAGATGAATGAGGAATGCCCGAGTGAGCCCGGGTTTTAAAACCCTATTTTTATGTGGCAGCAGGGTTAGCCCGCACAGTTTGGCAAACCATGCGCTAACCATGCACATGATACTACCTCAAGAGAAAGGGTCCACATGGTTTCCTCGCTTGGTCTGGAAAACTGTGTGCAGGCCATACAAAGCCTACTGTCTTCCCTTGCACGTTTTCCTGGGGAATCCGCACAGTTTCCACTAACCATGCTCAATCTGTTCTCCATAAGAAAAGCCTTTAAACTCATTCAATGCCATTAAAAACTCTCCCAACCCTTTCCCAACTCATCCCATTAACTTTAAACACACAAAAATGAATAATAATAGGCTACATACCTCAAACCAAGTTTACTACATTCTCCCCACCATTGTACATTTCGTCCACAGAAAGTAGTGAACCTGCCCTTTGCCGAAAGAGCTCGGGCCACTGCTCGACCATTTATTTCTCCCGCCTCCATGTCGCCTCTTGAATATGACCATGTTTCCACAAGACATGAACTAAACCAATACTTTTACCATGAAAGACTTTCTCTTGCCTATCCACAACCCGCACTGGCACGTGCACCCACGAAGCATCCGGTTCTAGTTCAACATTATCCAATCAAATCAAATTGTTATGATATGACTGATACTTTTTAAACTGCGACACTTGGAACACATTGTGCACTACACTAAACCTAGGTGGAAAAGACAAACGATAATCCACCTCAACAAACCGCTCAAGAATCCCAAAATGCCCAATATACCTCGGAGATAACTTTCACTGCTTCCCAAACCGACGATGTCCCACCCTTGGAGAGATCATAAAGAAAACATGATCACTCACCTCGAATGACAACGACCATCGATGATGATCCGCATATGATATCTGATGACTCTGAGCCATCTCCATTCTATTCCTGATCAACATGATCTTCTCTTTAGTCTCCTGGACAAGTCTTGGTCCGACCATCGAGGACTCACCCGTTTCCACCAAACAAAGTGTAGAACAACATAGCCTCCCATACAAAACTTCAAACGGAGCCATATGTATAGATTCTTGATAACTGATATTGTACGAGAACTCAACCAAAAACAAGTTCTCCTCCCACAAGCCACCAAAATACATGACAAAAGCCTGCAACAAATCCTCCAAAGTCTATATCATCCTCTCGGATTGACCATCCGTTTAAGGGTGATACACCGTTCTCATAGTCAACTTAGTTCCAAGTACTTTCTATAAGGATTTCCAGAAACGAGGTGTAAAACTCAGATCTCTATCTGATACCATCGAAACTAGAACCCCATACCTTTTTAGAACCAACCTGATCTAGATTATGGATAGATCCTCCACAATATGAGATTCACGAATTGGAATGAAATGGGATGACTTCGTTAGCTGATCCACTATCACCCAAATGGATTCATGCTTTTGACCGTTCTTGGGAGACCTGTGACAAAATACATTGCTATTTTCTCCCACTTCCAAATAGGGATTGGTAAGGAATGTAGCATTTCTGCTAGCCATTGATGCTCTACCTTGACTTACTGACAAGTCAAGCATCTCGAAACAAACTCAGCCACTCTCATTTTCATACCAGTCCACCAAAACTGCACTTTCAACACTTTATACATTTTCTAAATTCCAGGATGAACATCCCACCTAGAATGATGATACTTCTTTGAAGATCCTCCTGACATGAATCTGGTACAACCATCCTATTCCAGAAACAGAAAACAAAATCTCCATTCAGTTACCAATACTCAATGGTCTCCCCGCCGTTGAGTCTCGACCCCATGGTCACACACTCAAAATCAGATATCTATTCCTCTTTAACCAGGGAAACCAAGTTTGGAATCAACAAAACAAGAAAGAAGACCACTCTATCACCCTAGTCTTCACATTCCAATCGCATATCAGCTATAATTGAAATAAAATCCCACTGGTTCGATGCATGTTTTACCACCTGCGCATATGATTTTCTACTTAATGCATCCACCACCGAATTTACCTTACCTGGTGTGCACATTAAGTCAAAATCAAGCATCCAGAGATATTCCATCCATCTCCTTGGCCTTATGTTTAAATCCCTTTGTGAGAAAATGTGTTTCAAGCTCTTATGATCTGTATATACCATGACTTTATCAACGAAGAGATAATTACGCCACACTTTCAAGGAATGGACCACTTCTGCCAACTACAAATAATGAGTTGGGTAGTTCTTATAATGCGCCCTCAACTTTCATGAGTCATATGAAAACACATGATTTCCTTTCATGAGAACACACCCCAACCCTGATCCTGATGCATCACAATACACCACGTACCATTTTCCTGGTTTTGGAAAAACTATGATTGGTGCTGATGTAAGGCGACCCTTTAGCTCATAGAAACAATACTGACATTGTTCATTCCACTGTAATAGAACATTCTTTATTGTCCAAGCTGTCATCGGTGAAGCCAAATGTGAAAAATCACGAACAAAATGCCGATAATACCAAACTATACCAAGAAAACTCCATATCTCAAACACATTCTTTGGTGGTTTCCATGAGATAACATCCTATAGATTTTCCAGATCCACTGAAACACCTCTTTCTGAAATCACAGGGCCACGAAAATGAACTTATTGTATCCAAAAGACACACTTTGACAATTTGGAATACCACCACTAATCCCTCAAGATCAACAACACTGTCGCCAAGTGCTTCTCATGCTACACTCTTTTCCTTGAATACACCAGAATATCATCTACAAAGACCACCACAACTGAATCCAGATATCTTTTAAATACTCGATTCATCAATGCCATGAACACTGATGGTGCATTATTTAGACCAAAGGGCATAAACACATATTCATAGCGGCCATATCTTCTTCTGAAAGCTATTTTAGGAATATCGTCTTTCCTCACCTACTATTGATGATATTCCGTCCTCAGGTTGATCATGTAGAACTACTCGGCTCCCCTCAACTGGTCGAAAAAATCATCAATTCTTGGAAGTGGATATCTGTAATTTATCGTAACTTGGTTAATTCTACGATTATAAACATAGATACTCAATGTTCCATCCGCATTTTTTACAAACAACATAGGTTCTACCCACGAAGACGTGCTAGGCTAGATAATCCCTTTGTTTTCTAACTCTCCCAACTGGACATTCAATTCTAGCAAATCAGTAGGTGCCATCTGGTAAGATGGATGTGAGATCAGATTGGTCCCCAGAATGAGATCAATTGTAAACTCCACTTCTCTTACGGGAGGTATCCTATATAATTCTTCAGCAAATACATCCATGAACTGATCTAACACTGTAGGAAGAATATTCTATTCAACACCATATACCGATTCTAATGACAAGACAACCAACTTATATGATCAATTTCCCACTGCAGGTGGTAATAAACCCGTTTCACCCTTCCTTTCATTCTTATCTCCTCTAAAGAGATTTCTAATTCCATTGTGTGTCGTAAAATCCACTGTTCATTCACCACAATCAATGTGGGACTTAAACGCCACCAGCCAATCCATTCCCAGGAGTACATCATACACATCTATCTCAACCATTGAGAAATTCCACACTAGCTTATCCTCGCCCACAAAAATACAACATGCTATACACAGGAAGGCTCGACACTCTCTTCGTCCCATGGGAATTTGATGTTTTAAAACCGAGGGCATCATTTCTACACTTAAACCCAGAAACTCAACCACACATGCAGCTATAAAAGGGTGTGAAGTACCCGTATCAAACAACACTTCCATCAAGTTAGAATTTTAAAGAATAGTACCTCGCACTGTGGATGGTCCTGAATTATCATCCACCACAACCTGCTCAGCTCCAAACATATGTTTACATTCCACGCTCTGCTCTTTATTTCCCTGTTGAGGCGTCGTGGTATTTCTAGAATCACCATGACCCACTTTACCCTAATGCTGAGGGGTATGCTGCTGCCCCCGTCCCGTCGAAGCATAGGATGTCTGTGATCCCTGAGGAGTGTCACGGGTACCCAACCTTGGAGCATTCTGACAGTAACGCTGCAAATGCCCCATATTCTTACAATTATGACAAGCTTGAGGTTGTTTCGTACAATCCCGCTTGATTTGGCTCGTAGAACCACACTGAAAAAATCCACGCTTGCTCTGGGGCTTCAGAGGAAGATTCACCGATCCTGCCATCAGATTATATTCCATATTCACGCCCTGGGAATATGTTTCCCTCCTTCTCTTGAACCCAGCATTAGTGTTCCCAAAATTCCCCATGGGTACCACCATGATTCCTCCACCCGGACCTCCCAACAGTTTTCACTCAGCCACCTAGGCTCTATTAACCATCTCTGTGTAATCATCTATACACAGTACTACTATCATTGAATGGATGTGATGCCTTAATTGTTCTTCATAGATCCATACCTTCAATGATGTGGTGCCCACCACCTCGGGTGCAAACCTTACTATGTTCATAAACTTAGATGCATATTTCGTCACACACCTAAGCTCTTTCTTCAGACTAAAGAAATAATTCCTACGCTGATTTCTGAATGTATGTGGGTAGAATTTTTTACTAAACAATTCTTCAAATCCATCACATGTCACACCTTGGTCTGTCTCCGCATGTACTACCCAGTCCCACCACTGAATGGAAAGATCAACCAACATATACGTGGACAACTTCACTTTTAACTCTACCGAAGTTCCCAAGAACTCAAAGATCTTGTTCATTCTATTCAACCATGCTTCTATCATCTCTGGTTCAGAATCACCCTTGAAGATGGGTGGATTCTTCTTTGAAATTGAACCTCATGATCCACATGCCTTGGTTCATCCACTTTATTTCCACTTTCCACAGCTTGGAAAGCTTGCATTAAGCTTTGCACTGGCTTCTGTTTCACCTGAGGCTCAGGTGCTACCACATTCTCAGGAGCCTCCTCTGGTAGGTCTCTATGACGCCTACACTGTTCCATTTCTATAAATAGAAAATAAAAAACCATGACTCTTACTTCCGTCGACATCAACAATTCCCAATTCAAATCATACTACACAATACCTTGACAACAAGGCTTTCCACCTTTCCACATTTACCATGTTTTACCATTTTAGAAAACCAATCCAATTTCAAAATACCACCAGTTTCCATGTTTCAAATCCTTTAGTTTTGAAACCCAATTCAAAATTTTCAAAATCCACACATTCATATCACATCATAAATCATTATACTCCAATGAAATATACATCCTAGAGGGAAGTAATTTCTACCTTATACCTCTTGCACTTCTCATTAGATACAACCACAACAATGAGATTTTCAATGCGTTTGAGCGTCTCCGAAACTCTTATGTGTCCAACTCCCTGGTTACTTGAATTTATGCATAAGAGGGTTAGCTATGTCCTTTTATGATATACATTCCATGTTACGAAATTCCTACACCTTGCTACTATCCCGACACAATGAATATACCACAATGAACGTCAACTCCAAATTTGAGAATCAACTCCAACGGACTGAACAAGTTGATACCCCTTGTAACACCCCGCCCCTACCTCATTGGTTTGAGGAGGTTGTGAGGGCTACTTGGCCTTAAGCAACATTCCCAAGATGCCAAAGGCTGTAAATAAATGTCGAGGGCTTCAATATCAAATTGGGGAACAATTTTACCTTAACAAAAAACCAACCAAACCATACATTAACCACTACTATATGATGTTTTTCAATGAAACATTCAAGCATGCATTCCCAAAAGACAACCAACTTGTACCACAATACAACCAAACATGTATACACCACATTAGTTTACAAGAGAAAACTAACAACCAACACTACGATCCATGGAACCCCCACTACTCCACAACAAGCTCAAAGATCCACCAAGATATCACAATGCACTACTAATGGAGGGAGATGCCTTAACATTGCCTCCATCATGGTACACAGCATTTGAAAAGACACCAATGTGCCAAAGCAGGGGGTGAATACTAAAGCTCAGTATGATTTTCCAAAATGACTTCCCTACACATGACATTAGGATAAAACCATTATCACATTTATATATAACAATTTATATAAAATAATCAGAAGTAAAAACCTTTCTACAAGCAAAACATTCCCTTACCACGACATAACACCCAATCCAAGCTACCAATGGGAAGCCAACCAAACATGCCACAAGCCATTTCATCATTCAGACATTAGCACAACAATTTCCAACTTGCGAAGAAATGCACAACAAAACAACTAAACAATGGATCTTCCTTCCAAACCGTTCACCCTTTCTCATCAACAATCAAAACGATGGAGCTTCTGTCCAACCCGTTCACCCATTAACACCTAGTGGCACTTCTCGTCCACTTATCCTTTGATGGTGGCCCTTCCGTCCACTATCCATCCACTTTTTATAGTGGTACTTCTCGCCACATCCACACAATATTCCAATAAATCACAACCAAGCATATAACCCACCATGGTCACAACAACATGCAATCAACCAATTCTATTTCATATCAATCCACTTCAATAAATAACACCTTTATTGAAAATCATTTCCCATACCAAAAAAAATTTCAATAAAACAGCCTCTTTATTGGAAAAAATTTCCATCAATCATTTTCACAAATCCAACAATAGCATCCCATTTAAAAATCTCCATTTTAAAATCCACAACAAAATAATTTCACCATAAAACCCCATTTTTCCCAAATATCTTGAAAACATCACCCAATGGATTTTCAACCGACTTAGCACAACAAATCACAATTAATTTTTCAGGACAAAAATTTAATTGTAAATAAAGAACCACTAGTTCTAACAAAGTGGAGTGGAGAGAGACGCCACCTACCTTTAGGGTTCTCAGGAAATCGACCCACGAACAACTGTACCTCAAATCCAGCTAACGCACCACCGAAACTTCTCTATATCCCTTTCTCTAACATCCACAAGCATTAATATTATCATCCAAGGAAACCACAACCCAATATCTACACAAAAAAATTGTAGATCAAGAAAACAAAGAAATAGAGCGATGTAGATCTAGAGGAATACACAAGGAAACCAAGAGGAGAAAATTACCTGGGAGAAACCACCTTCAAACCACCAAGAAACCTCTTCAAAAGACATCCAAAATGAGTGGGAGAGCCCCTCCAACCCTTGAAAACCAAAAATACCGAGTGATCATCGAGTGGGAGAGAATTCGGAGAGGAATTAGGCAAGCCCGAGTGAGCTCGGATTTTAAAACCCTATTTTTATGTGGCTGCACGGTTAGCCCACACGGTTTGGAAAATAGTGTGCACGCTACTACCTCAAGTGCAAGGGTCTGCACGGTTGCCTCGAATGGTTTGGAAAACCATGCGCAGGCCGTGAAAAGCCTACTCTCTCCCCCTGCATGGTTTCTTGGGGAATCTGCATGGTTTCCACTAACCGTGCTAAAACCGTGATCCATTAGAAAAGCCTCCAAAATCATCCAAACCCATTCCAAACTCTCCCAACCTATTCCCATCTCATCCCATTCTCTTTAAACACATAAAAATGAATAAAAAAGGCCACATACCTCAAACCGGGGATACTACAGGCCATCATAGACTACCCGAATGATCTTGGGCTACGTGGGAAAGGGAGAAGAAAATGAACTAATAACCATCCACTCATAGGAGTTTTGGGAAAACACACTCCCCTATGAAATGGGGGTGTTCGGCACTAAGTTCTCAACATGGGTGGGGAATGAATAAGAAACATAAGAAATAAAAATATATGTATAAGTAACAAGAACTCATCCCAACATAGGGTTTCCAAAACCAACATATGCACAAACACCCTCTTTACTATTCATTTTTAAAAAAGCACATCACTCACAGCCAAGTCGAACTCATTTCCAAAACCAATTCCCTATTGAACCGCTCTTGTTTTCATTTTCATGTGATTCCATTTCTGTAAATTCTTCACTACTGGGAAACTAATAGGCAGAGCCACAAGCCATGGAAATAGGAAACAACAAGACATCAATTTATGAATTCACACCCAGTTCTCTTGTAATGTCACATCAATAAAAGGGATCCATCAGATCCCTCAATGAACTAGAACCAAACTAATCCTCAAGGTATAGCCCCACACGGCCTTAGGTCCACCAACAATTGTAACAACATAGGATCCCATCCCTATCCATATCACCCCATAAGCATAAAACAACCCCCATACTACCAAGACATATGAATTAATTTTTTAGATTCAGGCACATCATTCATTTAGTTTCCCCCCTAACTATTTAGTTAATTGGGGTGATCACACAAGGATCGTTGTTCACTGGGCATCCATTTAATCGGCTGAGTTTATGTGATTAACCAATTTCCATGTTACACCATTTATTCAAATAATTTATCCAGCAAGAAACATAGGTTCATTAGTGCCCAAAAAAGTCCACAAATGAAGATGGTTTTCAGGTGGCACAAGCCCATACAATGCACAACACGTAATCAAGGATAAGAGTACAGCAGAAACATCGGGAACCCCCCCCCCTTATTCTTGAATGGTCCATTTATTATCTTCATTATGTTTGGTCTCATCCATCCTAGGAGAAATGGTAGAATACCCACCCCACATGATTCACAGTAAAATAGAGACAAAGGAAAAAAATCCCTACTTGGATGATCAACGATCGATGTTTCTCCACCTTGCGCCAAGAGCTGGGGATGCACGAATTGTAGGGGAAGAGATCTAAGGACTCCAAGAACGAGTAAGAATGCTTCAGCATAGGTGCACCACTTGCCTCGGGAAGGGTGGCTCCAAACACACAGGGAAATAAAAAGGAGACTGACCAAGAAGAAGAAAAAAATTCTAGTTCGATATAAGATGAGATCCCATTGTTACGATATTTGGAATTTTGCATGGATTTGTAGTTGGATCGTGGTTTTCCACATGGTTGGTTGGTTACACATGATGGAATAAATTTTAATTTAATAATTCTCATCAGAGAAGTGGCCATAACAGCTATGTGTTTAAAGGGTTTCCCATAAATCGTGTAACAGGGGCATAACTGGAAGTATGGAGAAAGGGTGTGACACCGAGTAAAAGCCATGAATTTTGTTAAGTAATGGTTCGTCTAGATCATGGGGGATTTAAGATATTATTTATGGGGTTTAAATGGCTTTGAAATGGGGCATTAAATCATTTTATGTCAAAAGGCACGTTGTGCAAGAAGATAAAGTTGGGAACTGGAAAAAGAACGAAGACCGCTTGGTGAGGACAAGGAGCCACCGTCTGGGTGCCCCCCTCATGGGGCCACCGTCACGGTGCCACCCTCACGGTGACACCATTTCAATGAGGGGCTATGACTCATGCCACCTTTTATGTTGAACCGTTTGATGGAACAATGTTTTGGGAAAGTGTTGGACCAGGAGGGTCCGGGCCGTTACACCCATGTGTGGGATTTCCCAAAAAATGATTTTTTTTATACAGATTCCCCACATATGTGAATATATTCACATAATTAAATATTTTCAATCTGAATACTTTAGGTATGAAAATTCAACAAATAATGCAGATTTATTTCAAAAGATAACCCATTATATGAATCTAACCATGGATGATATTTTTTCTACAAAATTTATGAACATATTCTAGGAAGATGATTTAGGATCTGAGAATAATTTCTTGCATATGTATCGTAAGATGTAAAATATTTAGTTGATGTTGAACAATTTGACTACATGACAGAATATATAGGTGAATCTAGCCACATATGAATTATTTTTCACTATTTATGGGTATTTCTCAAGACATAGGTTGTTTTATTTTATAATTCCACTAGTGGCATAAACTAAATGTTAAATTACATCAGGAAATGTAATAAAAATTAAATAATTCATAAAACATCATATACCATAAAATGGGAGCCATGTTCATTTTTGATAATTAAGATGGCTGTTTTTGGTAAGTTATGGTGAATTAAAGGAAATATTATTCACATTGTTGAGAAAGATTTCACATTGAAAATTAATAAGATACAACTGTGAATAAGTCTACTTATAAAAATATCAAATATATTATCGTAATTTTTTAATTTTTTTAAAGGTAATTGTGATAGGGCCGCATAATTATGAATGATATAGAGGTATTTAATAATTCACTATAAATATAATATGTGAATTAGTGTCATAGAGGTTGCAGTGGACATGATACATGATTTTGTTTTTAAATACTATTTTTCTATCATGCGAAAACTGAAATGATATTATAAATAAGGGTATTTTATATTTGGTTTCATATAAGAATCATTCATGAGTTTATTGTTGTATTTAATTGAAAATAATTTCACACAGAAAACCATTATAATAGGAGTGATAAATAATGAAATGGAATTAAGTTATGATATTTTAATTCATAAAAATATAAAACTAAACGCAAGAGGTTTGTAGATTTATATATAAAGATTTATTTGATACATACACAAGAATTACATATGAGGTAAATGTATGAGTGTTCATTGAAACACATAAATAAAATCGGAGAGGTTGTTAACTATGTTATTTATGAAAATATTCACGGACATTTATAAAATTAAAACATTATTTTTTCTTATGAAATTTTATTTTAGGAAGTAAAATATATATTAGTTTCATATAAATTTGAATAAAAAGGGTTTCCAATGTTATTATTGAGTGAAAAAAGAATCTATGAATATGTAATTCACAATATTTTTTCAATGGTGCATTGGGAATCAATTTTTCCATCCATCCAGAACAATTGAATCATTTGGATAATATGTCACTAAAGTTGAATATACCTATAACACTATTAACAGTGTGGGTCTCCTATATAATAATTTTTTTGGAAGAGTAAGGTGACCTTTTCCCTTTAAAGGCTGTTATAACCAGTAATGGTAGTGAGCATTGGGTATTAGTTAGCCAATCTATAACCATTAATGGTAGTGAGATCGGGCAGGGAGTGACCTTAGATTTGTATCCATCGAAATAAGTGATCCTTCTGGTTAATTAGTTCATCAATCTAATTTTTATGTCATGTTCCCTGGATTAGTCAAATGTTTGTGAACCAAGTAAAAATATTTATGTCCCTTCATTAATTTCATTCCAAATTCGTAAATAAATTTTATATGGCTGAGGGTCAAATGAGAAGTTGAAGACAATAATATTTCATGGGGAAAAAGGATTATTATAGGAAATTTAATGTATATACTAAAGGTGTTCTAATTTGGGAACACCATAATTCACCACCTCAAAGGGTGCCTATATGGAACCCAATATCAACAATAAAAAATTTCATCATTATAATGATAATTTCCCTATAGAAATATATTGCTTCAATATTTCTTCTTCTACACACATTTATATAAATGGAAGTCATAATTCTTCCTCCAAGACATATCTTTATAATTTAATCATATTTTTAGTTAAAATTCATTGATGGAACTCCACTATACATCTTCCCAAAATCAGATATTATATTCTCTTAGAATATTTATATTTCTAACAACTATAATAAAATTATACGAAATTTATCCATCCAACCATTGATCCAATTTTTTGGTAACCATTCTCCTCTACTAATCCATTGATATTATGAAAGATGTAACATGTATTTTAAATTGAAAATAATGTTAATATAAAATAGAGTTAGACACCTAAAATCCCATGCCATCACCATAAAAAATGGGTTAAATCAACAAAAAAGTATTGAAAATTATATAATTAACAGGATTCACCTCATTTTGGCATGATCTACAATTTTCTATACATGTTCATGGTAGAAATCATTCGTAATGATATGGTTCTTTGTTAATTATTTTACATATATATAATTTCTATGTATCATATTCATGTTATGAAATTATCATGGTGTGATCATCTATGTCATCATTATCCTCAAAAAATCGTTGAGACAACATACATCCTTATAGATAAATTATGTAATTATAGATAATTAACATCCTATATTTCAATAATCACAGCATTACTTTATTTATATTGGCCATCAATTGATATGAATTCAACCATATCACATGATAGGTTTTGTCATTACAATACTCAATTTCATGAACATATCTAAGTAAGTAGTACTATTTGAATCAAGATATGCCTTTTCAAAACATTCCATATTTTCCATGGATTGATATCATCAGAAATAATAATTTAACTTCTTTGTAAATGTGATGTTTCTTGCATATTCTCTTTCTCATCATGTCCATCATTCCCATAGGGTTACTAACTCTCACATATTAATTTCAATTATGGGGTAAAGTTAAAACTCTATCATAAGACTTTGGTAGTGTGTTCGTCCTTCCCATAGTGTGAAATCATCATAAATAACTATTACTCATTATATTTTATTTCAAACCATTTAATTTTTTCCAAACACAGGATAATATATACAAAAAATATACATCCATATATGGGGGTCCTAATGTGTTTATTAATTTTCTGGGAATCTCAATAATAACATGATCATTATTTTATTATGTTAAAATATTCATCGAATACCACATTTAAAATAATATTTTGTGATTATTAAAAACACTTATGTATGATATTTTCTATTTAATTACTTATAAAGGGTTTTTTTTTTAATTTTTCATAATCCCCCATGGAATGAAATGGTATTGCATTGTGAATTTTTAATATAATATTTATAATAAATCTCACCCATATCCAACCATATTAAATCATTATTATCCTTATGAATCCATAAAAATATCTTCTCAAACATCATTCAGATCTAGGTACTTCCTCAATATATAAAAAATAATTACTCATATATAGAAATTATTGTGGATATAGTGTTTGTGTTCCAATTCGATACATGTTGTTATTATATTTCCTCAACAACCTAAATGTGGTACCATCTGTGTGGTAACTATCTTGAAAACTTAATCCGAGGGATTATATTCCCTAATATCAACTATAATGTAGTTTGAACATACCCCAATCAAATTTTCAAAAAAATTAACAGTTATTAACCACAAATCCAACAATTGTTGTTAACAAGATCTAACATAAAAACCGGATGTTAAAAAAATCCATCATTAGATATTGAGGAAGATTGAAACATAACAATAAAATCATGGTTTAAATCATATTTATTAAAAATAATATATATATATATATATGGATTTAGGGTTTATTTTTCTAACTCACTATTTGTCAATAAAGGAAAAGTGTCTTCTGAACCCTACTTTTTACATTATTCTCTCCCCATTTTCATATAAATTTTATTGGTAATGTTCTATAATATACTATCCATTTATATATACAATACATAGTCTATGTAATCAATGATCTCTACCTTAGCCTAGTCGGGATATTTTGGTTCATCTCAAATTTTGAAACTCATATTCGTGGTGGTTTTTTCTATGATGTTATGGATTTATTTCTTATCCCATTTGATTTTTTTACATTTAAACACCTTGATAAAACCACATATTTAACAATTTTATCTATTTTACGACCATAATACCATAAGGATAAAAAACGTCTTTCATAGACTTTTTAGCCATACCACTGTATAAACACACATTATTCTCTTTATTGCTGATATTACATGTTGAATAATAAAAATTCAATATTTTATTTTTTCATGACCTAAAACATATCCCCTATAAAGTTTATGATTAATCAAAAATTTTTTGTGATCAAATTCAACATTTTCAAATGAATAATAAGAAATAATTAATCCTATAATGTTAGAATTTAGTATATGAAACTAGAGTCTAATTTAATAACATCATTATTTTATATGTCAATCACTTAATTATATATACACATGATGCATAATATTTTAAATTATTCAATATATTATAGGATTTTAATCACACATACAAAAAAATAATTATTGAAATAAAATAAAGTAAAAACATTGTGACTCAAACCAAGAGTTGAAAATATTGATACCACATATTCTTAATTATAATATAATATTACTTTATAATCATGATATTTTATTTATTCATAGTGCTTATCATATTCTAGATGAGGCCAAATATACATTTTATTCTCAATCATAACCCTCTAAAAAATTTAGTTCTCAACTGGTTGTATTTAATATTTTTTGTGTTGGCTAACCACTAGTTGGCAATAACACTTTTTTTCATAGCTCTTTCTATTCTAAATAAATTGATAACCCTTTATCTGTAAAATAATATATAAATAAAAATCCTAGGAATTTTTGTTCTTCTCCTCGTTGGTGATATAATTCCACTTGATATATAGACAACTGTCATTTATTAGTCACTAGAGTTAACTTGAAAACCCATGTCATTTTAGATCAGGAAAATTACCTATATTATTACATATCATGATCTACATCATTGAAACTTCTTCAACACAATATTAAACCCCATATTAATATTTTAAATCCAATGTGGTTTCTTGCCACCACATATTGAACCTAATCATTATTTAATACCATTTGAAAATGTTCTGGCCCAATAACGATTTAGAACTACAATAGCTCTATCCAAAATTATTACATATATCTACCTTTATTATAATCACATATTTATTCATCTCATACACACCCCATGGTTCGTATCTCCCAATTAAATATGCATCATCTCATACAACAGATATGAATTTATACCCAATAGAGAGGAAACCTATGGATATCCACATGTAGATGATATTAGTTTTTCATTATGAAAAAATCCCATAGATTTTGATATACATCCATCCAATTATATGTATAGAAATAAAAATGTAAACATATATTTGAATTCATGAAACTATATTCTTATTTTTAGATGACATTGTAATCTCCCCTGTTAGAAGAATCTAAAAATATAATTTTCCTCCTTTAACAAATCATCTCTATATTTTCTCCATTTCATTATAATCTATTTTTAGACCACTTATCAAACATTACTTTCATAATTTATAATTGTATAGATGATAATAAGTATTCATCACTCATTATCATCCACCGTTATAATCATTAAATCCACATGATATTTTTTTATCCTCGATGAACATTCCATTCATCATACATCCACTATCACATTAATAGGATTATCCTCTTTCATTTTATAATGTGACGTTCTTTATTTAACATCCAATTCGATAAACATGATGGAAACACCTTCTTTATTATTTTCTCTATAAGGTTTATACTTTTAAATTTTTATAATGTTTCTATTTATAATAAATCTATAATACATTATGAAATTGAAACATCCTTCTTTAATTTGAGTCATCAAAATATATGATAATATTATCTTTTGATACATATGGTTTTCACATTCATTTTCATATTACCTAAACAACAATAAATATATAATGTTTCTCTATAATTATTCTCATTCTATAAAAATGTTCAATATGTCTATATTGATAGAATATGAAGCATCTCTCAAAATAATAATATAAAATACTTGTAAATTGTTGATGAGATATACAAGGATGCCTCTAATAATTGATCACTCTTAATTTCTCCTTAAATATATAATTTGGTTATCATATGATGACACAAAACACCACCTCATTAACACTATACTGTGTGAGTTTTTATTTCCAAATCATTAATTAAATTTCTTCTTCACAAATATTACATTTTTTCTTCTTGGTACCTACTAATGTATCCTTGTGATAAACTTTTATGTTTCCATACTTTCTCAAAATAGGATGCTCTAAATAAATCATGTAAGAACCCGGTTCTTATTTTGGAGGTACGGGCTTGTTCTTTTTTCCTTCTCCTTAAGTGTTTTTGTGAAAATATGGAAAATGGGGAAAAATCCTAAATTTTGGAACTACACGCCCTGTACTTTTTCCAAACTTCATATACTTTTGGAAGTGTCGGGTTGAGTACACGGGGTGTGTAGCCGTGTCAGCGACGAATGGTGTAGGAACCAACTACACATCGTGTATTGGTACCTTACACGCTGTGTAGTCAGTCAGTAGGCTTAAACGGTAAGGCAGTGGAGCATCCACCAGCTGGGCGGTAGTGCATGCCGTGTACTCGGGAGTACATGTCGTATACTCATGTCGACGACTGGACAGTGTGGCGGTGCCGCTAGAGAAATAGTTAATTGAAGGAAGTACACTCCATGTACGCATAAGTACATTCCGTGTACTATTTTTTCACCTTAAAATAGGCAGTAGCCTCCTAATTTGGAATAGGAGGCATTTGAGCCGTTTTGGAGCCAAGGAGGATAGCCGAACCATTGAAGACCCGTCGGGTGTTTGTCTAGAATCCGATTCGACTTCGGACGATCTTGTTTGGAACCGCACGAGTAAGCCCTCTACTCTCCTGGTACCTTTCTTACCAATTCGTTCCCAAGGGAAAGATATTTACGTTTGAATGGGTTTTGTTCTTCGTTAGATCTACACTGTTCATGGGCGTTTCTGGAGTCGGCGTTCGGGTATAACGTTCGTTGGCTTATAAGGTAGGTGGCATGGTGTAAATTTCCAACTGTCGTGCATTTTTATGCGTTTTCGTGCCACAAACCCATGTTGGGGTGTCGTGTGGCTGAGTCTGTTGCTATATTTAATGCCTAGAATTGCATAGGAGATTAAATTGTGATAATAAAATGCTGTTTGGGATCGTTGCTTGGATCCGGGACCACCTCGGGGGTGTTTTTCACTATTTAGTTGTTTGGCCAGGATACCCAAGGGTATTCTTTTAAAGTAGTAATCGTAGAATTTCCTTGAGAGAATTTTATTGTTTAATGCATTTCAAATGTTGGGCATAGCCCGTTTACCTGTTTATCCTGAGGGAGTTGTTGTGATTAGCCTGAGGGCACTGCACTGTTTATCCCGAGGGCTGTAGTTATTTAACCTGGGGGCAACCTTGCATTCCTGACGGCTTGACTTATGTTCCTGAGGGAGACACTTCCTATGCCTGAGGGAAATTTTTGTTATGCCTGAGGGCTATACCTGTAGGTTGGATTCTGCTTACATGAGGGTGAGGCTTTTCTTGTCTGAGGATGTGGACTGTATGCTTAGAAATGCACTATAGTGATTTCTAGTATTTGATGGATTAAATGAATAATTAAAATGGAAATTTAGTTGTTAAGTTAGTTACTTTTATGTAATTATTACTTTATTGAATTTTAATATTGCACACTTTTGTTTCATGATTACACACAGTTGGGAATGGGCCTTTGGTGGGTGCCTACTGAGATATATTTATCACACCCTGTTTGGGTCATGCTTTTCGGCCCAAACAGATTAAATTTATGCAGGTGTAGATAGGGGAAATAGTCCCTATACAGGTACTTGACTGTTTCTGAGGAGTAGGAGAGCATGGGACCGCGCCTAGGCTCACGAGGCCACTGCCAGCTGTTTTTCTTGTTTGTTGTACTCTATATTTTGTTGTACTGTATTGATGTATAACATGTTATGGCTGTTTTCTTAGAACTTAAAACATGTAGCACCATCATTTATATACTGTTGGTTATATCGATTACTGTATTTTATTTCAGTTTTGTATGTTTACTTCTTCTTCTATCATTGTATGTTTATTTTGTATTCCACTGCGCTACACTTTGAAAAATGAGGGCATAGTTTCCCCAATATTATACCTCGGCCATCGCTCCTAGTCGGCAACCTCTGGCGTTTGGGGAAATGCGCTTGAGGTCACATGCTGAACCTGGATCGGGGAACCCATTGTGTGGAACCCGGGTCAGGGACGTTACAAAGTGGTATCAAAGGGGTTCTTTTATTTGACTTACTATTTGGAGTCGTAGTCAAGGATAGGACAGAATGGTAGTTGGTAATAAACTGTGCCTTGGCGTAGCTAACCCGTGTAGAGGGAAAATCCAGTCTACCTTATATTTTTCAATTCTTTGGATTTTACAAATTTTACAGTTGATATGTTTTCACCATTGGGTGACACACTATAAGATTGTGCAGTTTATTTTTTATCTATGGGTTTTATATAGTCTCAACGCGATGAGATGAGGGTATGTTGTCTCATGCATCATATAGGAACATGCTAGATATCACATGGCATGCATAGTTTCCATGCCATGTAGGTGCATTAGAAATTTCATGTTGATGTGATAGTTATTGTGATAATAAATCTGGCTATTGTGATAGCTGCTATGATAAAATACATGCTATTTGATAGGGTAATTTTATGCTTCCTAGTTTATAGAATGGGCGCCAAACTTTGGTTTGTGGGGGGTATGGGCCCCCATTGACTGGAATTTGGTGGATCATTGACTGTTTATTTTTTATAACACATATGAGACCTCAAAATTTGATTCATGGGGAGTATGGCCCCCCATGGGTCGGAATTTGACACTTAGGTGTTGTTTTATGGTATTTTATGGGTTCCGGAGATGTTTCTGAGGCATACTGTCTGGGAACCCTGTATACACGCCATGTAGTATTTTTATACACGTCGTGTATGTTCTTCTATTCGGGAAGAAAATTTACTTTTTTAGTACACGCCGTGTAGTCTCTTCTCGTGTCACAAACCGTGTGGGTGGCGACATGGGGTAGGGAAAGGCTTGGGAAAACCCCACCATGTACCGACTGTACATGACGTGTAGTGTTGAACCGAAGTTCGGCCGTGTAACTAACAACACAGGATGGTGAACTCTTTGACAGACCACGTCGTTTCAATGATGGACATGTCGTGTGGTGTGACCTAGGGACTAGGCCATGAAACTAACAACACGGGCCGGTTTAACCTCTCCCTAATCACGCCGTGTAGTCTTGTCTGAGGACAGACCGTGTGGATTTATCCATGTGGTTGGGAAATGGGGGGTGTACACGCCGTGTGCGGGTGTAACATGCCGTGTAGTGTCAAGAAGAGTAGTCGGCCGTGCCACAGACGAAATGGGAATTTGGAAAATAACACCGTACACACCGTGTAGAGATTATACACGCTGTGTAGTTTTTTTCAAACGGAAGTCGTGTGGCCTAGCAGTGTATAAGGACCCGGGCAGGGGAAGAGAAGTCAAGTACATGCCATGTAGTCAGTGTACACACCATGAAGTCTTGTCTTGAAATTTTTGAATGCCTTCTTCCTCTTGTTCCTTTGTGGTTCCTTATCTTTTAGGTCATAATAATCTTGAATCTGAGGCGCGCTTTTGACCATGTAGTGTCATTCCACATAGATGACAGCGAGTTGTTCTCCAGGAGAGTGGTGACGATTATACTCTAGAGATGGTGGGCCATGGGCTTCCAGTTGATCCTCCAGAAGAGCCAGATGCAGTGCCAGCTGCTATACTGGACATAGGCGTGGAGGTGCAGTTCCGTGAGAGCTTTATACGGTTCATGCAGACCTTTCAGGGAGCACCGCAGGCTGCTACATCTATGGCTGAGCTAACACGTATCTTTCAACAGCTGCATCCGCCTACGTTTTCAAGGGATAGTGGACCACAGGCTACAGAGTCTTGGATAGGATCGATGCAGACTATTTTTGAGCATCTTGAGACGCCTCCAGGGTGGAGGGTAAAGCTCGCAACTTACATGCTGTGTGATTCCGCCAAGAGGTGGTGGGATGTTACAATCCAGTCAGAGAATCACATAGACTTGACATGGGAAGATTTTCAAGCAGTCTTCTTTGACTTCTTATTTCCCGAGATGCTGAGGGCAGATAGAGCTCGAGAGTTCATGAATCTACTGCTAGGCGCTATGTCGGTGATGGACTATTCTGCTCATTTCACCGAGCGTCAGCATTTTGCACCCGTGCTGGTGGGTGATGAGACGTTGAGAGGCAAAGGTTTTGAGGATGGTCTTCGGTATGACATCTGAGCACTGGTGAATGTTTTTAGGTTGCCTTTAGTACATGATATCGTGAATCAGGCACTGATTACAGAGAGGAACCTGTGAGAATCTAGTGGTGTGGGCAAGGGCGGTTTAGCACCAGTTACTGGTACTATTTCTGCTAGCAAGAGGATGAGACAGATGGAATTCTCTCAGGGTGGCAGTACCAGCCAGGCAACATCTTTAGGTGGCCCGGTCAGGTGATACCGGTGTGGGAGAGAGGGGCACAAGAGATCACAGTGTCCACAAGACCCAGTGGAGTGCTGATCTTGCCGCAAGATGGGTCATCTACAATTCTTTTGCACGACATTTCTACCAGTGGCTAGTGAGAGGGGTTCTGTGCAGACTCCGCATGCGGGATCAGGACCGGTGGCTTCTTACCAGTTAGGGAACTGGAATACGTCAGGGCGTGCAAGCAGAGATGGTGTTCATGGTCGTGGTAGCCAGACACCAGGATCTCAGAGGTAATAGGGCCGGACAGCTTAGGGTAGTCAGGCTATATCGCAGGGCCACGACACTGGGCAGGCTTACGCAGTGCAACAGACCGAGCAGGAGCAGGATCCTGGAACTTCTACAGTCATAGGTACTATTCTAAAAGCTTCTGTCCTATCTTCAGTTCTTTTTGATACGTGTGCAACACATAGTATCATATCTGTACCCGTTATGGAGAGCCTTGGGATATGTGTTTCTACTTCTTCTGATATCTTGATGCTAGACACTCCGTTGGGGACTAGAATGGTTGGTGGGCGTCAGTGCAAGGAGTGCCCCTTTGAGGTTGGAGGGTGTCACTTTCTTTGGAGCCACTATGTCTTGGAGATGACAAGCTATGATGTCATTCTCGAGATAGACTGGTTGGTTTCCTTTTGAGCCTTTGTAGACTACTATCATCGCAGGGTGAGTTTCACGTCTTCAGAGGGCGGAGAGTTTATATACAAGGGAGAGTGGGATGTTCAGGCGAGTTGAGCTGGACCAGAGCATCACGGGAGAGGTGGAGTCACTGCCCAGATTGAGAGCATGTATCTGGATGACCAGGGGAAATGTGAGATAGATTTCCCTCCAGTTGTTGATCGTTTCAGGGATGTCTTCCCGGACGACTTTTCAGGTCTACCTCTGGAGCGAGAGGTGTATTTATCTATCAGGATTGTGCTAGGAGCAGCACCAGTATCCATTCCACCTTATAGGATGGATACACCTGAGTTTCAGGAGCTCAAGAGACAGTTATAGGAGTTACAGGAAAAGGGTTTCATCCAACCCATTACTTCTCCTTGGGGTTCGCCGGTCCTTTTCACGAAGATGGAGAAAGGTACCCTCAGACTTTTTGTAGATTATCGGAAATTGAACTAGTTGACGTTTAAGAACTGATATCCTTTACCAAGTATTGATGATCTTTTTGATCAACTTCATGGAGCATGTGTGTTCTCGAAGATTGACTTCATATCGGGATATCATCAGCTGTGCGTGAGACCATCGGATATACCGCTTACAACTTTTCGGAGCAGATATGGTCTGTACAAGTACGTTGTTATGCTGTTCGGACTCACGAATGCGCCGGCATTTTTCATGGCTCTGATGAATCATGTGTTCCATCCGTATCTTGATTCTTTTGTGGTAGTATTTTTGTACGACATCTTGGTGTACTCTCACACTCGACACGACCATGCCACCCATCTTGAGATCGTATTGAGTACACTGAGAGAGCATCGTCTATATGCTAAGATCTCTAAGTGCCACTTTTTGATGGACCAGATTCACTTCCTGAGTCATATAATCTCAGAGTCAGGTGTTGTAGTAGACCCAGAGAAGGTGAGAGCAGTCGTTTCCTGGGAGCATCCTAAGAACGTGTTTGAGATACGGAGTTTCTTAGGGCTAGCTGGTTACAATAGATGATTTATATAGGACTTCTCCCGCTTAGTAGCACCGTTGACAGGTTTGACTAAGAAGGGTGTGAAGTTTATTTGGACAGAAGCTAGCGAGACATCTTTACTGGACCTGAAGGGAAGGTTGATAATAGCATTGTTCCTGAAACTCCCAGAGCAGGGGATGAGATATATAGTTTACTGTGATGCATCAGGGATTGGGCTGGGAGCCGTTTTGATGTTGGGTGACCGAGTTGTTGTGTATGGGTCTCAGCAGTTGCGACCACATGAGAGGAATTACCCGACGCATGATCTCAAGTTGGTTGCACTTTTGCATGCATTGCGCTGTTGGATACAATATCTGTTGGGAGATCATTTTGTGGTTTTCACCGACCACAAAAGCCTCAGGTATATCTTTACTCAGTGTGACCTGAATCTGAGGTAGTGAAGGTGGGTTGAGTGCCTACAGTCCTTTGATTTTTATCTTGCCTACACACCTGGTAAAGGTAATGCAGTAGCTGATGCACTGAGTAGAAAGACTCAGATGCATGTAGTGCAGGAGGCCAGTGGTGAGTGGGATCTCATGGCCTTGTTCTCTGAGATACATCTGGAGGTTCACGACAGTAAGGGGAAGACTTCTCTTTCTTCTTTAGCTGTGACTTCTACCCTCATAGACAGAATGAGGATGAGACAGCTATCGGATTCAGAAGGCCTAGTTCTATGGGAGTTGGTGGAAAGTGATGACCCTCCTCCCAGTTGGACAATTGGCGATGATGAGGTTTTGCGTTTCCATGGACGAGTATGGGTTCCAGGGGATATACGCGAGGAGCTGATGCGAGAGTTTCATGCCTCAGCTTGGGCTGTTCATCCCGGGGTTAACAAGATGTATCGTGACTTGAGATGTCAGTACTGGTGGCTGGGTATGAAGAGAGATATAACTGGTTTTGTTACGAGATGTTCCACCTATGAGCAGGTGAAGGCGGACCACCAGAGACCAAATGGGCTATTGTAGTAGTTACCCATTAGAGAGTGGAAATGGGATGATGTCACGATGGATTTCGTGATGGTATTTCTGAGGTCACCTCAAGGCAATGACGTCATGTGGGTTGTTTTGGAAATACTCACAAAGGCATCTCACTTCTTGACAATCAAAGAAACCTTTGGTGTGGATGAGCTCGGAATGCTGTATATTCAAGAGATCGTATGACATCATGGGGTCCCTCATTCTATCGTTTCAGATAGGGAAACCGACATTACGTCTCCTTTTTGGAAGAGTTTTCAGAGGGCGCTGGGGAAACAGGTGCCTCTAAGCACAACATACCACCCTCAGATAGATGGCCAGTCAGAGCGTACAATACAGGTTCTAGAGGACATGTTGCGCGCATGCTTCCTAGACTTTGGGGGCTCTTGGGAGAAGCATTTACCCTTAGTTGAGTTTTCCTATAACAATAGTTTTCAGGAAACTATTTATATGGAACCATACAAGGCTTTATATGGTAGGCCATGCTGATCACCATTGTGCTCGTTAGAGCTAGGTGAGGCAGCTTTACTGGGACCACAGCTCGTGTAGGAGAAATCTGAGCAGGTCCAGTTGATTCGGAAGTAGATGGCTACCGCACAGTCTTGACAGAAGTCTTATGGTGATCTCCGCAGATGACCTTTGGAGTTCGTGGTCAGGGATCAGATTTTCTTGCACATTTCACCGATGCTGGGACACAACCGGACCAGGAGACATGGTAAGCTTTCAAAGAGTTATGTGGGGCCATTCGAGATTCTGGAGAGAGTCGGGCTGGTTGCCTATCGGTTGCATTTATCGCAATGATATCGAGCCATGCACGACATCTTCCACGTGTCACAGTTGTGTTGATATCATTCAGACTCATCTCACGTCTTTCAGCCCGAGGAGGTTGAGCTAGAGGAAGATGCATCCTTTGAGGAGCATCTGATTTATATCATTGACTTGAGCACGAAGGTTCTACGAGGCTGGTCTATTCCTCTCGTACGGGTGCTATAGCAGTATGGGAGAGTGGGGGACGAGACCTGGGAGCGGGAGGCTGACATACATGCTCAATGACCAGAGCTGTTCTGAGCTTATTCTTCACCACCCTTGGAAGGGAAATTCGGGGATGAATTGCTATAAGGGGGGAAGTTTTTAAGAACCTGGTTCTTATTTTTGAGGTACGGTCTTGTTCTATTTCCTTCTCCTTAAGTGTTTTTTAGAAAATATGGAAAATATGGAAAAATCCGAAATTTTGGAACTACACGCCCTTTACTTTTTCCACACATCATGTACTTTTGGCCGTGTCGGGATGAGTACAAGGTGTGTGTCGCCATGTCGGTGATGAAGGGTGTAGGAACCGACTACATGTCGTGTAGTGGTACCTTACACGCTGTGTACTCAGTCGGCAGGAAAAAATAGTAAGGTGGTGGAGCAGCCGCCAGCTGGGCGACAGTACACGCCGTGTACTCAAGAGTATAAGTCGTGCACTCAGGTCGACGGCTGAATAGTGTGGTGGTGCCGCCAGAGGAACAGTTAAAAGAAGGAAGTACACGCCGTGTACTTAGAAGTACATGCCGTGTAATTTTTTTTCAGATTAAAATAGGCATTAGCCTCCTCATTTGGCAGAGGATGCATTTGAGCCGTTATGAAGCCAAGGAGGACGGCCGACCTTTTGATGATCCGCCGGGTGTTCGTCTGGAATCTGATTCGACCTCAGATGATCTCGTTGGAACCGCACGAGTAAGACCTCTCCTCTCCTAGTATTGTTCTTACCAATTCTTTCATGAGGGAATGTTATTTACGTTTGAATGGGTTTTGATCTTCATCAGATCTACGCCGTTCCTGGGCGTTTCTGGAGTCGGCGTTCAAGTATAACGTTTGTTGGTGTATAAGGTAGGTGGCATGGTGTAAATTTCCAACTGCCGTGCGTTTTTGTGCGTTTTCATGCCACGAACCCATTTTGGAGTGTCGTGTGGCTGATGCCGTTGCAATATTTTATTACTAGAATTGCATAGGTGATTAGATTGTGATAAGAAAATTCTGGTTGGGATCATTGCTTGGATCTGGAACCACACCGGGGGTGTGTTTCACTGTTTAGTCGTTTGGCCAGGATACCCGAGAGTATGCCTTTAAAGTAGTAATCGTATAATTTCCTTGAGAGGAATTGCTTGTTTACTGCATTTGACATGTTGGTCATGGCCCGTTTACCTATTTATCCTAAGGGAATTGTTGCGATTAGCTTGAGGGCACTGCACTGTTTAGCCCGAGGGCAATAGTTATTTTTCCTGAGGGCAACCTGTTGTGACTGAGGGCTTGACTTCTGTGCCTGAGGGCGACACTTCCTATGCCTGAGGGAAATTTCTGTTACTCCTAAGGGCTATACCTACGGGTTGGATTCTTCTTACCTGAGGGTAAGGTTTTTCTTGTCTGAGGACGTTGAATGTTTGCTTAGAAATGCACTGTGGTGATTTCTAGTATATAATGTATTAAATGAATAATTAAAATGGCAATTTAGTAGTTAAGTTAGTTACTTTGAAGTATTTATTACATTATTTCATTTTACTATTGCACAATGTTGTTTCATGCTTACACGTAGTTAGGCATGGGCCTATGGTAGGTGCCTACTGAGATATATTTCTCACACCCTGTTTGGGTCATGCTTTTCGGCCCAAACAGATTACGTTTTTTCAGGTGTAGATAGGGGAAAGAGTCTCTATATAGGTACTTGAATTTTGCTGATGAGTAGGAGGGCATGGGACCTATCCTAGGCCCACGATGTCGCTGCCGGATGTTTTTCTTGTTTTTTTTACTCTGTATTTTGTTGTTCTATATTGATGTATAACATTTTCTGGCTGTTTTCTTAGAACTAAAAACATGTAACATCATCATTTATATACTGTTGGTTATATCCATTACTGTAGTTTATTTCAGTTGTATATATTTACTGCTTCTGCTGTCGTTGTATGTTTATTTTGTATTCCGCTGCGCTACACTTTGAAAAATGAGGGCATAGTTTCCCCACTATCAGACCTGGGCCCTCGCTGCTATTTGGCAGCCTTTGGCATTTGGGGAAATGCGTTTGAGGTCACCTGGCGAAATGGGATCTGGGCACCCGTTGTGTGTCACCCAGGTCCGGGACATTACAAATCATTTTAATCCTTAAATAATTCTCCATCAATCATACATTTTAATTATTAATGTCTGAATTATATTCCCCATGTAAAATAATTTGACACCCTTTAAAATTTTCTAACATGTATATATTTATGTTATATATAATATCTTTAAATCCAATATGAATCACAGCTCTTGAACAAGTCCATTAAGAATATTCTGATGTTACTTCACTTAAATGGAAATTAATGGAATGTAATCTATAGATGTCATACGTTCCTTTATCATTATTCAATATTCTTATTCTAAATATATTCTGTAAATGAAGTTATTTTAATTTTTTTGTTTTCAATAATGACACTTCAATACTTAAGTCATGGATTATTATTTTTGTTTCGTAAATAATCCCTATATTTTCCACATGATGTGTTTACCACTTTTCTAAAATATTCCATGATGGAACGGTGTGATATTATATATTTTTTAGTATTTATATATAAAATTTACTATAATTTTAGATTTATTTATTTTCAATGAATATATTTCAGTTAACTTAATGGTATTAACAGATTTTTTAGTTTTCTTCTTGTTTCCCCTCTTCTTTTTATTTCTAAACACAAATAATTCTTTATTAATAAAATTATTTTCTAGATATTAAATTAATATTTATTATTTATCAATATATGAAACCGAGTTCAATTATTTAAAAATGAATTATTTACATAACAACTTATCTTACATCATCTTTGTATCTATAGAAGGCATGATGAGATAAATATTCTTAGATACATCCTAATCCAAATCATCTATTATGGTATTATTTGTACAATATTTTATCTCTAATTTTCATACATCAATCTCAAACACAATTTTCCTCTATATTATCATAAAATACATATTTTTAAGATATCATAAATTATAAGGCCCAAAACATAAACCATTCATAATCTTTTGTTTAGTCAAGAATTCACATTGAGGATCTTGACAGGTTTAGATATTTATAGACATTTTCCAAAATAATTACATAAAAAACATAGAAATAAAAAGTGGAAACTTCCAACAGTATATGTTTCTTCCATAACAATAATAATTTTAAAAAGAAACTTGGTTTCTTTTCATGTTTATTCATCATACAATTTCCTTGATTCCAGCCTTGAAATTATTATCCCATAAATCTTGTGAAAACATTTAAAACATAGGTTGAGCACAAAAAATATCTGTAAGGTACATAAAAATAAATAAAAACCATGAGACTAGTCAAAACATGATAACTCATTCAATTTAGTTTGGGAGGATGAAACAAAACATTTTCACGTGAATAAAACTCATAATTTTTTCTAAATAAAACACACTAAAAGAAATAGAAAGAAATTAAAACTCTTGTATGTGACTTATGTTGGGTCGGAGAAAAACGGGAAGGATGGCAAGAAGGGGGGTGAATTGCCTTTTAAAAAATTATTAAAAATTTAAAATCAAAGTGAAATCAAAGTATGTGCAGCGGAAAATAAAAGAGGCAATCACACAAGAAATTGTTAACGGAGTTCGGCCAAAACCCGGCCTACGTCTCCGCTCCCAACTAAACCGTTGAGTGATTCCTACCGCTTGCTTTTCAATGGTTTTAGCAAGAAACCCACTAGGCTTTGAGGTAGCACTAGGACCTATTACAACTTTCTTTTGATGGTTGAGAAAGAACCCACTTGCTTTTAATGGTTTAGCAAGAACCCACTATCCTTCTTACAGGTGAAGGATAGCTCACCTATGTCTCAAGCTATTTAAAGGAAAGCTTGACAACATCTTCACACCTTAATGGTGATGTGAAACCCAAAAGAAAGAGGGGATGAGAAAGAGTTTGGGGTTTGTAGGCACAAACCCAAATTTAAAGCTCAAAATAAATAAACAAGAAAAACCGTAATGGGAGAAGCCTTGGGCGCCTTTGATTGATTGGAGATGTTGAAGGCCGCTTCCAAGCTTCTTTGATGGAGCTCCTTGGATGTGGAAGTTGTTGGAGCAAAGAGGGTTCCTTTGAGGAAGTCCGCCGGAGGTACGCCAAATATGGAAAATGTGTACGGTGGCTTTGTATATTATCTGGTAGGTGTCCGGGGCTTCCTTGGCCTTTATTTATAGGCATGGAACCCTTGGGGAGTCTTCGGAGCCGTTGTAAAGGGGCTCGGAGCCGTTGGAGGCCAAAAGGGAGTTGACTGGTCAAAGCCAACAGCTTGTTTGACTGGGCTACCGGCTGGCCGGTGCAGGGCCACCGGCTGGCCGGTGCCTTGGCAGAGGAGAAGAATTTTGGTCCAGGCTCCACCGGCTGACCGGTGGAGGAGCCACCGGCTGGCCGGTGGGGAGACAGTAGCTCACACTATTCATCTGGGTGCCACCGGCTGGCCGGTGACAGAGCCACCGGCTGACCGGTGGAACCTGGCAGTGGGCAATGCCTCTGCCAGGTCCACCGGCTGGCCGGTGCTATCACACCGGTTGGCCGGTGGACTGAATTTCAGTCCACTTCTTGTCCATTCTTGGGCCAATCCTTTGGCAATCTTTTGCCTATCATTCACAACACTTAAAAACAATGTTAGACAAAAAAATAAGGTGATTGTGATCATGAAAATCAAACAACGAGGGGAACGAGAGGTACAACAATCTCCCCCTATTTTGATGATCACAATCACCAAAACAATCAATGTAAAAACTTAAATTAAAGGCATGCTTTAATGAATAAAATGAAATGTAAAGCAAAGCATGATCAAAAACGTTTCTCCCCCAATCAATCAAGAAATTTCTCCCCCTTTGTGATTATCAAAATAGCACGGGGCATAAAACTTGATTGAGGGAAAAAGTTTGAAAAACTAGATGTTTAAATCAATTGGAATTTTTTAAAATTAAATTGAAAAAATTGAATAACAGTTTGAATTGAAAGTTTTGAATCAAAATTGAAATGAAAATTTTGAACCAAAAATTGAATTGAAAGTTTTGAATCTAAGACAAGGTTTTGAAAATACTCCCCCTAAATAAAACAACAAATCACCGGGGAGAGGTGTTTGAAAAACTAGATATGAGAATTCGAAAATCAATTGAGATTTTTGAAATTGAAATGAAAATTTGAATAACAGTTTGAATTGAAAGTTTTGAATCAAAAACCAATTGAAATTTGAAATTTGAAACCAAACGAAATTTTTGAAATTGAGAGTTTTGAAAAAATGAATTTAAATTGAAAAATGAATCGAAAGAGATTTTTGAAATTAAGAAAATTTCTCCCCCTAAATAAAACAAAAGATCATCGGGGAAACGAAACTATTTTTGGCCCGGAGAGACTTGCCAAAAGGGATTTTTCAATCCAAATTTGTTTCATGGCGGGTCTTCTCCTATAAAACTCGTCCGAATAAAAAATAGATTTGGGTTGACCGTACCGGGCATTTTTGCAATCACACTCATAAATGAGGTGCCCGGGTTTCTTACAATAGTTACAAAATTTAAAACTAGAGCTCCCCCTTACAAAAAAAGTGGGTGCATGGGAGGAGGAAGCTATATTGGTGTAGCCAAGTCCATTGGTGGTTCTAGATACTCGTTGAGAACCCAATAATTTGGTCAAATTTTGTTCACCGTGGGTGAACTTGGCTAAGAATTCTCTAAGGTCCTTGATGGTTGATTCCAAAGAATCAATATTTGGGAAATTTTGGATTTTTAGGGAGAGTTCCTCCTTCTCTTTGAGAAGTTGTTCTTTTTCGGAGGAAAGTTTTTTGAAATTCTTTTTTAAAGCTACAAATTTTGAAGAGAGTTCATTAAAACCATTTTCAAGTTGGTCTCGCACATGTTGGAGTTCTTCGTATGACAAATGATTAAAAGAATTTGAAGATGAGGACGAGGATGAGGAATCGGAAGAAGTTACCTCGTGAAATGCCATTAGGCATTTTGTACCTTGGTCGCTCGAGGAGGAGGAGGAAGAGGATGAGGTGTCACTCCATGTCGCCTTCAGGACCTTTTTCTTTCCTTTTTCCTTATCCCGTTTCTTATTGAGTGGGCAATCGGGCTTGTAATGGCCCTTTTCGCCGCACCCGTAGCATTTCACCTTGGGCTCGGATTTTTCGGTGGGTTCTTGCTTTCGGTGCTTGCGGGATTTCTTCTTCTTGTGCTTCTTCATAAATTTGTGCATTTGGCGGGCGAGATTCTCCATTTCCGAGTCGCCGCTTGAAGATGAAGATGATGAGGAGGAGCTTACATCTTTTTGTACCTTGAGGGCAATGTTCTTTGGTGTCTTGATTGGTGTGCCCTCCTTTTGAGCTTGCCTCCTCATCATGATTTCGTACGTCATTAGGGATCCGATGAGCTCTTCGACCGGCATGTTCTTTACATCCTTAGCTTCTTGGATAGCCGTCACCTTAGGTGCCCATGAGCTCGGAAGGACCCATAGAATCTTCTTGACCATTGCTTCAGCTGAAACATCATCACAAATAGATTTTCTACCATTACAAACGTCAGTGAAGTGTGTAAACATTTCAGAAATAGACTCATTTGGATGCATGGAAAAGCATTCAAAATCTTGTCTATACATGTCTAATCTAGTATCTTTGACTTTATTAGTGCCTTCATGGGTCACTTCTAAAAGCCTCCAAATTTCATGTGAAGAAGAGCAAGTAGAAACACGATTAAATTCATTTCTATATAACCCACAATGAAGAGCATTCATGGCTTTGCCATCAAGCTCAAAGTTTCTAATATCGGCGGGGGTCCATTTGGATTCGTCGGGGGTAGACAAAGTATAACCTTGCATGACAATTTTGTAAATAGGATATCCTATGCTTCTTAAAAAAGTGGTCATGCGGGTTTTCCAATAATTATAGTCGGTCCCATCAAAAAATGGAGCCCGACCCAAAGAAAAGCCTTCGGGGGCGAAAGAAGTGGATGCCATCACAATGGATCTTTAATTTGAAACCGGTTAGGGTATTACTCAAATTACCCCTCTGATACCAATTGTTGGGTCGGAGAAAAACGGGAAGGATGGCAAGAAGGGGGGTGAATTGCCTTTTAAAAAATGATTAACAATTTAAAATCAAAGTGAAATCAAAGTATGTGAAGCGGAAAATAAAAGAGGCAATCACACAAGAAATTGTTAACGGAGTTCGGCCAAAACCCGGCCTACGTCTCCGCTCCCAACTAAACCGTTGAGAGATTCCTACCGCTTGCTTTTCAATGGTTTTAGCAAGAAACCCACTAGGCTTTGAGGTAGCACTAGGACCTATTACCGCTTGATTTTGATGGTTGAGCAAGAACCCACTTGCTTTTAATGGTTTAGAAAGAACCCACTATCCTTCTTACAGGTTAAGGATAGCTCACCTATGTCTCAAGCTATTTAAAGGAAAGCTTGACAACCTCTTCACACCTTAATGGTGATGTGAAACCCAAAAGAAAGAGGAGATGAGAAAGAGTTTGGGGTTTGTAGGCACAAACCCAAATTTAAAGCTCAAAATAAATAAACAAGAAAAACCGTAATGGGAGAAGCCTTGGGCGCCTTTGATTGATTGGAGATGTTGAAGGCCGCTTCCAAGCTTCTTTGATGGAGCTCCTTGGATGTGGAAGTTGTTGGAGCAAAGAGGGTTCCTTTGAGGAAGTCCGCCGGAGGTACGCCAAAGATGGAAAATGTGTACGGTGGATTTGTATATTATCCGGTAGGTGTTCGGGGCTTCCTTGGCCTTTATTTATAGGCATGGAACCCTTGGGGAGTCTTCAGAGCCGTTGTAAAGGGCTTCAGAGCCGTTGGAGGCCAAAAGGGAGTTGACTGGTCAAAGCCAACGGCTAGTTTGACTGGGCTACCGGCTGGCCGGTGCAGGGCCACCGGCTGGCCGGTGCCTTGGCAGAGGAGAAGAATTTTGGTCCAGGCTCCACCGGCTGACCGGTGGAGGAGCCACCGGCTGGCCGGTGGGGAGACAGTAGCTCACACTATTCATCTGGGTGCCACCGGCTGGCCGGTGACAGAGCCACCGACTGACCGGTGGAACCTGGCAGTGGGCAATGCCTCTGCCAGGTCCACCGGCTGGCCGGTGCTATCACACCGGTTGGCCGGTGGACTGAATTTCAGTCCACTTCTTGTCCATTCTTGGGCCAATCCTTTGGCAATCTTTTTCCTATCATTCACAACACTTAAAAACAAGGTTAGACAAAAATATAAGGTGATTGTGATCATGAAAATCAAACAACGAGGGGAACGAGAGGTACAACAACTTAGAGATTAAAATATATAACACCAGTTCAAACATCTTATAATTAGAATAACCATATTTCTAACTTCCAAATTTGAGATCTATAATGGGGATCACCCTTCGTATATGCAATATCAGGCTCACCCGTGAGCTATACTTGAGCTAAACCCTTTGTATGTGCTATATCGGGATCACCGGTGAAATATAATATGTATAAACCCATCTTATAAGCTATATTGGGCTCACCCATGAGCTATAATGGGGTCAAACCTTTGTATAAACAATATCGGTCTCACCCGTCTGATATAATTCTCATGTACCATTTTATTAATAAAGTATGTTCATCCGAAACCCCTTTTGAAAAAACACATCTAATACCATATATATACAAAAATTCCATATAAGAATTTATTTTTCATTTAGGATCCCATTTTCAATACCAAGATACCAAAATAAATAAATAATGGATTTATTTAAAATACATTAAGTCTTACAGGGGAAGACTAATATAAAATAATGGTTATGGAGGGAGAGAAGTCATTATCCATGTATAGGTTAAAACAAATAATATTCATTTAGTCATTTTATAAAGAGGGTAAAATGATTTGTATAAAAATATTCCTTATGAAAACGTTGAATGAAATTCAATATATGCATAAAATAACCTTTATAATACTTTTATATCCATATAAATTAATATGTAAATTAATATCATTAAGACAAATATTTGATAATTAAATATTGAAATGTTCAAGGTGTCTCATTCCACATTGAGAATTTAAATATTTATCTCCATGAATTAATAAATAACATTAGTATAGATAAAATATGGATATGAAATTTCATATTAGTTTTATATACACCTTATAAAATAATATAGGTGGATACTATCATGAAATGCCTCAATGAAAGGATATTGAGACAAAATCACTTACCTTGGTTTGACTTGTCTCGATAATTTTTTAATTTCATAAATAAAAAACTTATGTTAATTTATACATTCTAAATAACCTTTTTCAATTTTATTATTCATTTTATATCACTTATTAAAATGTTATAACAATATGTTAATTATTTGAGTCCATATCAGAAGTTTTGTTTGATGTTCAGCATTTGAGTAAAGAATGAACTTGTATTGATAATAATTATCCATGTGGTAAAATGTACATCATCAATAAAATATTTTTCAGGATTTTAATATCATATATATATATATTGTATATGTATTTATAATATTACAAAACATTTGTATATATATCAAATGAAATGCACCGTTCATGGAGACGGTTGGTCGTACGTACGCATGGACGCTACTTTCATTTCATTGCCATACTAAAAAAATAATAACATAATGATATAAATTTATATTATAAAACCATTTTCATTTTTATGTCATGTATGTATCATATGTTTAATAAAACCATCCTTTATATGTTCCTTGTATAACATGAAAGAGTTATATCACTTTGAGGGGGCGGTATTCCACGCTTCCTCAAATGAAATTATTGTATTTACACATCATGTAAATAACAAAGGTATGTGGTAAATATAAATTACAGAAGAACTAAAATATTATAAATATTATAAATAACATATTTAAATACATTTCCATCATAATTAACTCCATGAATTGTGGTAGGATAAAATTAAACAATCATCTTTTCGTGGGGCAATAGTTCATCGTACACAGAAATTGTATGTTCATATCCATTAGATGCAGGTATGTGTAACTAAAGATAAAATAATTTTTATAAAAACATCCTAATATATTTAGGATAATTTTATTGTTATTTAATTAAATAATAAGAAGATCATAGGTATTTGAGAATGAAAAAAACAGAAAGAAACTTGAGAGGATATTTTACCTCAAAATTGGGTAACTTCTTTTGTTTGTGCCAAAAGGCTTCCTTAAATTGACTTCATCCCATGGTAATACTTGTAGGAGGAAGTGAGAGATGTTGGGAGCTTGTTTTAGTAGAGTTTTGAGGATGAAATGGGATTTATAGGTGTCAGTAAGTGGGTATTTGTGGTTTCCTTTTATAAGAGAGTGGATAGGCACTTTAGGGATGTCTTGAAATATTATTATATTATAAATTGTTTTCTATTTAAAATTGTCCCAAAATCATTTATTTCAAAGATAAAATGTTTTTATTTATAAAATATCTTAACCAATAGGATTTATAAAATTTTATTTCCGAAATATAACCTTAACCATTGTTTATAAAACTTAGTTAAAAACATTCACTCTTACCATGTCTTCTTGTATTTTTATAATATATGGTAACTATAGTTACAATAAAATTAAAATCGAACCCAAAATAGATCCTAAATGGCCTTTGTAACATTATATAAGTATTTTGGACTAATAATAGCGTTTTGGAACTATTATATTATTTAATAAAATAATATTGGTTTTAAAAAGTCATTTATAACAATTTTGTCAATATTTAGTAATTTATTTTTGTTAAAGTAAGAAAACATGATTTATTCAAACCAAGGCATTAACTATAATAAAAGATTTCAATAAAATCCGTAAAATTATTTGATGGAATCAAAATAGTCATATTACAATAACTTTAATATATATAATATCATTTATTTGAATCCTTTATTAAAGAAACAATCATTGCATCATAATTGTGTCATAAATAAATTTATTTATTAATTGTGTAAAAATTATAAATAAAATATCATTATATAGGAAATATTTTTATATTTCCAATGAATATTTAAAGTTGAATATATCTCTTATATAAGCCCATATAAAATTTGATTAATTAAAAATTACATGTTTATGTTATACTTCCCCTTACATTAAATTAAATATTATAAAATTTCATATTCACACCCATGTGTCTCCAAAATTCCAAAAGGATTTCCTAAGGATGTTTGTGGCCAGAAACATATCATCCCATAGGATTAGTTCACATTTTTGGGTAATTTTATACTATTATAATATTATTTTGTACCCCTATTTAGCATATTTAACCTTTAACCATGGTAAATAAAATAATTATTGAAGTTACTCTTTGGATTATCCAAAAATAAAAGGTACCTATTTACATAATCTAGAACTTCAGATTCCTTATATGGAATCAAATTTTCTAAATTCAAAACACATTATTTTCAGAAATTTATTTAAAGTTAATTGATGGTGTCGAAAACAAATAGTTTGTCTTTAAGAAGTTACAACTACCATAATATCGACATGTGTTTCTGTCCAATTTCAATATGAAATTACTTCCATTGACAAAAATTGGATTGAATTATAAAAACCTAATATAATTATAATTTGAAATCAATTAAAATAAAAATATAAGAATAAAAATACATTAGACGGAGAGGCAGTTTGGAATGAAAATGCATTATTTATCATTATTAATTAAAATATGAACATTATAAGAAAATTACCAAAATTTTAACCAAAGTAAATTTTGATGTCCCGCTTCTATAAAATAAGATTATTTTATTCAATAGATCAAATAAAAGTTGGAAAAACTAGATTTAAAAAAAGGTTCTCCATTAAACGGTGGTAAATCGACCTTTTAAAAATATTAAAGTACATTATACTTAAAATTAGGTTCATTCTCATTGTAAGCGTATATAATTTATAGAATAAATGAAGAAAATAACAAAAATTAATAATTATATTATGTTTATTTTTGTTTATTCTTTCCAATACAACAGATAAGTGATAAATACCATTTAAAATAATAATAATAATAATATATTATTATTATTATTATTATTGCTCGGTATGGACAAAAGGTGTGTGCAACGTAAGATTTCAAAGAAACACATTGTTGGGTTTTGAGTAAGCTATCAGGAAATGAATCTCCTTTAATTTAAAATTAATATCATTTTAACAAATACTAATTTAAAATTAATAATTATTATTCTATAAATACTTAGGTTGTTACATTATCCCCCCGTTGAAATTGTGTTCTCTCAATTTTCAAATTGGGCTCGGAAAATTCATTACAATCCCATATCATAAAATGGGTTAACAAAACTACCACTTTAAAAGAAAGAAATAGAAGTACAAAGGTCACCTGACATAACACATACTTGGGTTCAATGTAGGGAAACATGGATATTGAAGAAAAAACTAACCATCATGTTCTAATTGAGAGTGATAGAAAACCTGATCAGGAGAAAGTTAACTACAAGAAAACTACCAACTACGAATGGGTTAAATGGTATTTGATTTCAAATTTGGAAAAGTGAACAGAAAACGTTTATATTTTAATATCCATTTCATAATGTTGAGGAATTTATTTTTGATATTTACTAAGAACTAAGGAAACATGCTTACTTGACAGGTAGAATTTAATCCTTTAATAAATTTATTCCAGAAAATAATGTTTTCTCCAAACAATGAGTATTCTGATGAATTGATCAAATCTAAAGCACTATAAATAACTTATAATTAATCACATAATCCTCGAAAAATTAACTATATATTCATTATTTCTTGAAATATTAACCACAACCAAAATGGCTAGTAGAAGATCAGATAATCTCCAAAAATAATAATCCTTTATATAAATAAATACCACTCATAATCCCCAAAATTCAACCAAGAATACCCAAAGTTCAATAAATACCATTAAATAAAGAACCATCCTTAAAATTCTTCAAAATTATAAAAATTAAGATTGAAAACCTAAATTTAAAAGGATTTGATCCCATAGTCTTCCACGATAAATCTTAAAAATAATCTCCAAATTGCATCGACTGCTCATAAATTCTCATACATAAAAGTAAATAACTTAATCATATATTCTCCATGATAAATTAATAATTTCCATAAATAACACAAATCTACATATGTCCACAATAAAATCATAGATTCTTCCCAATTAAAATTGAGTCATTACACCTTAAATGAAATCCCATACTATCTAATTGTCCTTAAGACTATATTGTTCCCAAAAGAGATAATGTCTTCAAAAATAAGATTTATCATTTAATTATGAAATCATTTTCTTATAATAAGAATATCCATTTGATAAAACATATGTTCCAAAAATGAAATTATTTTTGATCTATATAATAATTTAACTAAAAATAATAATTCATACTAACCATGGACTTCACATAGTCTAGTGGTAGGTGAAAAATTCCAGTCACACATCTGGTGTAGGTTCGATTCCTACACATTTGTCCGACGCGATGGGTTGACACACGGTCTACTTGTTTTCCATTTTCAAAAACATTATAACTCAAAAAAATTACCAAAAGTGAGATAATTTAATCAAAATAACCATAACATATTTTACCTTCAATGGTTATCTCATACCTCACATTTTCCATCCCAAAAACTAATAACCTATAATTTCATCAAATGTGAATGTCTTCAAAAATACAATTAATCACCTTGAAATGACATTAGCCTCAAAAGAAATTTATAATTCACTGAAATTATAATATTCCACAATATTATAAGCCCATGATCATATGCATTACCCTTAAGAAAACACCATACTCTTTAATGTTTTCTAATCCAGTTCTCTAATTACAAATATAATTCCCCAACCATAAACCATTCATAATTTTGAGTTAATTCAATATTTCACATTGATGACCTTTTCTAGTTTAGATTATTAGATAATTGAGAAATAAAAATTACATAAAAAACATAGAAATTAAAAGTGGAAACTTCCAACAGTACCTATTTCCTCCATAACAATAACTGTTTCAAAAATAATCTGGGTTACTTTTCATGTTTATTCATCAAAACTTTTCCTTGATGGAATCCTTGACATTATTCTCCCTTAAATCCAATAAAAACATTTAAAACATGTGATGAGAAAAAAATATCAATATGGGACATAAAAATAAATTAAAACCCATTATTTTAGTTAAAATATGATAACCCATTCAATGTTATTTGAGTGGATGAAAAAATATATTTTCACACGAATTAATCTCATACTTTTTTCTCAATGAATAATACTGAATCAAATATCAAGAAGATAAAAATACTTTATATGACCAAGAGAATCATCTAATTAAAACCCTTTCAAATATCATCCAATTGTAATAACTATATTGTTGGCTTCAAAATTGGAGATCTATAATGTGGGTCACCCATTGTATAAGATATATCGGGCTCACCTGTGAGCTCTAATGGGGATAAACCCTTCATATAAGCTGTATCGAGCTCACCAGTGAGCTATAATGGGGCTAAACAATTCATATAAGCTATATCATTCTCAACCGTGAGATATAATGGGGCTCAACCATTCATATTAGATAAATCTGCCCCACCCATCTTATATAATTCTCATGAACACTTTTATGAATAAAATATGTTCATCATAAAATGCTTTTGAAAAAAATCATCAAATCCCATATGAAATAAAATTGCATATAAAAATACCATTTTCATTAAAGTTCCCATTTTAAATATGAAGATTCCCAGATAAAGGATTAATGAATTAATTTAAAATACATTATGTCATATAGAGGAATACAAATATTAAATAATGGTTATGGTGACATAGAATTTTTACCGTCGTATACATTAAAACAAATAACATTCCATTTTTCATTTGAAAAATAAATTAAAATGATTTGTATAAAAAGTTTCAATTTGAAAAAATTTAATTAAATTATATATTGACATAAAATTTCATTTATTATCCTTTTATATACATATAAATAAATATGTAAATTAATATCATGAAGACAATGATTTGATAATTAAATCTTCAAATGATCAAGGTGTCCCATAATACATTGAAAATGTATATATATTTATCCATGAATTCATAAATTACATTAGTATAGAATAAATATGGATATGAAATGTCAATTTGGTTGTATATACACCTTATAAAATAATAGAAGTGGATATTATCATGAAATGCCTTAATAGTAGGAGATTGAGACGAAATCCCTTACCTTGGTCTTACTTGTATCGTCTATTTTTAAATTTCATGAATAATAAACATAAGATAATTTATACTTTATTTAGAGCCTTTTTAATTTTTATTATTCATTTAATATCCATGTTATAGAAATTTTTTAATTATTTCAAATCATGTCAGACATTTTTTCGATGTTCGGTATTTCAGTCAAAAATGAATTTGTTTTGAAGAAAATTATCAATGTGGTCCAAATTCCACCCTATCCCAAATATTATTCACGATCTAAATATCATTCATGTCCTGTATATAGGTATTTATATTATTCCATATCATTTTAGTATAATAAATGAAATGAGCCATTCTTGGAGAAGGAAGGTCGTACGTAGGAATGAATGCTACTTTCATTTCTTTGTAATATTAAAAGAATAATAATAAAATTATATTAGTGTATTTTATAATACCAGTATTATATTAACATAATTTATGTATCAAAACTTTGTTAAATACATCCTTTATATGTTCTATGTATAGCACGAACGATTCATATCGCTTTGAGGGGGCGGTAACCCACAAATCCTCAAATGTAATTATCGTATTCACACATCATGGAAAGCACAAATATATGATGTAAAATTTTACTGAAGAATAGAGACAATATAAATATAATATATATAATATATAAATATAGTGCCATAATAATTTCTACAATGATATGTGGTAGGTTAAAATTGAACAATTATCATTTAATGAGATAGTGGTCACCATACACAAAAAGTGTATATTTTTATCAATTAGATGGAGGTGTGCATAATTGTATTTGGGATTATATTAATAAAAACGTAATATTATAGTGAGGATAATGATTTTTTAATTTAATATAATAATTAGAATAACAAAGTGAGTGGATAATTAAAATAAAGTAAAGGAACATGAGATAAAATGTTACCACAAAATCGGGTAACTTTTTTTGATTTGTGCCAAACTACATTTTGGAATTGCCTTATTCCCAAGTTAAGGATTCTATAAAGAAGGGAGATATGTTATGAGATTATTTGAGTAGAATTTGTATAGGAAAAGGGGATTTATAGGTGTGATTATGTGGGTAGAGGTGGAGGCCTTTTATAAGAGGGATGAGGGGCACATTAGGAATGTCTTGAAATATTATTTTATTATAAATTGATTTTCGGTTAAGAAAGCTCCAAAACACATTTATATAATATATAAGACGATTTTGTGTCTAAAAAATCTCAACAAATAGGCTATATAAAAATTTATATCACAAATGGGAACTTCTCATTTGGTTTTAACGCTCAGTTAAAAACATAAACTCTTACCCAGTCTTCTTGTATTTTCCCAATATTGGGTAAATACAGTTACTATAAAATGCCAATAGAATTGATATAGGATCATTAATGAAATTTTTTATGTTATATAATTCACTTATCAAAATAATATATTGTTAGGACTATTATATCATTTAATAAAATAGTATTTGTTTTAAGAAATCATTTAAGTGAATTTTGACACTATTTAGTAATTGATTTTTTTAAAGTATTAAATAAATTATTATTATGAAAAAAGGCATTAAATAAAATAAAATATGTATATATAATCTAAAAAATTTATATATGAAATCAAAATAATAAAATTACATTTATATTAATATTTATAATATCGTTTATTTAAATACTTTTTTAATGAAACAATCATTACATCATCATTATGTCATAATTAAATTAATATATTCAATGTCTAAAAAAATATAAATAAAATATTGTGATTTATAAAATATATTTATATTTCTAATGAAAATTTTTAGTAGAATATATCTTTTATATAACCCCATATAAATAAATTTTCTTAAAAGATACATGTTTATGTTAAATTTCCCTTTACTTTAAATTAAATATTTTAAAATGTCATTTTCACACCCAACTTGCTCCCAGATTCCAATGGTTCAGCAAAAAGATTCCCATGGTCATAAATATATCATCTAATTGGATTGGGACATGGTTTATTGTTGTTTTATACTATTTATAATATTATTGTGTACCCTTGTTTACAATATTTATCATTTAACCGTGGTAAATAAAATAATTATAGAGGTTACAATTTATATTCAAAAAATATATATATAGTACCATTCTACACAATTTGGACCTTGTGATTTCAAATATATAATCCATTTTTTCAACTTCAAAACTAAAATTTTATGAATTTAATTTAAAATTGATTCCATTTGTCGAAACCAAAAAACTTGTTTTTAAGAAGTATGATCTACCAAAAGATTAAAATGTGTTTATGTTGAATTTCACAGTGATATTACATCCAATGAACAATGTTGTATTAAATGATAAAAACTAATAATAAAATTATACTTAAAAACAAATTGAAATAAAAATATAACTATTAAAATAAATTAGATGAAAAGGCTGTTTTGAATTAAAATGCACTATTTTTCACTATTCATTAAAAAATGATCATTATACAAAAATTACCAAAATTTTATCCAATGTAGATTTTGAGGTCACACTACTATAATAGATGTTTACCATTTCAAATATAACATATAAATGTGTTAAAAAATGATTTAAAAAAATCTATCAAAGGGAGGTAAACCGACCTTTTATAAGTTTTATAGTACTTTATGCTTAAAATTGGATTTATTTTCTTATTAAGCCTCTAAAATTTATTAGATAAATATAAAAAAATTGAAAAAAATAATAATCATATTGTATTTATTTCTGTTCATTCATTCCAATACAAAGGCTAGACATTAACTAGAATTTAATATAATAATAATATTATATTATTATTATTTTTCGATATAACCCAAAGTTGTGTACAACGTAAGATTTCAATGAAACCCATTGATGCATGTTGAGTACGCTATTATAAAATTTTCCACTTTATTGTAATATGAATATCTTCTTAATAAATATTAATTAATTAGAGAAAGTATTATTCTATAAATACATGGGAGGTTACATAAATGAATCCAATATGTACATCCAAATATGATATGATCTTTGTAACAACACTGATTTTAGAGCGCATTTTATTTCTAGAAAACATTTTCCTATCATTCATAAATATGATTTGTGATTCTATTAAATTATTTTAATAAATTTTGGGAGTAAATCATGCAGTATATGAATCATATTTTACAGTCTATAATAACATTAAGCTTATTAAATTTTCTATATTATTCCTATATAGTTGATATAAATAAAGATAAATTAATAAAATATTTATATATTTTTTAATCATTACATTTTTAATATTAGATAAATAATATCTTTTGCATAAATAAATTATCATCCGATATTTTTACTATTTATTCTTTCCCACGAATTAATATATCATTAATTAACTTGTGTCGGTTTAAACTCAATACCAAAATGAAACGTGAAACATTCTATAAAGAAATTTTTTTATATTTTATATGTAATTATTATAGAGTATTTATTTAATGGATTTATTTAAATAGATTTAACTATATTTTAAATTCAATATTTAATGAAAAATAAATCTCATTTTTAATACTTATCATTTGATAAAAAAAAATTTCTTCCCATATAACAAATATGAACATTTTAAGATCTAAATTTAATTCCATTTTATAAACTTTTTATGAGATATGAATTATAATTTCAGAAAAATATATATTAATGTTAAATTAAATAAAATGATATTCATGATGTAAGTAACTAATTAACACTAATTTAATTACTATTTTATTTTAATTATGAATAAGAACACAATATATTTGAAAAAGACATTTTTTTAGAAAATTTTTTTATTTTTTGTATAATGTTTCTACTTATGATTTAAATTTATGAAATTTAAAATTTAAATATGAATCAACTATCTGATTTTTTTGTTTAAATAAGGAAATTTTTTATTATTCTGAATTTTAGAAAATTTTTGGAATGATTTATTTTTATGTGAATAGTAGAAATACAATATTTACAAATTCTATAACATTTATGAATAAATCAAAAAATTTGATTGAATTATGATTTAATTATACCATTTTCTTAACCAATTATGTAATAATAATAATTATTATATATTTTAAATAGTAAATATTAATTTTTGTTCCATTATTTGACATATTTAAAATGAAGATATCTTTTTCACTTATAAAATTTTTATGCATTATACATTTATTATTGTATAATTTTATTTTATTACATTAAGAGATTTATAATTATAAATAGATTTAAAAAAATTAAATTATCATATATAAAATTATCTACTAAATGAAAATTTATTTTTAGAAATTCAAATTAGTTACCGACGTAAATAATATAAATTACATTGACAAAATTTTAAAAATGTAAAATATATTAAATTACGGGGAGGGGCCACTAATATCTCAATCATTATCCTTTATTTCTAAATAACTAATATGAATCAATCATGAATTATCATCTAGGAAAAATTTTCCTCCCTTTGAACTAGTTTTCTTTCGAATTTGACATGCCTTTAATATAAATTTTTTATTAACTACAATCGTGTCACCCCTATAACTTTTTAAGGGATCCCTTCTCCATCCAATATCTTCTCCCACCAATTTTGTTTCTCAACATAAATATAAACAAATAAATACCAAATAATATTTCTAAAGTACTAGGGGTTTTTATTAAATAAAAAACCATTCCATAAAATATCATAGAGTTATCCCATTCAGTAACATAAAAACTACAGTCACTTGTTTTTCATTTCTATTAAAATCTTTATTCATCCTCCTCTACCAAAAATATTATACCAATTATAAAATAATTATGTTATTTTAATGATTATATGATTTTTTGGAATAATAAATTTGTGCATTTCTCTGATCCACTTGAAAAATGAAAACACTGCACTGGTTACACACATATTATTAACTCTATGAATTGCATATTTAATTTTTCATCTCCTCATTATATTTATGTTTATGAAATATATTTAATTAATATACACTATATTAATAGTTAACATATACATTTATTATATTCATAAATGATGATCAAAAAATTAATCATCAAAATATTGTAATATGTTCATATCGATAATCACCTGAAACAATCCCATCAAGGCTCTTGTTTTCGTGAACCATACCCACAAAATGCATGAAATTATTATTATGATAATTAGATAAATAAAATTTCATTAAATAAAAAAATTTATACCATATAAATTATTATATTATAATTACATCATTGTCACACTCATCTATTGAATATTACATGTTCTTGTTTCATTTGTTTCAACTGACTTAAAAATTATATAATATTTTTCAAATGAATGTAGTGGAAAAATAATTACTATTAATGTATTTTATTAATAAAGAAAATATTATTTTCGTAATATAATTTTAATATTTATATTTATATCATTATTAATATATAATATTTTATTAATTTTAATTTCTGAAACAATTTAGTTATGGGATTCATCTTTATGAACTTTACCTAAAAAATTATAAAGAACATTTAAATTCTTAAAAAATAAGAACCTAATATTTAATTACTATTGATAATATGTTAATGGTGACCTTTTCATTAATAAATAACAATATAAAATGTCATAAACCACATTTCAAATGATTCTTACATCACGAATATGGATTTTGCTAAAGATTTTTTGTTATAATTTCACTCAATCAAGGAATTTTTTCAAATTATGAAATTATTATACTTTTATATACTGATATCAGTAGACAATAATATGATATTATAATTATTAATTTTTTCCATGTTATTTGTAATTCTAATTATAAATCCAATTTTCAAATTCTTTTGATCCTAATGTTACAAAATTAAAAATCATTTTTTGATCTCAATTTTCATTCTATGATACATATTCCACATCCACAATTTATTTTCTATTATTAGTATATATACATCCAATTTTTTTATTTATATCACACTTATTAAATAATTCAATGTTTTTAATCCATATAATTTTTTCACATTCAATGGTCTTTTATAATAATTTTAGTAATGTCGTAATAAATTTTGATAACTCAATCTTCCTTCCATTATATTGTATTATTACTTATTGAAATCCATTATTCAAAGATAATAATTTTATTCCATTATAGATTTCATATTATATTACCACATTCCATTATACTTTCTATTTTGTTTTTAGTCTAAATATATTACCTTGATTAATTTCTTCACCACAAGAGTATAACATTGTTAAGAATAATTTGCATCCCTTCTTCCATATCCATACTCATTCATTAAATTAATTTTTGTTTTATTATTTTGAAACAAAAAAAAAATTATTTTTAAAAAATTATTTTTCATTACCTATTTTTAAAATTAATCTTTATTGCTCTTTATTTTGATGTAACATAAAGTAAACATATATTAAAATATAAAATATATACCCATTCATTTTTATGTTTTTTATCTTCTATCCCACATATACATTCATGAATTTTATTTCTTTTTTTCATTTATCTATTATAAGAGATTTATTTTAAAATAAAATTAAAAAATTCAACATATTACATTTTCAAAAACTACTTTTTGATGTGACTTGTGATGTCCTTAATTAAATGTTTTTTACAAAAATCATTGAAAAATAATTTATGATTTCAAATGAATTTTTATTTTTGTATCAAAATATATTATCACATGATGAGTTATGTTTCATTAATTAAACAATAACATACCTTATAATATTTTCCTCTTTTGAATATCAATTACAACATGTGAATATCCATTTCATTATCCCCACTAATTTTATAAAAATGTAAACAACTCATATAAATATCGTTTCAGAAAATATAACATCCTTATTGATCATTATGTCACACTTGGGGTATTTTTTTATGCCACTATACAACTTCAATCCAGGGATAACGTATAAAATGTAATATATAAATTTTTATAAAAATCATATCTTTTTATGGGTTAATTTTGTGATATATGAAACCTTAATTTTTTCATGTTCTCCTAGCACAAATAAACATAGTTTTTATAATGTGATGGGTGGTCCGGAAATTAAATAACCCTAAAATATTTTGGGGGAATTTTTATATATCATGAAATAATTATGGTAGGTTGGTACATTATTATGAATCTGTTAAATGATCTGACACATTAACATGTTTCTATATCCATAATTTTATGGGAGATAGATACATGATTCCTAATCCAATATGTTATTATTTTTGTTATTATTATTGGAACAAGTTTTATTGTTTTAATAGATTTAAATGTTTTACCACATTATATTCCTATATTATGCACCATGGATCCTTGATATTATTTCAGGGTTATAATCAGTTAAAAAATAAAATATGATTAATAATTTGAGAATACATGTCTATAAATTATCCATCATGGATTCTTACTGTTCCATTTTAGTTTTAATCATTTAGTTTTCACATTATCATATTTTCTAACATTCTAATGATCAAACAATTTACAATATATTGATATGTTTTTTCTCTTACATTTTGTTTTATCTTACCCCATTCTATGTTTTCCATCCCCATGGTTATGAATATAGGACTAATATAATATTAATTTAGAATAATTTCTAATATGGTGATATTAGAAGGAAATATTCACAATTACCTATACTATTATTTATATATAAATTTTCTATCAATGAAATAAAATATTTGGTTCTAGGATTTCGTGGTCATTTGTGAGATTTAGTGTTTATATTATATAAATATATAGATTTTTGGATAGATTCATATAAGATGGTATTAATTTCCTAAATTATAATTTTTACATTCTGAAATAGATGTGGGAGTTTGGGGTTGGGGAACCTCCATTTGTATTACCATTGGGAATAATTAGTTTTTGGGATTAGATTAGTCAATTTTTATGAATATGAATCGAGAAAATTAATTAAAATCTAAGGGATAATCATAAATTTTGGAAAATACCATTACATTTTGGTAGTGTATATATCATTCAAATTCCTATAAATATATTCACTTTATAATTGAGAAAATGTGATGAATGATTTTTCATAGATGATCCTTAGGGAAATTTCCCAGGAAAATGTTTTTTAGTTATTAAATTTACTTTAACCTTTTTTCCAACATGTGAAACTAACTATAAATTTGTTTATCAATTCCAAGGGTTATGATTTAGGAATTACCATTCCTTATAAAAACCATTATAATGTATTTAGACAGATGTTGATGATGTAATAGAAAAATAATAAGGATAGAGAACCTAATTGGAATATATACATTAAAAATATAGGTTAAACTAAATTGGACATAGGTTTATCCAATAATATAATAGTTAACATGAAGGTATCCATGGTTTGAATGATAGTGTCCTAGGTGAATAAATAGTGGATGTCAATTATCATCAAATACATCCACTTACACAAATGAGCCCATAAGGGGAGCTCTTAGAAAATTTATTTTCCACATCACTACCTCCTTTGTCTAGGGATGATTTGTAAAGACACGTAAATTTCAACGGAAATTTTTTTGTTACTTTTCTTTGAGATTTTACGAGTATGCAGTTTCTAACTGCACCTGATTCCGAGGCCCAGTGTGCCTGAAATCAATTTCCGAAGATTAGCTCGGGTACATTCAGTGAACGAACGAGCGGGTTTTTCTAACATTTGAACCGGTTCTCAGAATCGAAATCCGAACTTACCGATGAAACCGTAGCACCAGCAATTTCCTAGGAATACCATTTCTGGAGTTGCGTTTGCTCGGGTGTGGTTATTAAAAAATGGGTTAACTAACGAATGAAATAAAAATTTGTGCAACAATTTTTATTATCTATTCTAGTTAGTATAACCTATGCATGGTGGTTGGAGTGGGAACCACTAATATCCTAACTCAACTAGGTAGGATATTAGTGAAGTGGGGCCCACACAAGCCCCACCCCTTCAAATCCCTTAAAACCTCCCACGTGCATTTAATTTTGTAACTCACCCGCAACCCCTTTTTATATGGAAAGTCAACACTCTAATTTAATTTGGATTATTAAATGCTCTTCAATTAAGTGAATTGATTGAATGAGTTTATTTTTGAATATCAAATTAATGGCATGCGTGTGTGATAATAAAATAAGACATGACTTATTTTATTGGGGGGTTGATTCGTTGTGCGGAAAGAAAGAGAGGACTATTGCGCTCTTGAAGAATATATTCATCCTCGTCGAAGAACGAAAAAAACGCTGAGTCTACGATTAATAACTCCATCACCGCAAGGGAATCGTCGTGCCATCTCTTCACCTCTCCATAGCTAGTGAAGGACTCCTTCATCGGGCTAACGTTGATGACACTTACGACAACGTCTTCCACGACGCCGTCTTCCACTATGTTCTTTTCTCCGCGATGACCATCGTTCGACAACTCCTTGATGTAGGGGTTAGTTTTTTTTGTTCTCGAATTCTTTTTCATTCATCAACTTTTATTTTTTTGGGCCGCCTGTTATCGTTATAACGGGAGGAGGTCGGACTGCACGAACACGGCCGACCCTCCTCCCCCTTTGATGTTGTACTTGTTGCGGCACGAGAAAAGGCAACGCGGTGCAACGACACCGCGCGAAAGCAAGAGGAACGAGCGAAGAAGCGCGATGCGGTCGCACCGCTCCGTTGAGGCCGAACGAAGCCGCATCCGGAGTCAGGCCACGGTGAAGGGGTGTGGCGCTGTCGCACCGCACCGGAGAACCATGAAGAAGTCGCGGCCAGAGTCGGGCCGTGGAGGAGAGACGTGGCACCGTCACGCCTCGACGATCGGACCAAGACCGGAACCGCCAGCTGTCGGCGCCTCGGAGGGGCGGGACCGTGCGGTCCCGCGGCGGAGGCAACGACTGGCTAGCCGGGCGGGCCGATCGGAGGAGCCGGGGGTCATAACCCCCAGGAGCCAAGGGAGCGGCCCCCATGTGTGGGGGGGGGGGGGCGATTTCAAAATAGGAGGGGCATCGCCCCCCCCCCCCTTCTGTGACAACTCGGGTGGCCGAGCTGTCTGGCCACACGGGCGACGCCCGCGCCAGGCCAACCGGCCACCCATGCCGGCCCGGCCGTACCGGGGCAGGCCGCCCAGGCCGGGCCGCGCCGGTAGGGTTGGGCCGCACCCCCCGGGCTGGGCCATTCCCTAAGGTTCCGGATCTAGACCCGGTTCGGGTCGACCCGGTTTGGGCTGACCCATTGGGACTTGGGCAGGGTCGGTCCGGGCCCAAAACCCCCTATTTTCAGACACTTCTATTCAAATGCCCGTATCTTGGGCTATGGACCGCCAATCGACGCACCATCAGTTGCGATGAGATCCTTGGATCGAGACGGTCTTTTCTTTAAATTACTCTAAAGGTTTCGAAGAAGTTTGGGTACAACTGGGTTGGTTCGAACACAAAACCATTCGGGCCCTCGGAGTGAAAACGCTTATAACTTGAGCTCCTAACGTCCAAATGACGTGCCATCGACGTTGTTGGATTCCTCTTCATGGGATGGACCTTTTGGCTTACTCTGCTCGAGGTTTGGATGCAGTTGGTGTTTGGTCGGGTTGGTTTGACTTAAAAATCAACCGGGCCCCTGGAACGAAAAAGCCAATAACTCTCCGACCGGGTGTCCGATTGACGTGTCGTCTGTCACGTTGAGTTCCTTTTGTCAAGACGGAACTTTGGGATATATCAACTCCAATCTACGTGTCAGTTGATGTATCGACCCCCTTGGCTCGCGGAGCGGACCCTCCCGGAATCGAGCACGCTGTGTGCGGGAACACTAGAGCTGGCTGCGACTGCGACGACGATGATGACTACACTAAAATCCTCCATGGGTTCGGCAACGATGAAGACTACACTGAATTCCTCCGTGGGTTTGGCAGCAATGACGACTGCACTGAAATCCTCTGTGCGTTCGGCAGCGATGACGACTGCACTGAAATCCTCCGTGGGTTCGGTAGCGATGACGACCGTATTGAAATCCTCCTTGGTTCGACGGTGATGACTAATGTTCTTGTATCCTATGTGATTCTGGCAGTGTTTGACTCTATTCTTGTATCCTACGTGGGTCTGGCAGAGTAGCTGGTCTGTATCCGATGTGGGTCCAACAGCTTAGCTGGTTTAGTATCCTACATGCGTCCCAACTGATATGAATCAGTGGCTACATCTGATCATATCTATCACCTTATGAATAAGTATATCTGTGTGAGGTATGTCTTGACTTTCAATCATTATCTTCGATATGATTGACTTACTTTCCTATGTGGATTGGGTTGGGATTTCCTGTGTGGATTGGGTTGTACATTCCTGTGTGGACGTGATTGAACTTTGGCTCGGATGTTGGAGCTGAACTAGGATTGATGAATTAGGTATATGTATGGGCATACACCTAAGTAGTGTTGGATGTTACTTCGTGATTGAATCTTTGTTTTTTGGATTATCTTTTGTGGATTATGGGAGACCTTCGGGGGTATCGGGGTCCCTACTGAGTAGCGTATACTCACCCCTGCACGGGATATGCCCACACTACATTGTGTTGGATGCAGATGACAGACAGCGCTGATCGTGGTTGAGGCTTGTGGAGTAAGTCGGTACCTGGAGGTGGACCACTGGGCGGGACGTACACGGAGCAGACAGCTGGACCCAAGGAGCTACGTAGGCTATCTGTACCCACCCTTTAGGTGGGACTTCTAGTAGACGGCTCAACATTTCTACTTTACTTTCAGTTGTTGTACATTATTTCCAGTTGTACTTACTTTCAGTTTGGGTTTGTATTCTGGCCCATTTACTTTCCTCACTTACTATTGCACCCAGTTTACTTAGTGTTTTGTTTTGTTGGCTTACTCTGTGATGTTTGTGTACTTTATAAGGCTATTCCTTCCCCTTTTATCGGGATTTGCACCTTGGTGCTAGTCGCCAGCACCTGACCTATGGGAGGTGGGCTTGGGGTAGTCATGGAACGGGTCCCAAGGACGGGTCGTGACAAATTGGTATCAGAGGAGTTCTGTTCTACCGCAAAACTTAGGACTCTGATCTTTCTGCTTTGTAAAGCAATATTGTTAAGGGTATTGAGTGTGGTTATCAGTCCAGGGAGTCTAGTGTTGGTCCGGCGGCCGACATATCCGTACACCAGGACCCTGACTTCTGATTTCTGACTTAATGCATGAAAACATTGATTGCATGTGTGTTTCAAAAGTTTTCTTTGTGATTAATTTGTGTCAGCTCACCAGGTACAACGTTTTCACCGTGGCACACCTGTTTCTTTTCATGATGGCCCCACGACGGTAGCTAGCTAGGGTCAGAGCATTGAGCGAGATGACATCCCACTAAGTGATGAGGCCTCGGTGCATGTTCCTTTTTCAGTGGAGGCAACGACGGTACCACTACCCGCCGAGCCACCGATGCCACTAGCCCTAAACGCTAAGAGTGCACATAACAGTAGTGTACTGCAAGGGTTTCAGTGTTAGAGACCACCCAGGTTCTGCGGGGAGAGGGACCTTCAGGCCACCGAGGATTGGCTAGAGGCAGTTGTGCAAGTTTTCAGGTTAGTGGGGACACCAGCTGACATCATGGTGTTCATTGCAGCGAGCCTCCTGCACACGGAAGCAGGCAGATGGTGGAGCTTGATGCTCCAGGTGCATGACGAGACATCACTCCTCTGGAAGAACTTTGAGAGCCTCTTCTGTTCGGAGTTCTTCCCAGCCACCCTCCGTGCGGTGCGCATCCAGAGCTACTACAGCTGCGGCAGGGCAACATGACTGTCACCCAGTACTCGGCGAGATTTACCGATCTCTCACTCTATTTGATGGACATGGTACGAGACCCATTATTCCAGGCCCGGACCTTCGAGCAAGGACAGATTCATGAGATCAGGGCATCGATGATCTCCCTCAGCATACCGATATAGGCAGGAGTACTGGAGCGAGCTCTTCTCATAGAGATATTTCTTGCTGAGCCTACTCCAGAAACGAGACATACCGTAGGGCGGCACATAGCAGAGTCGTCTGAAGCTGGTAGTCAATGGACGTCACAAGGGTCCAGGAAGACCAGACCATCAGGCAGACGACCTTAGGACACTGGCTCAGAGGTCCGGGGAACCCGGTGCAGAGCCAACCTTCTGAGGAGCAGGCAATACTACGCAGGCGGCGGGCAGGTCCACTTGGCTAGTTGCTGCCCGACCCGCCATGTAGAGGAGCATCAGACGGTTGAGGGGCCACCCAGGCAGAGGCAGAGGGTCGATCGTGGCGGTCCGCAGGGATAAGGCGGACGAGGTAGGGGAGCTGGCCAAGCAGAAGGTGGTGGGTGACGCTTTTAGCCTTTACCATCACCACCACCAGAAGGTCCACCCTGACCACAGGGAACTGGCGGGTAGAGACATACTCAGTTTCAGGCAGTGGAGGCCTACGACCACGGTGTGCCAGAGATGATTTTAGTTACTATCTGTGTCTACTCCACCGATGCAACAGTTCTTATAGACACAAGAGCGAGTCATTATTTTATTGTCGCTGCCCTTGTTCAGATCTCTGAGATTCTAACAAAGTTGTTGGCTCAATCCATACGTCTAGAGACTCCTACGGCAGCAGACTCGATGATTACGCAATGGTTCCGGCATTGTGAGCTTACTCTAGTAGGCGAGAGCTTCGGCAGGGATCTTCTTGTAGCGGCGTCGAGGCCTTACGACGTCATCTTGGGTATGGATTGGTTATCTACAGTCCATGCTCAGATCGACGAGAAGGTATCCTTTGCAGAGTAGGATGGACTCACGCATAGGAGAGGACAACCCATCACTCATCAGTTGGCTAGCCTCATCCTAGGAGTAGTTGACGTGCAGAGTCTGAGTTTTCCTATAGTGGTGGATCAGTATGCGGACGTTTTTCTTGACGACGTTCTAGGACTACCTCCTCACAGAGAGGTAGACTTTTATATTGACATGTACCCCGAGACAACCCTGATATCCACTCTAGTATATCGGATGGCACCTGCTGAGCTTCGAGAGCTATGGGTACAACTGGAGGACTTGTAGTGCAAGGGATTCATCCGACCCAGTGTTTCACCCGGGGCATCCTCGATATTGTTCACCAAGAAGGCGGACGAGAGCTTCTGACTGTGTGTCGACTATCGTCGCCTGAACCAGGTGACCGTGAAAAACAAGTATCTGCTACCGAGGATTGGAGAAATATTCGATCAGCTCAAGGGAGCACGGTGGTTCTCGAAGATAGTCCTCAGTTCAGGCTATAATCAGCTTAGAGTTCGGGATGAGGACGTGCAGAAGACGGCCTTCATATGTCGGTATGGCCACTATGGGTTCTTGGTTATGCCTTTCGGCATAACCAATTCTCCAGCGGTGTTCATGAGTCTCATGAACAGGATCTTTCAGCCATACCTCGATCGATTTGTCGTGGTCTTTATCGACGACATATTGATACACTCGACCACTGAGGAGGAGCATGCTTACCATTTGCGGGTTGTACTGGACACACTCCGAGAGAACCAGTTTTATGGTAAGATCTGGAAGTGTCAGTCCTGGTTACGGGAGGTCCACTTCTTGGGACACGTCATCTCTGAGGTGGGAGTTGTGGTGGATCCTGTGAAGATCGAGGAAGTTCTAGCTTGGGAGCCACCGAGGAGTGTGACAGAGGTGTGGAGTTTATTGGGTCTAGCTGGGTACTAGCAGAGATTGGTGCCAGACATTTTCAGAGTTGCGACACCACTTTCAGCTTTGACGAAGAAGGGGAAACCCTTCGTGTGGTCAGATAGATGTCAGTAGAGCTTCCAGGAGCTGAGAAAGAGATTGACCAGCACACCTATCTTGAGGCTACTGGAGGAGGGAGTATGGTACGTAGTCTACTACGATGCATCAGGGACCGGAATCGGATGTGTCCTGATGCAGGAGCGGGCAGTGATCGCCTATGGATCATGACAGGTGAGGCAGCATGAGTAGAACTATGCTCCCCATGACCTGGATTTAGCCGTAGTGGTCTTCGCTCTGAAGATGTGGCAACACTATCTGATGGGCGAGCACTTTATAGTCTACTATGACCATTAGAGTCTCAGGTACATCTTCTCGCATAAGGACATGAATATGAGACAACGGCGATGGATCGAGTTCCTCCAGTACTATGACTTTGAGATAGTATATACTCCTGGAAAGGGGAACGTATTAGCCTATGCTCTTAGTAGGAGCATGGGCATTCAGCTACTCGGGGAGACGACGAAGCAGCTAGCCACTTTGCAGATATCCTTTGTAGATAGAGATGGATCAGCCTTTCTTTAGTCACTCATAGTCACTCCTCTACTTCTTCAGTGGGTTAGAGAGGCACAGAGTGGGGGCATTGACAGTGAGAATCGGCATGCACAGATATCCTCTGGATAGTCACCGTATGGATTCTCTATGGGAGCAGAGCACGTTATCCTTTTTTAGAGGACGTACCATGGTACCAGCTGCTTTACAGGAGGAAGTGCTGAGGGAGTTTCACACTTCCCCTTTAGCAGTATATCTAGGTGTGGCGAAGATGTACAGTGATCTCAGACGACACCACAGGTGGATGGGTATGAAGAAGGCTGTAGCTGAGTTCGTTCCTCAATGCCTCACCTGTCAGCAGGTGTAGGCGGAGCACCAGGTACCAGCAGGCCTGGTACAACCCTTGGAGGTCCCGGAGTGGATGTGGGATGGGATATCTTTGGACTTTGTGACTGGACTTCCACGTATTTCCAGAGGTCACGACTCCATTTGGGTAATTGTCGACCGACTCACCAAGTCAGCCCACTTCTTACCCATCAGAGAGCAGGGCTCAGTAGAGATCTTGGGATGTCTCTACGTTCAGGATATTTTACGGCTTCATGGTGTTCCATCATCTATCGTCTTCGATTGAGATGCTCGCTTTACTTCCCGGCTTTGGAAGGGGTTGCAGGAGGCATTTGGGACGCAGATACGTCTGAGCACCGCCTTTCACCCACAGACAGATGGTCAGACAGAGAAGACCATTCAGACTCTCAAGGACATGCTCCGTGCATGTGTCCTCGACTTTGGTCATAGCTGGGAGAACCACCTACCCTTGGTGGAGTTCGCGTACAACAACAGCTATGACTACACCATCGGGATGGCACCATACGAGGCATTGTACGGCCGGCCTTGCAGATCACCTCTGTGCTGGACAAACCCAGGGGAGTCAGCACTTGTGTGACTAGAGATAGTCCAGGCCAAGATAGAGAAGGTCCAGGTCATCTAGGAGCAGATGAGGATATCTCATAGCCGGTAGAAGTCTTATGCTGACAGGAGGCGGAGACTGCTAGAGTTCGAGGATGGAGATTACGTCTTATTGCGGGTCTCACCTCGACGTGGATTACAGATATTTGTCCAGGGCAGAAATTTATCTTCGTGGTTCATCGGACCATTCCAGGTTCTCAGCAGGATAGGCGAGGTGGCTTACCGCCTGGCTCTACCACCTCAGTTGCCCCGGGTGCACGATGTCTTCCACGTATCTCAGCTGAGGAGATACGTGCACGGCCCGACGCATATCATGGACCATTGGAGAGTTGGACATTGGCGATGTGGAGAATTTTGTGGAGGTCCCGGTGGGTATTGAGGGTCGACAAGAGCGGGTCCTACATGGGAGGTCTATTCCTCTAGTGTGCATCATATGGCAGCATGGGAACCTCCAGGAGAGCACTTGGGAGAAGGAGGCTCAGATGCGTACTTAGTACCCTCATTTGTTCCCCGAGTTTGTGATGTATCATTAAGGGGACGTAAATCCCTGAGGTGGGAGTAATTTAAAGACCCATAAATTTCAAGGGAAATTTTTCTCTTAATTTTCTTTGGGATTTTATGAGTACACAGTTTCTGATGGCACCTGATTCCAAGGCCCGGTGTGCCCGGAATCAATTTTCGAAGATTATATCGGGTACGTTCAGTGAATGAATTAGCGGGTTTTTCATACTTTTGAACCGATGCTCAGAATAAAAATATGAAGTAACCGATGAAACCACAGCTCCGGTAATTTCCTAGGAACACCTTTTCTAGAGTTTCGTTTGCTCGGGTGTGGTTATTAAAAAAAGGGTCAACTATGGAATGAAATAAAAATTTGTGCAACAATTTTTATTTTCTATTCTATGTAGTATAACCTATGAATGGTGGTTGGAGTGGGACCCACTAATATCCTAGCTCCACTAGGTAGGATATTAGTAAAGTGGGGCCCACACGATCCCCACCCCTTCAAATCCCTTAAAACCTCCCACGTGCATTTAATTTTTTAACTCACCCGCAACCCATTTTTAAATGGAAAGTCCACCCCCAAATTTTATTTGGATTATTAAACGCTCTTCAATTAAGTGAATTAATTGAATGAGTTTTTTTTTGAATTTCAAATTAATGGCATGCTTGTGTGATAATAAAATAATACATGTCTTATTTTATTGGGGGGTTGATTCGTTTTGCGGAAAGAAAGAGAGGACTGTTGCTCTCTTGAGGAATATCTTCATCCTCATCAAAGAACGCGAAGAACGCTGAGTCTATGATGAAGAACTCCATCACCGCAAGAGAATCATTGTTCCATCTCCTCACCTATCCACATCCGGTGAGAGAATCCTTCATCAGGAGAATGTCGATGATGCTTACGACGCCATCTTCCGCGACGTCGTCTTCCGCAATGTTCTTTTCTCCGTGACGACCATCGTTCGACAGCTCCTTGTGTAGGGGTTAATTTTTTTTCGTGAATTCTTTGTCATTCATCGACTTTTATTTTTTTGGGCCACCTATTATCGTTATAGTGGGAGGAGGTCGGACAACACAAACACAGCTGACCCTCCTCCCACTTTGATCTTGTACTTGTTGCGGCACGAGTAAAGGCAATACGGTTCAACGGCACCGCACGGAAGCAAGAGGAACGAGCGAAGAAGTGCGGCGCCATCGCGCCGCGCCGTTGAGGCCGAACGAATCTGTGGCCAGAGTCGGACCTCGGCGAAGGGTCGAGGCACCATCACGCCGCGCCAGAGAACCATGAAGAAGCTGCGGCAGGAGTCGGGCTGTGACTGCGATGACGATGACGACTGAACTGAAATCCTCTGTGGGTTCGAAAACGATGACGACTGCACTGAAATACTCTATGGGTTCAGTAGCAATGAAGACTGCACTGAAATCCTTCATGGGTTCAGTAGTGATGAAGACTTCACTGAAATCCTCTGTGGGTTTGGCAGTGATGAAGACCGTACTGAAATCCTCCATGGGTTCGACGGTGATGACAACTGTTCTTGTATCCTATGTGGGTCTGGCAGTGTTTGACTCTGTTCTTGTATCCTACGTGGGTCTGGCAGAGTAGCTGGTCTATATCCTATGTGGGTCTAACAGATTAGCTGGTTTAATATCCTACGTGGGTCCCAGCTTAGATGAATCAGGGGCTACATCTGATCATCTCTATCACCTTACGAAGAAGTATACCTGTGTGAATTGAGTCATGACTTCCAATCATGATCTTCGATATGATTGACTTTCTTTCCTATGTGGATTAGGTTGTGCTTTCCTGTGTGGAATGGGTTGTACATTCTTGTGTGGATGTGATTGAACTTGGGCTCTGATGTTGGAGCTGAACTGGAATTGATGACTTAGGTATATGTATGGGAATATACCTAAGTAGTGTTGTATGTTACTTCTTGATTGTATCTTTCCTTTGTGGATTATCCTTTGTGGATTCTGGGAGACCTTTGGGGGTCTCGAGGTCCCTACTGAGTAGCGTATACTCACTCCTGCATGGTCTATGCACACACTACATTGTATTGGATTCAGACGACAGACAACGCTGATCGTGGTTGAGGCATGTGGAGCAAGTCAGTACCTGGAGGTGGACCACTAGGGGGGACGTACATGGAGCGGACAGCTAGACCTGAGGAGATAAAAAGGCTATCTATAACCACCCTTCAGGTGGGGCTTCTAGTGGATGGCTTGACGTTGCTGCTTTATTTTCAGTTTTTATAATTTCTTTCCAGTTGTACATACTTTTAGTTTGGGCATGTATTCTGGCCCATTTACTTTCCGCACTTACTATTTCACCTAGTTTACTTAGTGTTTACTTCTGCTGGCTTACTCTGTGGTGTGTGTTTGCTTTATAAGGCTATTCCTTCACCTTTTATTGGGATTTACGCCTTGGTTCTAGTCGCCAGCACCTGGCCTATGGGAGGCGGGCTTGGGGTAGTCACGACACGGGTCCCGAGGACGGGTCGTGACATGGTGTGATGCTTTCTCCCGTGCACTCTGTGTGTTTTCAGTGGTGGATCCTCGATTTCAGGGGCATCGGTGACTTTGTGGTCTTGACCTTTCCTTTCAACACTGTTGTCCTCTCCTCACCCTATTCCCCTTCATCGGATAGGGTCTTTCAAGAAATCATGGTGCTGGTTGGAGGACAAGATCCATCTTTAGTGGCCTGAGTGTGCCACCGCGTCATTCGTTTGTTCTTCGGGTTGATCTTCACAGTCTTCATAGGCATCTAGGATTGTAGCGACAGGGTCCGGCGTGCTGTGGTCTTCCTTCCGACATTTTGGTTATGTTTTTCATTTTTAGGTTTTTTTGTTGTAGATCCTGGTTTGTCATGAAACTTTTTTCACTAGCTGGAATTGGTCTCTATTTTTTTGATTCGTGCTTCAGATGAGGTTTAATGTTGTTTGGTTGTTTGGTTCTTCGACTATTTTCTTCACATTGGTCCCTTAAAGTGTTGATTTTTCTGTCCAGCTTGTGGCTGATTAATGCTGGGAGTTGTTTTTGTGTAAGGATGTGTCTGATGTTTGGTGATTTTTGGAGAGGTGCTGGTGTTCTGGTCATCTGGTAGTAAATTTGAGATGATGGAGCAATGGTGTTGTCTTGATGAAGTAGAAGGGTCCAAGTTTTTTTCTTCTGGTTTTTTGTTTTGGATGGACACTCTGAGACTTTCTACAAGGATTTTATAAAAATGAGGATTTGAACAGGTGCTTTCACCATGTATGACTATTCATATTTGGATGTTTGAGAGGGTATTGTTCTTCCATCAGTACCATCCCTGTGTATCTCTACACTAGACAACTATCTAGACAGGCATTCATTGATAGAGGTTTTCCATATTGATGATGATGTTAGGGAGGGGTATTTATTTGTATAATTGTTCTGGGATTTGACCTTTGATTTGTTTTAATTTTTTATGTCATTGAATTCATGTGAGGTTTCCCCCTTTCTCTATAAAAAGGGTTTCATTGAAAAATAAATAGAAAATTTAGGCCTTCGGGCCATTCAGTCTAGGAGAATAAATAGTAAGATTATTTGTATAAAAACAATTATGTATCGGAATAATGATAGTTACCAGGGGAATATGGGTATTAATTTTTCAAATGAGGTCAGATTTTTCACTATTTTTATATAATGTTTTCAATATGTTTATAAACCTATATAGGTTCTTCTAGACATGGAACAGAGGACGAACAAAAGAAGTAGTTTTTGAGGAAGCACTGGTTGGTTTCTAGGGAAACTTGTTTTCAAATACTAAAAAGTCAGTTGGGTAAAAATGGGGTAAAATTACTATTTCCCCACCCATAAACATTTAAGGGGGAATCCACCACTTCCCTATTTTATTTATCTCACAATTTCATAGGCTCCACTCCCCTTCCTTTAACGTTTATCCATTGACATAAGTGTGAAATTTTTGGGTTTTTTTCACTATATTATGGTACTAATCCACCTCTATTTATCTATATTAATATCACCTTCCCAATATTTTTGTTTCATTTTCACTGATTATTTTTTTTCTAATTCTGATTCCATTGGATAATGTTTGAATTAATTTTTTGAGATTGGGAATTGGATGTACAGTATGAGTGGACATCCTGGGATGATGTCAAAGTACTAATGTTCATCGAATCATTGAATTTCTATCATGGTTCCAAATTTATTAATTTATTATCTTAATTTGATGTTATTTTATTTATGTAATAAAGGAACCACATTAAATATTTTTCTCGGTTCAATGAATATGGGACTCCATGGGTCATGTGTGTGTGTTTTGTTGTGGTTCTAGAATAACAATGTCACTAGAGAGATTCTAAGCGGTTATACCTTTCAGAAAAAAAATTTATCAATTATTTATAAATGTTTATTTTGATCATTTAATGATTCATTCATTAGATTAAGACACTAGGGGGGTTGATGGGTTGTTAGTCTAAGGAGAATATTTACAATGTCTTTTATACCCTTGATGATCCATGGGGTTAAATAATAAAAATTTGATGTTGACCTTGGTTTAAATCAAAATAACTAAAATCTTTGTTTCATTTTATAGTTCATATTTTGTAAGGTATGACATGTTTTATAGGTGATGGACCCATTGAATAATTTTTTTCCAAATGATTTTTTTTGGAGATGATGAGTGCATAGTTATAATTCACAATCATTAGTTATTATAATGTAGTTTATAAAAAGTATATAAATGGAGTAACAACACCCATTTATAGAGGGTATGTATTTTTAAATGGTGATGGATTTATAATTTCAAAATATTATAAGGATTTAAATTTTTTATTCTGGTAATTGAAATTGGGGCCTCATTTTTTTATATTAAATTGTGTATTTTTTAGAGAACTAAAATGTGGAAATTTGAATTTTTTTTAAATTCATAAATATAAAATAGATTTTTTGATAGTTTGATCTGTTATTAGTAATTTATATTAAAAGATAATTCAATAATTGGGGGTTAGTATTAGTATTTAAATATTAATTAGGAAATTATTTTTTGAAAAAGGAGTTTTAAAATTTGAAGAATATATTTCATCAAAATGTTTTGAAATAAGAATCACTAATGAAATTTTATGTCATTTCACGGATTTGATTCTATGAAATGGTTGATATATGTATGTGATTCTTTGATTGATATGATGTTCAATTCAGGTTGAGTAATTCCCTCATGGATTCTATTTTTATTATGTTTAACATAGTGTGAATGCTTCTTTGAGGGGATTCCAATATATTATGGTTATCCTAGGGTGAATGATTAACCAAAGGCATACTAGTTTCATATGGATATATTAGGATTAGTCTTTCCCCTATGGATGTTGGTGCATATGGTTGAACCTGTATAAATGCTTCCCCCATGGGATACATAGTCTCTAGGGATGGGTTAATTTCCCTTGGACTAAACTTGTTTGGACAAAGGATAGATATGTCCCCCTTCCTAGGATGTAGTGGATGGAATGGTTTTCAAAAAATGCTCAGAGAAACCCCAGAACTAAAAAGTGAATGTTTGAACTATTCTTATGGTGAACTGTGCTCCTCTGTTTTGTATTTTTTTTATATTCAGTTTAAAGGATTTTAAAGACATCATGTAATTATTTTTCATAAAGAATATCTACATATATAACTATCTAGGTTGGTTATATATAGGTTGAACTTTAATCATTCATTACATTGTTTTTCTAACACCCTTATTGAAATTCCATTATACTTGGATACTTGAGGAGCATTAACATGTTACAGTATTTGGATAGGTTTGTCCTGAGGTTTCATGATATGGTGGGATTTGTCAAATTGGATTTAGAGTTCAGTATGATGTGAGTCTCAATAACTATATTGGAACCTATTGTACTATTATTTTAGTTTTCATGTTTTTTCATTCAATTTGTGTCTTTATAAAAAGGATTGAATCAGCGGGTGATCAGTTTATGTTATTACATAAAGGTATTTCATTTATCTTTATAAAGAAATCTCAGTGATTTTAATTTATTTTTACCTAGTACTATAGTGGATTCTATGTTGTAGGATTTGGTTTTTTAAATTTTTGTTATGCTGTGAATTATGTTATAGGGGTATATTCTCCCTTTGATAAATCCATAGAACCCCACTGTTTTTTGGTTTCCTCCTCATTCGGGGAGGTGCATTTACTGTATAATAGAAACTGCAACCCTAGCCATGTGTTGGTTGTTCGGGGTGGTGGGATGTTACATGTTACCATATTTGTATGAATATTTACTGATGATTTTATGGGCATTAAACAAATATTTTTTCTTTTACTATTTGTTTTGAAATATAAGGATGGAAATAATTTTGTAAATGTTGTATCCTTATAGATTAATAATATTTATATTTTGACAGACATTAATATTTTGAAAAATGTTTGTAATCTATATATATGGAAATTATATAAGAAAAAATTATTTTTATAGTATTACACAATGTAGTGATTTTAAAATTATATCTGGAATTAACCCATCAGTTATTTGTCATTAGTGAGTGGTAAATACAATTATGATGAAACTATTTATTTAACTTGGGAGAATGTCACAACCTATGTTTTATGAAAAGTCTTATTTAAAAAAACTATATATCTAACATTGATAAATATGTTTTCTCATTATATTAAAATATATTAACATTTTTATTATGTAAATCATATAACTTATGAATATAAGTTATTACGTTTTAATGGAATTAAACATATTACCAATTAAAGATAATTCACATATATTTGATAAAAATAAAATTTATTTATTTGAGATTATAAATTTATATTATGAGTTAATTTTTTAATAAAAACAAATAAAATTTTAAAATAAAAGAAAAAGAAACATCTCAAAGATTCAATATGGAATTTTTTCTTTTATTTAAATATTTCAGTAGTTAATTTTTTTCACACACAACAAAGAACAAAAAATAACCATAATGAATTTTTTTAAGATAAAATATATATTAATAAATCTAAGCCTTATTATTTAGTCGTTGAAATAATATATATATAACAAGATACAAAATTTTTAAATCAATATTTAATGATAAACAAAATTTACCTTTTAATTATAACACATTGATAAAATTCAATTGTTGTACCTAAATAACTAATAAGATCATTTTATCCTAAATTTATTTTTAAAGATATCATTTTTATATTAAATAAATTTTATTCATGAAACTAAATTTATATTGGCTATATAATAATCAAATAATTTTTTTAATGTTCATGATATACTAACACTATTTTAATTTGTAAATTATATGAACTGTGTCTAATAATAGTATGTATTGGAAAAATAAAATATCCAATACATTGTTTCCACTATATATTATGTTTAAATTAAAAAGATAAACTTTAATATTTCATAATTTTTATTCTATAAAAGGATTATCATTTTTTTAACTCAACATTTTTATATTTGGTTGATTTTTTGGTATTTTCTATGAATGATTGATTTTTAGGTGAACTTCAAAAATTAATTTTTTCAAATATATTGACATTTATGAAATTATCATCAATTTTATGTGGCATAAAATATTATGAAATTATTTTCATTATTAAATATGTATTTAATAATTGAAATTAAAAATTTGTTTAAAAATAGCTTTGGAATCCATGATGGAAACTTTAGATCCTTAGTAATATATTTATTCTAAAACACTTTTTATGTGTCATATATTAAATATAAATTTATTTTCATATTTTTAATCACCATATAAAGATATTCATTTAAGGTTAATTTTTATTTTAGCAAGAAAAATATATTATCAAGGTAAAAAAATAATTTTCCATCGTAAATTTAATATATAGTGATAATCCTAAACTAATAGAATTGGGCATAAAATATCATAATTGTTTTCTCTTATATGAGTGTTTGATATTCTTATTGAATAATACTCATCATATCTCTATAGTTTTCATCTATTTATCCACATTCCTTTTAATTTGACATGACTTTATGATAATTCTATAAATATTTAAAAATGTGTCACCCCTCCCACTTATAAATGGATTCATTCTCGACCCAACTTCATCTCACAGCATAACAATTTTCGCTAGTCTATACACTTACTAAATCACTCCACAATGCACTTTCCTATGTCATTGAGGTTTTGGTTTCACCAAAAGGCCATTCATTGAAGTCTCAAGTATATGTTCCAAGGAGTGAGGTAAGAAATTATAATTTCATAATTATTAATTATAATTCCTTATTTATTATTCTAACATCATCACATATAATTAACCCCTAATATCATAATTAAATTATTTTCATAATTATAGATAAATTTTATTTTGGTTTAGGAAATTTCTATTTCTACCTTCCTCTAATCCATTCAAAAGATGAAATCGCCACCCCTATAACATTTGAAGTAAAACCTCTATGAATGATTTCATTAATATTTCACTACCATATAATATTGATGTTTCTAAAATATATTAGATTAATATATATTTTATTAAATATTAATATATTTCATCAATATAGTTTCTAATGGATTAAAAAATTAATTATCGTTGTACGATGTAGATATCAGTAAATTACCAGAATGATACATTCCATGGATTTTGTATTAATGACCTATGCCTAATGTTTACATCAAATTAACATGTGGATAAATGAATAATTGGAAAATAATTATTTCAATATCTATTATAATATTGTAATAGTGATATTAGATACATTTGTATAATCATACTTGTCAGTGGATTATAACATATTGTTGTGTATGTCAGTTTAGAAACACACTTGGATGATATATTTAATTTTTATCACGTATGATTGTGGAAACCTAATAACATGTAATATATGATTTTAATAATTATATAATTATTTTTGTAGTTTGAGAAATAGAATATATATATTTTACTCGTTATTATGTTACCACCTTTTATTCATTAAAATGTTATGAAATAAGATTGTTAATGGTTTTTTGTTCAATAATAATAAATTAAATCAGACAGAATAAATATTGAACGTTATAAAAAAATTGTCAATATTATATTAAATTACATTTAATATAATGGGAATTATGAAATTTTCATCAATATAGAATTACTACTGTCATTATTAAATATCATTAATTAAAATAATAAATTTATTAACATATGATAAATAAAATAAAGTATAACTAACTTTTATCTGTGTAAGGAGTGATTAAAAATTTTGTTTATAAAGGGAAATTTAATTTAATATAGTTTTCTAATAATTTTTCAGCAAAAATATATATATTATTCATGAGGTTAGAGTGCGTCGGAAAAATAAGGAATTAAAGTTAAGAACATTTCTTGACCATATATTCATTTATTTTATTATAGTGTTTCATATTGATCTCTTTTATTATTTGTCTTTTAAATTAATATCTATTATCATATTATTCTATAATTAAAATTCAATTTATATTGAATTAAAATTCAATCACATAATATATCCTTAAAAAATGAATCTTACACCATGAATAACGATGTATCTTGTGGTTATCATCCAAATTTTGCATCATTATGACATGTTTTCATATTATGGAACAATTTTTCATTCATTTCTGTACAAAAAATCCCATTAGATTATATTATTTTTTAATGATTAATTATTTTAATTTTCAAGTCTATTAATGAATTAATTTTTCATAATCTTTTGATTCATAAGTTATTAAATTTATAATAATGTTTTTGTCTCACTAATTCTAATTTTAGACATACCATATAATTTCCACTTTTTGAGGGTTCTATATACCACACATGTGCTTGATTATATCATATATATCATATAATTATAGAGTTTTTAATTTCCATCCATTTATTTTCCATTAAAATTACTTTTATTATAATATAAACAAAGTTATATGGGTTTTTATCAAACTTAATTTAATAGAGTTATTTTGAAACCTATTAAAATCTATTATTTTATGGTCCTTAGATTTTCTAACATTCTAATAAATATGAAATTACATATTATAATTTAAGAAAAATTAAATTTTCTATCTTGATAAAATTCATTCTCTAAATTTTATAACATTGATAATAATAATCCTCATTCCAATTAAATACTTTTTTCCCACCATATCCGTATAAATTATTTCTAAAGAAAAATTATTTCTTCTTTTAGAACATTAATATTCATTTTCACTTCTGAAATTCATATTTCTTTTTATCTAATATCAAATATAAGATTAATTATTATTTAAAATGGTGATTCTTACAATAGAGGTATTTTAGAATATTAAAAAACCCTTTCCTTTCAAATTCATAAATTTTTTATTAAATTCCACATTTACTAGATTGTACATTATTTATTTTCATGGTTCAATTATTAGAAAACCATTTTAATGTAAACTTTAAAAGTTAATAAGAACAAATCTATAGAATTGTAGTTTGAATGAGTCTTGTGACTTCATTTCTTTTTAAATTACATAAAATATATTCTAAAAAGTCTTTTACGATTGCCCTTCGTTTTTCATCTAATTATCAAAAGACATATATCCAATGGATTTTTATTTATGAATTACCTCTAAAATTATTTTATATTATTTTCCTTTGGGGAATAAACTCATAATATAGAATTATCTAATTATTGGTCCCTTTAAATTTTAATACATTTTAAATTTTATTAAAAATGTGTTTTTATCTACATCAACATACTTAATGTCATGTTTGTCAAAATGGATTTATTCTCATGGAACCATCACCTGTATTTCAATGGCTTCTTTATGGATAGTTATATGCATTTTTTCCTATAATTAATCTATTTTATAGGGGTTTAGTGGGTGAATTTTATAGTATAAATGTTTTCATATTCTCATTGAATACATATATATAGTTTTCATTTTGTTGTTGGGGGATAAAAATTATTTCTTCCTACATTGCATTGGGTAAATATTTATATCACATGAAATAAATTTAGTTGGAAAGAATGTGATTCATAATCAACTTTTTGATATTAAAAATAGAATGTGATTCTTTGTCCATAATATTATAGTTGTTTGGAACATGATTCACATTCCACTATGTAATGATTTATATGCTTATTTTTCGTTATTAGTTCCTTTTTATGGTGAATTCCCTTAATTGTCAACATTTAATTGTATTATTACTACGCTATTTTTCAAAAATAATGATTATTGTTCCATGATTATAAAACCTTATTTCCGGGTATATGATTTATCATATGACATTTTTTATCCTTTTACAATGCCTTATGAGAAGCACTTGGTGTTCGTTGTTCTTTTCCATATTATGTTTTCCCATGACTTTTCTTCCACATATGTGTATTATTTGAACCATGATAATTGGTTGATTTTCTTTTTTACCATACTGAGAGTTTGATGTAATCATTTATTATGTTTTCCATTCCATTAGATATGAATATAAGAATATGATTTGAGACCTTTAGAATAATTTATACTTTTGGATGCTATACAAAAATGTTAAAAATTATATTTAATAATATTTTTTATGTAGAAAACATCCAAAGACAAAAAAACATTGGTTTCAAGGATTATGTAATGAATTATGAGATGTAGTATTTATATTCAAGAAATATAGGTTGGTTTATTTTTAGTCATTTCACATTGAATCTATGTAATAACTCTGAATTTTATGGTTTGACCCTTTGAATATTTCTACATATAACTCTACATATTTACTTGAGGTTGGCATAGAGTATTTCAGTGTCTCATTTGACCAATATTAATATATTAAATATATTATATCACATTCATGAACTTTTTTGATAAGTTGATTTTTTTATTCATCAAAAATCATGATGAAAAAAATGAGACTGATGTTGCTTTTGGAAACTAAGAGATTACCCAAGGCATGACATAATCTTGTTAAAAATTTGATATTACATTGAAGGAAATCATTGGTTGGTGCATTAAATATATTTAATTATTAATTTATTAAATTTACGAAATATTAAATCTTATCTCACCCCTCTATATAATTGAAATTTAATTTTATGGAAAATCTATAGGATTTTCCATGTAACCCTTGGATATTAGAGGGGAGGATGAGGAGTTATTACTTTATAATTGATGAGATCAGGATCGTGGATCATTATCGAATGATTAAAGAGATTTGTGGGATAAATTTAAAACATTGTCAAATCATAAAATAAATAACTATTTCAAATGTACTTCAATAATGATTAGTCTATTATCAATGTTGGGATCATTGTTTTATATATTTAATCCATTTCATTATTGATAATTTATTATATATATTATTTTTGTATGATTATTTTATTTTCATTTTTCAAATGAACAATTATTTTGATTATCATTTTTCATCCAAATTTACAATTTTTTACTTACATGCCTTACCCAATATATGGTTTCCATTTTTATGATCAATGGTCAGGATCACATAAGCCATCTATAATCTAACCTTGTTTTTTTTCTACTTCTATCATGATTTTTTTTCATATTCTTCATTATCCAATAAGGTCAAGTATTCAAAATTTATATACATGTTTGGTCATGATGAAACCTCTATTATCATGATAAAAACAAAAAATTACTAGGTATTGATGATTTTTTATTGTTGAAGGCGTATTTACATAATATGGATGATGGTTCCATGTATTGGGACTATGAATGGAATCAAGTGGCATGAGAAATATTTTAAAAGTGTCCAGAATCACTATTTTTTGTAACCATATACTATGAATCATTTATTGCAGTTGCACTCGTTTAATTTTGATAGATTTATGTATGTAAAATTTGGTTGAAATTTCTTATTTTGATTATCAATTGAGAACATGAATATTAGGAGAACATTCATCATTGTATGTGAGAATCCCAAATACATTTCATGTATTCTAGTGCAACACATTTCATTTTTCATGTATTCTCATAATGGATAATGTTTTATACCATGTTAAATATCACTATTTTTGTGTCCATGTACAAACTCCCAGTGACACTACCAACGATTCTAACCTATTTATGGGGTGTAAATGGCTACGACACTGGGATATTAGGTATTTCAAGTCTTTTTTGGGAAAAATTTTCTAGAGGTACATGGTCAGTTGATACCTATCCATGGAAGTACACACATAATCACTTGATAAGTTTCATAGTTTATGTTCCCCAATTTACACAAAATTTACATTTTCAAAAAACTTATACCTTCACATTTCATTCTTTAGGTATGAGATTTGTGTACACAAGTAACCCACCCTAATTGGAATTCCACATATAATGTGATAGAGGCCTTCATTTTTTCATCATATATATGATACGAGGTGATACTAGTTGGATATTCTTCTAGTAAATATTGTGTAATGGTTATGATTAGTTTTGATCATTGGGTAGAGGTCTAGGTTGGTACTCCCCAGACTCACCAGGGAAGGGATTCCCTCATACCATATATACAGGAATAGTTTTTACTGCCACACACTATAGGGGGTATGTTTACACTATATATGGATATATAAATATACATCATCGAGATCTAATGTGGATGGTGTTCTCCACTATGTATAGTGCTTCCTCAGCTTTAGAGCATAGTATCGAGGATCATGCCATGCACTCTGATTCTTGTATGAATATGTGTGGTGATTGGAAACATGTATTGTATCTTTGGAGCTATATGTTGAATTATTATTATTATATGGGTGTGTATATTGAGATTCATCCACTTTTCAAATGTTGTTTTAGTTTAATCAAATCGTATGATAAGATTATTTTCCATCTCCGACTTATGGTTTAAGGTAGTGGTTTTATTTTGTTACATACAAATTCATTTTCTGGTATTTCTTCTATTTATGCCTATTCTCACTCTTACATGGGATTCTCAAACATGAATCAGGTCTGATAAAGATGATGGAAATATTTATGGTAACCTTTTTATAATTTTTTTTTATATGATTATAGATGTGTCTGACGATAATAGTAAATATTGAATTGTTAGACTTAAGGATTTTGACTTGTAAACTCTTCCTTATTTTACCTTTCAATGTTTTTTTCAATTTGGGACATCCATTATAGATGGAAATGTATTTTCTTTTTTGAACATATATATTACCTTATTACACTTTGATGTACGCCCTCGCGGTTTCTGGACGCACTGAATACTCTCATGATATTTCCTTTTTTAGTATTTATACATGGTTTCATAGAGCTGGTTGTGTGAGAGTTTGTACTCATAATTTAGGCTATAAAATCAAAGTATAGTGATATTCCAATAGAAAAATTTTCTCCAACACTTTTCTGGTTGTAGGTGGGAATGGGTATTCACTTTTAGCATACTCTCGGTCAAGGGAAGTTCCACGATGGGATGGTTCTTGACCATAAAATCCAAAACATAATGTATTTTTTAGCACCAAATCAAGGATTCTGGGTCTTGGGTTCTATAAAAATGTCATTCTATATTTAAATTTTATTTTGATAATATATATTAATTTTCACTATTGAATACATATAATGGATAATATTTTAACATTTACACTCTAATAAAGTCTTGTTTAATCTATAATATAACCTGTTGGGACTTATGAACTTGTCAAACCCCACATGACACCCTAAGTGTTGGGTTGAATCATTGGGTTTACATATTCATGTTTTTATTTCTCCAGATTTTCTTTATCTTACAACATCCTTTTGAAGTAGATGGAATGAATTCTCAATAAAATTATTAATTATTTTCTCACACATCACACCAAATCATTACCATGAAAATAGAAATTAAAAGAATACCTAATAATGGGGTTTTTTATCAGTACAAATAATTTATCCAAGGACCATATGATGATTGGGTGATAATGTAATAGAAGATATTACTACATGATAATGTTGTTACAATGGTTTGGGAATGTTTTATTTTCGTTCCTAGTTCCACCCCCTATTCATCTCATTTATGCACTGATTTGGGGAAGGATATACTTGTGTAAATAAACGAGGATGTGTTAAAATATTTATATATATTAAGGCCACTTCTAAATCACAATATCATATTAATACACCATACATCATGATCTCTTTATTGATTATCTATTTAGAACCACTTTTTTTCTCCAAATTCAATTCTAAATGTCATTAACTATTCTATGTAAGAGTTGACTGGATATATTCTATAATAGTACATTTTTTTAGATGTAAAAAATCCATAAAAATTATCACACTAGACACTATGGTATTTTATGCTAAGGTAGATGAATAAAATTCCATATACAACATTTCTTCATTATCTATAGAATCAGAAGATAAATTTCAGTTTATATCCTGTATTTATATCCCCACTTTCTCTTCCCATAATTTGATATTGAATTTTTTCCCTCATTTCTCCTAGAACAACAAAAAGAAGAATTTATATGTTTTTCTTTTTAGAAAACCAATTATTCAATGGTTGCGATGAATTATCCTTTTACAACACCTTTATATAATAAATAGGGTAAAACATGTTACACTGTTTTCATAATGTCAAATAAAAAAAGAAATATCTTAAAATCATATGTTGTATCCCCATATTAGTATTTAACAAATCATCCAAATATCAGAGAAATATTAAATTAATATCATGATTATCCTCAAAATTTCATGACTTATGACTAATTAAACCTATTCAAGGTGTGAAAACCTTGCATATTATATGATTTTGTAACAATAAATAGTTCAATGAAAACTTGTAAAATTTTATATTCACTTCACTGAAATACCACAGTGTAATATTTAACCTCTTTTTAGTCCTTCATCTTATCATAGTGTGATAAAAATCCACAAGTCACAATGACTATATCCATGATCCTAATCATTTCCATGATTAAAAATCATAGCAAATTTTCTTTATTAATATTCATCAATGATGTTCATTCCCACCTTTTCTCTTCATAGTTTATGGAATTAAAATACTCAATGGAATGGGGGTGTCTAAATAGGTAGTACCAATGAAATATTCCAATGTATGTTCCATATATGTTTTCTATATCACATGATTATATCATATTATATATTATTCTAACACTTATAGGCTATGAATCATACTTATATGTTATCATTCATGGAATTCCCACACAACCTATGTTGTGATTAACTCTCACATATTGATTTTACTTATATAGTAAAGGGAAAATCTAATTAATTCCCTTCATATAATTCATATACTTCCCATGGAATGAATTAATACAAAATATATTTTACATGTTCCATTTTAGTTTAACACTTTTCTATTTTTTTAAAAAATATTTTTTACAACGTAAAAAACACATACCTGAGGTGACCTAAATATTACATACGTAAATATCACATCACAATATATAAATATTCAATACATATCATAATAATACACACAATGGAAATAAAAAAGTTTAGTGGTTGTGGAGAATATATATATAAGTATCTTATTTCGTGTAAAATCTTCAACATCTCCCACAAAAGTATTTTCAAATTAAACACTTACAAGTCATTTCATAATTAAAACCATCCATCACAACTGGTATAAATAAAAATTATAAAGGAGGAACTCCATAGATCAATAGTGATTAAAAAGGATGATATCAATCAACGACCATATATGTGAATAACAAAATCATAATTGTATTAAAATAAGATCTTGTCATTTGAAAATCATAGAAAACAAATCTATATCATAATCATCCCATTAGGAATTAGTAGTTCATAATACATGAGTCATATAAGAATAAAATATTAGGATCCATGAGGTCATATCAAACAATAAGAAAATATCATATAGAGTATAATCAATTGTATTCCAATATCATAATAATATTATATATCGATTAGGGCTACCTACCAATATAATCACCCCATTTTAGGATTTCCTAACCACCCATATACCTACATCATGATTTGAATAACCACTTATATATTCTCAATTAGGCATGAAAAAACCATCCATGTACCATTTGTTCTCATAAATCATTAATTACTAACCAAATCATTGGAGATAAATAAATGACTCACCCATCACAAAATCATTATCCCTTTATGTGTATCCCAAATCGTTAGGAAAATATTTATCATTTTTTTATTTTTTAACCCATGAAGAAAAGCATATCATTAATATTTGATCTACATAATAAATGACCATATAATGAAATAAATAGGATTTTAATATTGGATCATATCCCCAGTGAAGCATAAGTAACAACAATCAGTAGATAAAAATTTTATACAATATCAGTAGACCATTTCTTCTGGAAAATAACCATTTTATTTTCAAATACCTTGTTTAAAATCTAAAAACATATAGTATATTTTGGAAAATGTCTTATTTAAATGAACTATTTATATTTATAATTTATGATTTAAATAATATAACAGTCATGATAGAAATAAAATGTATTCATGTGGTATACGTGGAAACTTATATAGTTCAAAACAATGGTAAAAATTACCTCATTCAAAAAATAATAAAAATATTCCATTAAATCCTTTTATAATAATTAAAAAATGTCTAATATTTATATAATAAATAATTTTATAATGATAAAAAAATTGCAAAATTATTTTAAGGAAAAAAAATATTGTATAAGAAAAAGATTGCTGACCGAAGAGACATATAATGACTATTTTTCTTAAAAAAATTCTCTCATAGTGTGTAGTACATAGAAAGACAAACATAAATGAAATAAATGAAATATAAATAAATTAATTAATTATTATACATTCATTTTTTTAACAGATACACCATATAATTTTATAATCATAAGTTTTATTATAAATATTCTTGATAAAAAGTTGTATTGTCACATAAAACCCATACCACAAGTATGACTTGTTTCATAAGTAAATTTAACCCACATTATAATAAATTTAAATTTGTGATAATTTTATTTCATAACCAATGTAATATCTATAATATAATTTATTAATCCCTTTTAACTTCTTATGAACTATTTTTTGATAATTCATTACTAAAATTACTGTTCCTGGTGATAGTTGTTTCACTTTTCATATAACTTTTAGTTCATCAATTCTTGTCCATGTAAATTAATCATGTTTTAATAATATATATTTAGTTTATAATATAATTTATAAAATATTATTACCCAACATCCCCAAAATTTACATCCATTAAACATTCATGTTATAAACACTAATGCATTATTCAGGGAGGTGGTAAAACAGACCTAAACAATATATTTTCATAATTGATGAATGAGTAAGACAAAAATATTTCATAATCAAAATATATTATTTGAAAAAGAATATTCATTTTATTTTTATCATATATATTAATTATATTTAATTTTACAACCTTCCAGAAAATAAGGATGTTGAAAAAGAAATATATCACTCAAGGAGGCGGTAGTTCGTACGTACTCATGGATGATAGTTCCATTATCTAATTAGAAAAATAATATGAAATTTGATAAAATATTATCATTCAATTATTATTATTATATTATAAATATCAGTTATATATATATATTGTAATACCATAATTATAACCATCAAAGATATTTTGTGATTGAATATGAATCATATTGAAATGTTGATGTGATGGAAAGTGGTATGGACATGTAAATATTTCTATTATAATTTGATGAAAAGGAGAAAGATATTTTTCCCCATAAAATAATAATAATATATCATAATTATTATGATTATTATGATTATGGATTCAATATGATATTCTGGATGTAATATTTTTATAATAAGTAGATGACGAAATATTCTTTATAAGAGTTGGGTAATACAATTACCTATTCTTAGAGATACCTCATTTGGATTCTGCCATAGGACATCATATGATGGTATTAGGGTAACAATATGAGTTAAAAATGAATGAATTAATCTTGAAAGGTTTTTTATTTGGGCTTGATTAAGGTAGAAGGAACGATTATTGTGAATACTTGTGGAGAAGTTATCCCCTTTAATAAAGTTGGGCTGTTAGAGAAATGGATTTACATAAAATATATTAATAATATCAATTCATATTCTTTTGAAAGTGTAAAAAATCATGAAGAAATAAAAGTTAAGCTAATATACAGTCAACTTATCTTTAATAAATAATATTTTAATAAATTTATGTAGAATTTGTTCCCTATGATCTTAGTTTAAAACATTAATTAACATATTTTAACAGTAATATTTGTAATTAAATTTTCTACTTTTTCTACTATTCATAATGAAAACAAAGTAGTGTTTCTTCATTAAAACATATATTCATTCTGATTCAAAATTTGGAATCCATTTAACAAAATTCAATTTCTATAAGTGATATAAATTAACATTAATTAAGGGTGAAGAACATAAATAAATTTTTTCTTAGAATAAATACATTTTTGTGGATGAAAAATGTATTTAGATTGGATACATTATTTCTAAAAACTATTATATGTAAATTAAAATATTTTATTTAATATAAAATATATTTACATAATTATAATCATTAAACAATAATTAAATATTTAATTTATTACGACAAAAACAAATTGTTCCCAAAAAAATAATATTTTAGGAAAAAAACTATCTCATAATTCAAATAATTTTTCCATTATTCCTAATTATATGATAAAAAAAATTTAAATACATTTATTAGTAATATAAATACATATAAAAATAAAATTATTTAAAAAAATATTAGATTGTTAGTTATTAATTAACACATTTCAATTAAAGTAAAAATTTCTACATATATTCTTGAATTTGGTTAATAATATTTATACCCATCAATCCAATAGCTAGGATTTAAAGGATGTAATATATTATGGTTTACTAAAACACGTGAATTTTAGTATATCATGTTATCGAAAAATTAAAATTTATTTCAATGGAATATATATAAAATTTCATGTTATTCGATTCTATGCCTGAAAAATGAATTTCATCCATAAAATTTCATAATGCTGATACAAATAATATCATACTTATAATTCATCGCATCCATGGGTTCCTATGCATCTTCCTCCAATTTCTGATTACAACAAAAAACATTTTATTTGTAAGATTTATTTTTAAATATATTTATTTATTTTTAAACATAATTATTTTTACCTCTTGTTCATCCTATGAAAGATAATTCCCCAACTATACAAACTAAGTGATCATAAAATACATAGAACCGGGTATGTACCTACTAAAAGGGATAAATCGAATACATATTAATCTTTAGATAGTTTCAGCAAATAAAATTGTAGATATGCTACAATACCCACTCAATCAAGAATCATGATGTGGATAATATAACATGGATAAATATTCCCATTATTTCTGAATATCATAACCTTCTTCTATGAAGATATTTATTGGAATTCATTCTCACAAATATAGAAATTTTAATCTGACTAATTCTTGTACATATAATTATTTTATTGACTCTAAGATACCATGACATGAAACTGAAATTATATAATATTCTATTCTATTTCCTTATAAATTGTAGGTCTCTAAAAGATTTCAATATCTAAATTAACATCATCATGGCCTTGTTTTTAAATACATTATATAGATGGAAATATATGGAACCATAAAAATACTTGAGTGAATTATGTTTTTATAAAATATTTTTAAAGGATAATAACTTTTATACAAAGAACCATTGATATATAGAGAAGATAATATTTTTATATCGTCTATTTTTCGACTGTATCTCTCAGACTAACCATGTTTGTTTGGATGACTTGTATTAAATAAATAAACTCTATAACAAGATCATGTTGAATAAATATTCAAATCATTGAGTTACTCCTTGCATATCGATCACATATAATAGATAACATTACTCCATTAAACCATAACACTTCATCAATGTATACTTAGGCATGTAGAATATGAGGTTAATCTTCTCTTATAGTTTTGAAATATACCATCTTCATAAGGTGATCAATTATAATCCAAAGACAATTATGGCCTCTAAATGTTTTCTGAAGTTCTATGATGAAATTAATTGGGAAATTTCATAATTTTCATACTATAATAGTTAATTATAGAAAATAACCATAGAATACCTCCTCTCATCGCTAATATTTTCACATACAATGTACAAAGATATATATTACAAAATATATCACATTGTGTTATCCTTGATGAAATGATATTTAAATTCATAATAAATAATCATAAATTCCTGAATGAATAATAAATGATGGGATATGAGATTAATCCAATATTATATTCTTTATTTGTTGTATAACATGGAAACATAATTTAAATATGTTCTAATTTATTCCATCACAATCAAGGATTGAATTTGGAACTATTTTCACATTCGTTAGTAACTCTAGATCTCTCTTCGGTTCCTCCTAATTCATTACATAGATTTCTGGTTGAAAACTCATTTGAAAAAGGAATATGTATCAAATTCCTTCAATATTTCATGGGGAAACCTTGTAAATTCAATAAATATTGTAGATTTTGTGATACCCATCCAATAATAGGTATCATGATCCTTCCGACTCAATGTATTAGCCACCATGTTCAGTTTCCTAGAGGGGAAATTTATTTAGAATTCATAACAATCAGTAAAGTATAACTGTCTTCTCTAGAATATATCCAAGTCCTTCCAGGATAATAGATAAATTAAATTGTTTTTGAATTTTATACATATGAAACATTTCACCATAAAAATAAGGAAACATATCTACTATCTGAACATTAATGATGATTTCTCCAAGTTGTGTGCCATGAAATCCTTCCCATTAACCATTTATACATGAGGAGATTAATGTGTCAGTATGTAATTATTTTATAATATAATCCATTAAATTATTAGATTAATTACTATAGATCACATGACCTTATTCACTATAGGTTACTGTGAGAACATTCTTACTAACCAAATATCTCTTCAACAATGTAATTTTCATCAAAGTCATCATCCAAAATAAAATTTAATCCCTTCAAAGTTATCTTGATGAGGGGATTATATATCCAATATAAATTATTCACAAATAATCAATAATATATATTTATCCATTAAAACAATGGATGTTATTCATAATGGTCATTCTAGGGAACTGTTTTATGATGTCTGTTATAGATGAGTCAATATTTATTCATGTAGTTGTGATATTTTATCCCAGAAAATATACATTATCTAACGATAATTCAAAACTTATCAATTTTTAATATAGTTTCTTTTTCATCATTTTCTTCAATATATTTCTCAAGTGGCCTTTTTTCATTCACTTTATATTATAGTATATAAGAATATGATATATAAATATTATTAAAAATTGGACATGTTTATCTATAATGAGTCAATTAATTAAACCATTAATGTTTACATCGGAATTAGTTCATCAACAATGTTTTCACAAATAATTCATAGTTTAGATACCACATATTAATGGTTGGATAAGGAATTTTATAAATGATGAGCCTATTATATTGAATGAATTTTCATTTTTTAGATGTATTTAACTCCTCTAAATTAGTCAAACAAATCAATAGTATGGGGATGAGTGTTATTGTTCCTATTTTTTTAATGATATATTCATGATAATCAATACAATTTCCCATTGACCAATCTTTATTATAAAAAAAATGAATAGTTGTACCCTCGTGGGATATTATTGACAAAATAACATCCTTAACATGATTATCTAGGTGTTTCCTCTTCAATTATTGCAACTCAATCAAGGAAATTCTATATGTATTACAAGACATAATAGAAACAACATGTACGAGTTCTATTTAAAACTAAACTCCATTATTCATGGGATAAATAAGTAGATCTTCAGAATTGAAATCAACAAACACCCATTATATTAGTATATCTTTAATGAGGTATTTCTCCCCAAAATATAATGAATGTGAATAAAGACCTATAAAATTAAATTAATTTCAATTATATTATCCTTTTCAACATCCCAATGATAAATAACCATAGTATTATTTTTAATACAAAATATGACTACCCTTTCATGGAAATTTATAATATATATATATTTATAGTCAATCCATACATAAAATTATGTGGAATTTAACATGATGTATAATGAATATATTTTCAAGTAACACAATCACAAAAATGTTAGTCAAGGAAGAATCATAGTCATTGGATGTGGTCATCATACCAGTAGTAGATTCCATTTCTTATTCATAATATATTCATAGATGTGGTAATGTGATAAGATTATATATTTCCTCATATATGAATAAAAATCAAACAAAAAACTAGTAGATCTAGAGTTAATGGTCGTGGGTCGTTCACCACTTCGTTCTAATAACTTGTATTAGTAATGGTGATATCATGAAATTTTTGTTATTATCATTGATTTAGAGGTTGATGATATCTATCATCATCATTAACTATTATATTCATGTAAAAGTTAGCATAATTCCCATAATACTTGTATACAAATCACTTTACTATAGTAGGTTCATTCTATAGATATTTCTCTCCATTTACATCATTATCTATCCTCATCTCGTCACTTCGATATTTAGTTACCCAATGAACAACCTTTCCATACATAAAACAACAAAAATACCCCTTCATATAATTTACCTCTTTTTTAATCCCATACATTTTTCATAAATAATGATTGATCTTTTTACATCAATGGATTTTATTATTATAATTTCCATTGAATTTATTCATTATGTTGTTATCTATACCATGAAATTGTTGGGTTACACATAACACAATTTCCACCATGATATTATTTTGATTGATTTAATAATATCTATTAATTTATCTTAGTGGTAATTCCATTTAGAAATATTGATTTAATAAACTGAATTATTGTAAAGACTCGGAAATTTCATGGAATTTTTTTCCTAATTTCTTTACAATTTTACGAGTACGCGGTTTCGGACGACACCTGATTCTGAGGCCTGGTGTGCCCGGAATCAATTTCAGAAGATTAACTCAGGTATGTTCAGTGAACGAACGAGCGAGTTTTCCTATCTTTTGAACCGGTGATCGGAATTGAAATCCTAGGGCACCGATGAACTTGCAGCACCGTAAATTTCTTAAGGGGACCTTTACAGTAGTTGCGTTTTAAGCGGGTTGAGTTTTAATATTTGGGGATTTAGTTAAAAGAAATAAAATTGTTGAACAATTTTATTTTTATATCCTGGAAGGTAAATTCCTTCCAAGTGTGAATAAATGAGAGGTGGGGCCCATACGAGCCCCAAATTCTCTACTTCCTTAACTCTCATAAACCCCCCCCCCCCCCACTAATATCTCCAAATATTTATGGGACCTCTTCACTTTATCCTCTCCCATTAATTCATGACAACATCTTAATTAACAGTTTGAATCCTCCAATTTAATTAATAAGGTGTTTGAATTTGAAATGGATGTGTTAATATAAATATTAGCCACGCCTAATATTTTATTAAGGGAGGAGCCTTTTGATGGGAGGGGGATCTGATGGAGAATTTCCTCTCCTTCCTTCCCTCCCTCTCCTTCCTCCATTATTGCACCACCACCTAGGTTCCTTCTTCTCCGACAAGACACCGACGAATGAGCATGGATCGGTAGCGTGGTGCAGGCACAATGAACTACGTTGACTTCAACGTCTTCTGTGCATCAGATCCAACGAACGACACTCACGTCGGGATCGAAGGCACTTTACGGAAGCGACGAACACCAACGACCATCGTCAAATTCATCTCTTACCTTGCGACGATGTCAACGATCTGATGTCTGCCCTTTCGCGACACCGTCATCCACGATGCTCGGCTACCGTGGATCTTTCTCGAGGTATGGGAATTTTATTGATTTTATCATCACATTTTTGTGGAATGAATGACGAGCGTAGAACAACCTCTTCCCAGTTGATCTGCGGATCTCTCGTTCATGCAGGTTGGATGTGGGGTTAATTTTCGGGATTGGATTTGAATTTGATCTTGATTGAAAACCTCTAACACGGAGGGCACAAGCTAACAAACAATCCCGGACCCTCTTCAGATTGTTTTTTGTTTGTGGATTGATGGGAGACGATGAAATGGGACCACAACAGTGATTTGGGACCTTCTAAGTATAGTACGGGACCCAAGATGATCACAGGTGAAAGTGGAAGCTGGAATAGACCACCGGAATGTCTCCGCTGGACCGCAGAGGACTCCGGCGGCTTGGGTCACTAGCACGGTGGTGTCAGTGACCGGAGACGGCGGCCGGTGTTGGTCATCCACCTGGAGGCGGCGGCGCCCCAGCGCTCAGCCAGTGGAAGACCCTCCATGGCTTGTTGCGGCGGTGGTGGGGAGGATCTCATGCCACACGGGATCTGGGAAACCAGATGGCGTCGAGCACCGCCGGTTCCAATCTCCCCCCCCCCGCTCCATGTATTCCGCTCAGCCACATGTCTGAGACGCAACCAGCCACTGGGCTAGGCCGCCAGCACCAGGCCTGGCAATTCCCTATCGGCCTGGACCCGGACCCGAGTCGGGTCGACCCGATTCGGGCCGACCCAGGGGGTGTTTGGCCGGGTCAGACCGGGCCCAAACCCCCTATTTTCGGACCAGGTTCGTTTAAACGCCCATATATTGAGCTAATGACCTCCGATCGATGCACCATCAGTTGCATAGAGATCCTTTGATCACGAAGGTCATTTAGTTATATTACACTCAATCTTTCGGCAAAGTTTGGGTATGGCCGGGTTGGTTCGAACCCAAAACTAACCAAGCTCTCGGAGCAGAAATGATTATAGCTTGAGGACCGAATGTCCGATTGATGTTTCGTTGAATAAGTTGGATTACTCGTGGAGAGATGGTCATTTTGACATACTCCACATGAGGTTTGGATGCAGTTGTAGTATGGTCGGGTTGGTTTATCCTATAAACCAAGCGGGCCCCTAGAACGGAAAAGTCGATAACTTTCAGACCGGACGTCCGTTTGACGAAATGGCAGTGGAGTTGGTAACCACGTTGAGAAGTGGTTCCATTGAATATACCCCATGAGTGTTCAGGGTATAGTTGAGATACGGTCGAGTTGGTTCGTACATGAAACCAACAGGTCCCCGGGACTAAAAGGCTAATAACTCACAAACCTGTCGTCCGATCGACGCGTCGTCTTTTGCGTTGAGACCCCAATAATGAGGCAGTCCTTTGAGATACTTCCATGTGAGATTACGTGACACTTGTAAGTATCGACAAGTAGCTCTTGTAGAAAACTCTCCCAGAGACGAGCGCACGGAGTACGAAGACTTGTAGCTGGCTGAGACCTGATGACTGCTTGCCTGATTTGAGTCGGAGTGACTTGTATAGCCCAGTGGGGAACACTACTGTGTTTGGGTGGCAGAACCACAGCGGGGAGCACTACTATGTTTGGGTGGATGATCTGTGGTACTCGACAGACGGAGTACCTCTATAGGCTATTAGGGGGATCACTACTCTGTTTGGGTGGCAGACCCACAGCGGAGAGCACTACTGTGTTTTGGTGGCAGACTCGCGATACTCAGTAGGAGGAGTACCTCAGCAGTCTATGGTTAGTGAGAAGCACCTCAGTGTTGAGATGAGATCACTATACTCGTCAGAGGAGGAGCTCTTCAGTAGTTGTGGTTTCAATATCATTAATGAAAATCCTGGTTTGAGCTGAGACAATGACCTTTGTGTTTACCTCATGATTGAGATGGGTCACTTGATAACTTAGGTATATGTATTGGCATATAACTAAGTAGTGGTTGTCCGTTGATTTCATAACCTTTGTGTTTCTTCATTCTTGAGATGGGTTACTTGATAACTTAGGTATAACAATGAGATTATACCCAAGTAAGGGTTATCAGTTGAGATCCTTCTTTGTGGTTATCCTTTTTGGATTTGGTGATACATTGAGGGTCTCGGTGTCCCTACTGAGTATCGTTATACTCACCCCTACATGGGCTATGCCCGCACCTCGTTGTGTTGGAATTAGATCATGGAAAATGCTGACAGAGACTGAGTGTACGAGGACTGGATGGTACACAGAGGTGGACCTCACGACGAGTCAGTACCCGGAGGTGGACCTCACGACGAGTCAATACCCGGAGGGGGACTTCACGATGAGAGCGTACTCGGGGGAGGTTGTCGGGTGAGAGCATTGAGGAGGCTATCCGTACCTACCCTTCAGGTAGGATCCGAGGTGGATGACCCAAGAGCTGCTTCTATCTTCCAGCTGTTTGTCATTTCTGTTGTACTTTCGTTCAGTTGTAGCTGTACTTTTCAGTTGGGTTCGAATTCTGGCCCATTTACTTTTCATCACTTTCGTTTGTACATAGTGTATTACTTCTGCTTGTACACTGGTTGGATGTGATTTTGTTTTATAAAGGAAATGCCTTCCCAGTTATCAGGATTGATGCCTTTGGTGCTAGTCACCAGCCCCTGGCCTATGGAAGGCGGGCTTGGGGTAGTCATTGCACAGGCCCCGAGGACAGGTCATGACAATTGGTATCAGAGGAGTTGGTTCTACCGCAGAACTTATTACTATAATATTTCTTTTATGTGAATAAATAGTGTCAAGGGTACTGAGTGTGTTTTTTAGTTCAGGGAGTCCAGTGTTGGTGCGGTGACCGACGTATCCATACACCAAGACCTTGGCTACTGATTTCTGACTCAGTACATGAAAAAACTGATTACGTGCGTGTTTTCAAAAGTTTTCTGAAAGTTATCTCAAACCAGGTTAGCTCACCAGGTATAAATGTTTGACCATGTCACATCTGTTCAGGATGCCTCCACGCAAATAGTCAGTTGGAGTTCCGAGAGAGTACCCGATGACGGCTCACTGAGCGACGAGGTTTGGTGCAGATCCCTCTAGCTATGTTGGCACCTTCGGGTCGTGTACCAGTGGAAGCACCACCCATTATGCAATATATGCCACCATCCATACTAGCGGACGGTGCATGCTGACATAGTGTGTTGCATGATTTTCGACAACAGAGGCCTCCGAGATTACGAGGCGAGACATATTCCGAGGAAGCAGTGGACTGGCTGGAGGTGATTGCTAGAGTTCTACACCTAGTTTAGACACTAGTAGAGTAGATTGTGATCTTGGATACTAGTGTTTCACAGTGAGTGACCATGAGGTTGGTCCACATAATGATGAGGCTTTGGTACGTGGACCGATGCCTCAGATAGTACCTTCAGGTAGTGTGTCATCTATATCACTACCTGATGGTCAGTACTTTCTACCGGTGGTACCGGTAGATGACACATGTAGGAATAGTGCCCCACTAGTAGAAAAATGATTTTTAACATCGCCAGTTTGATGTCGGTTTCTTATAAACCGACGTAAATAATTTTTGCGGTGAATTTTTGGCTTCGGTTTTTTTAAAAACCGACGCCAAAATGGAAAAAAAAAATGTTTTGGCATCGGTTCTTAAAACAACAGATGCAAAAAACAAAAAAATATATATTTTGGCATCAGTTTTTATGAAAACCGACACCATAAAAGTTTTAAAAAAAATCTTTGGCGTCTGTTTTTTAACAAACCGATGCTAAAAATTAAAAAAACTACTTTTCGCGTCGGTTTTTTTAAAAACCGACGCAAAAAACAAAAAATAAATTTTTTTGCGTCGGTTTTTAAAAAAACCGACGCAAAAAGTTAAAATATATTATTGGCGTCGGTTTGTATGAAAACCGACGCCAAAAAATTAAAAAAAAATTACAGTGTTTTAGATAATTTCTTAATCTTTGATTTGACTAGTTGTGGAGCTAAAACAGAGTTACGGATTAAAAGTTATGGCCTTTGAAAGTTGAACTTTTTTAAGACTTCTTTTAGAGAAGGTAAACTTCCAACATCCATAACTTTTAATCCGTAACTCCGTTTTTTCTCCACGACCAGTCAAATCAAAGATTAGAGAAGTATATAAAACACTGTAAATTTTGTTTTTAATTTTTTGGCATCGGTTTTCATCAAAACCGACTCCAAATATATATTAAAAAAACCGACGCGAATTTTTTTTTTGTTTTTGGCGTCGGTTTTTAAAAAAACTACGCGAAAAGTAGTTTTTTTTTAATTTTTAGCGTCGATTTGTTAAAAAACCGACGCCAAAGATTTTTTTTAAAACTTTTATGGTGTCGGTTTTCATAAAAACCGACGCCAAAAAGGATATCGATTGACATTTTTGGCATCAGTTTTCTAAAAAACCGTTGCCAAAAGACCAATGTAAATACTATTTTGCGTCGGTTTCAAACAAAACCGACGCCAAAGCGTAACGCGGGATCAGAATATCAATTTTTTTCACAACGCACGTTTAACTTTTTAAAATCGCACCTACATTTTCGTACAATGCAATTGAAAATATTTCCGTTTACTACATATATATCCAGTTTCTCCTTCGTTCATCATTTTCAACATCTTCGATTCAATCAACATTTCAATGCAACTTCAATCGGTAATTTGAAAACGGTACATATTCTATTCATTTGTTTTCTTTATTATTATTATCCTTCATTTCTAACCAACTCGATTAGCTTTCTTATAATTATGATTCATTCTCATTTCTAAATACAAGTTATATGATGATAAAAAAACATATTGTTTCAATGGAATCCCCTAAAACCATTGAAATATGTTTTATGTATTATGATTATTTTATTTCATTTGGTGTATATGATTTTAATTTATGTTTATCATGTTTTATTTGAAACGAGTTTTATCAATCAAAACATTGATAGGTTCAACTTCTAACGGCGATAACTCTTGAACCGTAACTCCGTTTTAGGTCCACAACCTGTCAAATCAAAGCATAGGAAATGATCTAAAACATAGAACAAAAAAATTTGCTTTTTTGGCGTCGGTTTTTATAAAAACCGACGCCAAATATATATTTTGTTTTCATCTATGGCGTCGGTTTTTTTAAATAACCGACGTGAAAACTATTTTTTTTAATTTTTCACGTCGGTTTTTATGAAAACCGACGCAAAAAATGATATGAATTAGTTTTTTGGCATCGGTTTGTTACAAAACCGATGCCAAAAAACAAATTTTATTCATTTTTCACGTCGGTTTACAAAAACTGACGTAAAAAATTCATTTTTTTTACGTCGGGGACTTCGACGTCGGTTAAAAACCGACGTCGAAAATAGAAAAAACCGACGTTAAACACAATTTTTATACTAGAAACGTGTATCAACATAAGATACCCCTCAGGTTCCGAGTCAAGCCCGACCCACAGGCAGCTGAGTACTAGCTTGAGGAGGTGGCTGAGAGTTTTCTTGAGCTTTTATAGCTTTGGAAGGATGACATTTCAGAAGCTGAATAGTCATTGAGGAGTACCGATCATTCTTTGTACATGATGACTACGATACGATTAGTGCTTTCAAGCTTGGACCTTTGAGTGAGGTGTGTCTAATGGACATCCGGGCCATCACATTTCCTCTATGCATTCATACTTATGTTAGGGTTCTAGAGAGAATCATTTTGGTTGAATGTTCTTTGGCTGAATGGATACATCCAATGAATGTATTCAGTGGGAAAACAGGAATCTGGTGCAAGACACAGAGACTTGGGCGTGTAAAATGTTTCAAGAAGAGTAAGTGTTAAAAATAGATGAATATAAAGATTAGTTGACGTGGAAGTAGAGATGGGAGAGCAGCATGATGTGGTGAACATTTCAACATGTTACAACCACCTGCCTTTGTATTCCCCGCCAAGCTCTGGGAGTATGAGGGTAGGGGAATAGAGTAGCTGCATGCGATCAAGATGTTTGACCCAAGGGCTCTAGGAATGATTCGAAGTACGGTCTGTGTCTACTACTAGATACCGTAAGAACATACATTGATACGAATCATTTCTTCCTTCCACGAATCCTATCTCAGACCTAGATTTTTTGGTTAAAAGCTGTTGAATTGACCCTCACGTCTGGAGATACTTTTTGGAGAAGACACGATAATCACGCATACACTGATGGTGTGATCTGACCCTTGAGGTGAGAGTTTCGGTTGGAACATCTTGGTGGCAGCGTTGAGGCCTTATGATGTTAGTTTGGGTATGGACTAGGCAACCACAGTTCATACACATATTGAATTTATTAGTCAAAAAGGTTGTGGTTTACCTACAGTGATGGGATGGTTTTTCCTTTCTCAATGAAAAGGAAACCCTAGGCAGCATAGGATAAACACATGCATAGGAGGGTGTGGCCAATCACACTTGAGTCGGCCTACCATACCCTCATGGTAGTAGGTGTTTTGAGTTTTGAGTTCCATTCAGGGAATGTAGGCCTCTAGAGTTCGAGGATGGCAACCACATCTTTATACGGGTCTCACCTCGACAAGTTCAATGAAGATTTGGATGAGGTGGAAAGTTATCTCTGCAACTCATCAGACCTTTCCAGGTTCCCAGTAGAGTAGGCGAGGTGGTTTACCGTTTGGGATTTCTACCGCAGTTGCAATTGGTACATGATTTCTTCTACATATCTCAGCTGAGGAGATACGTGCATGACTTTTCACACATCATCGACCATAGGGAGCTGGACATAGATGACGGGGAGACATTCACAGAGGTTCTAGTGGAGATTGAGGATCGACCAGAGCAGGTCCTACGTGGAAGGTTGATTCCTCAGTTGCGCTTTCACAGGAAGCATAAGAACCTCCATGAGGGCACATGGGAGCGGAATGCTCAGATTCGTGCTCAGTACCACTTTTGTTTTCCCTAGTGAGTGTTGAAGCTTTACGGGGATGTAAATCCTTGAGGTGGGAGTAATGTAAAAACCATGAAATTTCAAGGATTTTTTTTCATAATTTTTTTGTAATTTTACGAGTACGCTATTTCTGATGACACCTGATTCCGAGGCCCAGTATGCCCGGAATCAATTTCTGAAGTTTAGCTTACTTACATTCAGTGAACGAACGAGCGGGTTTTTTCCATCTATTGAACCGGGGCTCAGAATTGAAATCTGAGGGCTCCAATGAACTCGCATAAGCGAAAATTGAAAATGGGACCTTTACCCCAGTTGCGTTTTAAGCGGGTTGTTTTTTAATTTTTGGGGATTTAGTTAAAATAAATAAAATTGTTGAAAAATTTTATTTTTATATATTGGAAGTTAAATTCCTTACAGGTTTGAATAAATGAGAGGTGGGGCTCACACGAGCCCCAACCTCTCAACATCCTTAACTCTCATAAACCCCCCATTAATCTCTCCAAATCTTTATGGGACCTCTTCACTTTCTCCTCTCCCATTAATTCATGACAACATCTTAATTAATAGGTTGAATCCTCCAATTTAATTAATGAGGTGTTTGAATTTAAAATGGATGTGTTAATAAAAATATTATCCAAGCCTAATATTTTATTAAGGGAGGATCATTTTGATGGGAGGGGGATACATTAGGGAATTTCCTTTCCTTCCTTCCCTCCCTCTCATTCCTCCATTGTTGCACCACCACCGAGGTTCCTTCTTCTCCGATGAGGCACTGAAGAATGAACAGGGATTGGTAGCATGGTGCGAGCGCAACGAACTACGTTGAATTCGATGTCTTCCATGTGTCAGATCCAACGAACGATGCTCGATCCAAGATCATAGGAACATTACAGATGCAACGAACACCAACGACCGTCGTCACCTTCATCTCTTACTTTGCGACGACGTCAACGAGCCGACATCCACCCTTTCGCGACACTGTCATCCACGATACTCAGCTGCCACAGATCTTTCTTGAGGTAGGGGAATTATATTGATTTTCTCTTCACCTTTTTGAGGAAATAACGACAAGATCAGACCAACCTATGCTCAGTTTATCCATGGATCGCTCGTTCATGTGGGTTGGATGCAGGGTTAATTTTAAGGATTGGATTTGAGTTTGATCTTGATTGAAAACCTGTAACACTGGGGGCACGGGCTAACCAAAATGCCTGGACCCTCCGCAGATTGTTTGTTGTGCGCGGAATGATGGGAGATGACGCAATGGGACTGAAATAGTGATTTGGGCCCTCTGTAGTAAAGTACAGGACCCGATTTGATCACAGGAGCAAGCAGATGATGGAACGGTCCACCAGAAAGTCTCCAGGGGCCAGAGGAGGACTCCGGCGGTGCGGGTCGCCGGGACGGTGGCTCCGGCCGGCCACCTGGAGGCGTCGGCGCCCCAGCGCTCAGCTGGTCGAAGAACCACCGTGATAGTGGTGGGGAGGATCTGGCGCCACGCGGGATCCAGGAAACAAGGCCGCGCTGAGCGCCGCCGATTCCAATCAGTACCCCCCATCTGTGTATTCCACTAGGCCACATGGTCGAGCCACAACCGGCCTCTAGGCCGGGTAGCCAGTGCTGGGCCGGGCGGCGCCCTATCGGGCCAGACCCGGACCCGAGATGGGTCGACCCGGTTCGGGCCGACCCAGGGGATGTTGGGTCGGGTCGGACCGGGCCAAAACCCCCTATTTTCGGACCTGGATCGTTTTAACGCCAATATCTTGGGCTACGAACCTACGATTGATATACCATTAGTTTCATAGGGATTCTTGGATCTAGACGGTCATTTCAGAATATTACACTCAAGATTTCAGCAAATTTTGGGTACAACTGGGTAGGTTCGAACCCGAAACCGACCGAGGTCTCAGAGCGGAAACACTTATAACTTGAGGACCGGACGCCCGATTGACGTTCTGTCGACTACGTTGGATTACTCTTGGTGAGAAGGTTATTTTGGAATACTCTACTTTGTTTTTGGATGCAGTAGTAGTATGGTCAGCTTGGTTTATCCTATAAACCAATCGGGACACTAGAACGGAAAAGCCGATAACTTTCAGACCGAACGTCTGTTTGAAGAACTGTCACCAGCATTGGTAACCATGTTGAGAAACAGTTCCTTTGAGTATAACCCATGAGAGTTAGGGGTACAGTTGAGGTACTGTTGGTTTGGTTCGTACAAGAAACCAATCGGGCCCTCCAGGACTAAAATGATAATAACTCACAGACCAGGTGACTGATTGAAGCACCGTCTGTTGCATTAAGACCCCTATGACGAGGCGGTCCATTGAGATACATCCACCTGAGATTACATGACACATTGAAGTATCGACAAGTATCTCATGGAGTGGACCCACCCTGAGACGAGCGTACGGATTACGGAGACTTGTAGCTGGCTGAGACCTGATTACTGCTTATACGATTCGAGTCAGAGTGACTTGTATAGCCCAGTGGGGAGAACTCCTGTGTTTTGGTGGCAGACCCACATCGGGGAGCACTACTGTGTTTGGGTGACAGACCTGCGGTACTCCACAGAAGGAGTATCTCTGTAGGCTATTAGGGGGAGCACTACTTTGTTTGGGTGGCAGACCCACGGCGGGGAGCACTATTGTGTTTGGGTGGCAGACCTGTGGTACTCGATATGAGGAGTACCTCAGTAGTATAAGGTTAGTGAGCAGCACCTCGGAGTTGTGACAGGATCACTGTACTCTTTATAGGAGGATCTCTTCAGCAGTTGTGGTTTCAATATCATTTTTGAAAATCCTGGTTTGATCTGAGCCAATGACCTTTGTATTTACCTCATGATTTAGAGGGGTCACTTGATTACTTATGTATATGTATGTGATGATACCTAAGTATTATTATCTGTTTATTTCATAACCTTTGTGTTACCTCATGATTGATATGGGTTACTTGATAACTTAGGAATAAGTATGGGATTATACCTAAGTAAGGGTTATTTGTTGAGATCCTTCTTTGTGGTTATCCTTGTTGGAATTAGTGAGACCTTGAGGGTCTTGGGGTCCCTACTGAGTATCGTTATACTCAACATTGCACGGGCTATGCCCACACCTCGTTGTGTTTGATGCTAACGACGGATAGTGCTAAAAGAGATCGAGTGTACGAGGACTGGACGGTACCTGAAGGTGGTCCTCAGGACGAGTCAGTACCCGGAGGTGGACCTCACAACGAGTCAGTACCCAGAGGGGGACTTCACGACGAGAGGGAAATCAGAGAAGGTTTGCACGCAAGAGCTTTGAGGAGGATATTTGTACCTACCCTTCAGGTAGGATCTGAGGTGAACGACCCTGGAGCTGCTTCTATCTTCCAGCTGTTTGTCTTTTCTATTGTACTTTCATTCAGTTGTAGCTGTACTTTTCAGTTGGGTTTGTATTATGGCCCATTTTCTTTTCAGCACTTTCTTTTGTACTTAGTGTATTACATCCTCTTGTACTCTAGTTGGATGTGATTATGTTTTATAAAAGCAATGACTTCCCAGTTATCGGGATTTACGCCTTTGGTGCTAGCCTCCAGCCCCTAGCCTATGGAAGGTGGGTTTGGGGTAGTCACGGCACGAGCCCTGAGGACGGGTTGTGACAAGTATCGATTTGTATTAGTTTCTAGTTGGACGATAACAATTGAGGTGTTCATATTTTTTTAAATGTACCTCAGAAGTTGTAATGTATTCATCATCCCTATCATTTAGCTTCACTGATAACTTATCTATTCTCATGATAGTAACTCTAGGAATGTACATCATTAAAAACCTCCAAAAATCATCAAACTCAATATATTAGACTTCTTCTCAATTACATACATTTTTAATAATAATTCACCATTAATATCCTTCACCTTCAAATTAATAATTATCCAAAATATCATACTCATTAACTAAAAATAGGATAACATAAAATAAATTTTCAGTGCCACAACCCCATTACTCAGTAATTTTTGAATTAGTGAACCAAATAATATATATTGTAGTTTTCATAATGATGCAATAAATAGTATCTCGTTTCCTACTTTTCTCTTTCATAAGCTCAACATGATTCAAAACTACAAAAACACTTCTAGGAATAAAAAATATGATTTTCTATTATTTTTTATACGAAATTAGGTTCATTCGAGGTATATTGTTTAATTTCTCCCCACAATCACTAGTAATTAAAATTATACTAGTTCCATCCATTGAGTAACTCAAAAAATCACCATGTGGGAAATAATAATAATAGTGTAAAAAAATATAATAATGAAAAGTTTTAGCGATGATGTCTAAATCATGACACCTTATTTTTATTAGATTTCATATGTAATTTAAAATAAATCATCCACGGTAATTATATATTAAAATAAATCATCATGGATAATAACGAAAATATGAATTAACTATTGTATATACCCCATAAGTTTCAAGCTACTTGTGTAGTCTTAGGGCCACTCATCTTGCACCTGTGATGATCAATATAATACCCAATATTCCCCTTTAATAGTAATTACCCAAAAGATAATATTTTCTACCTCCATATCCACTATATAGTCCATGTAGGTAATTATTTTCTCATAAAAAACTTATTCCTTATCATAACATTAGACTTTCTCTAATACTTAATTTTATTTTAAATGATTTCAGTAAGATTGTCTAATACTAGTTTCCAATATTTCTAATTCTTCTTCTGATAAAAAATGAGGCCACCATTATATTACTTACATAAATATTATGTAATTTTATATTAATATAAAATAAATATCATAAAATTTATTAATGTCACTATTTCATCATAATTCATCAAAGGATTCACCATCTTTTCTTATGGATGAAATATAACATTATCAGTAATCATACACATGCAGTTATTCAACATCCTTAAACCTCACGAGAATAAAGATTCTACTATCCTTAAAAAAATAAATTAAAATCAGATATTTAACACATGATGGAACATTCATTGACCATTACTGGCTTTAAAATAATTTTGAGATGCATTTTCATTTTTTTAATAATTTTTTCTAAAACCCTCAATCTAAAACAAACTCCTAGATGAATGCTTAAACTTACTTCCATTTGATGATTCATACTCATTGATTCTATCCTTCAAACAACATCATTCAAATAATTTTTATAACCTCAACCACATTTTTAATGAACTATATGCTCCATTACCATCATCAAAATAGAAAAAATATAAATAGAACCATTCAGAAACATATTTTAGTAGTATTACATAAACATTAATAGATTGTAATTTCTATTAATTCAATGACTCAGGTTCTTCAAAAAAGTGTTCTTCCTCCATTAAATTAATATTTTCCCCATCACATAGAGATGCATCATACAGTCTTAGTCATTAAAATCACCACCTTCAATTTAATATTAAATGTGATCATGTCGATCTTATTCATCTAATTGAGTTTACTAGGTTGATTTTAGGATTAGTTCTTAGCTTTAGTGATACTATCATTTGATTATAATATTCATTTTTTCATGATGATACACCCTTTGTTGTCCATGGTTCTCTATTAGAGATCATATTAATTAGTTTCGTGCATGTTAATGACATGCCAAAGATGTCATGGTTATTTAATTAAAAATGAGGTATTGTCTTCAGTGATTATCCATTACTAATATGATAAATTAGGGATCCTATGTGTAATCCATAAACCTTAGTTCCTAAGTTAGTTAAAATATAACATTCCCTATCAGTTGAGTAAACATGGTTATTTCATATGGTATGTGTCATGAACCAAATCAGGCTTCCATTTAACCGGACACCGGAACCGGTTCAAGACAAGTCCAGATAGGTGTTACCAATCCACTTAGGTGGGATTATAGGATTAGGGATGAAAGATAATCCAAATGGGAATGGTTTTTCCAAAACAACCTGGATCAATTAACCAAATGGAACACACTATACAACCAATACAACTTATAACAACAAATACACAACCCAATCGGGATACAATAACTACTAGATATATTAAAAAATAAATTAAACACTAAGATATAACCATAATAACATGATCTCTATATGAAATCATGGTATCCATGAACCACAATACCAACCTAATCCAATAGTAAAACCAAATCTGGAACCAGATCGTGAAAAATAACTTTGGTTTATAGATGCTGAGTGGAACAAGTATGGTGTGATCATAACAGCTCAATTTTTAATCACCACATAATATATAGAATTCATTTACTAAATAATTCTATAATCATTGGTTTAAAATACATATAGGCTGTACAATTTTATCATATTGAATATCCTAACACATTTTTCCCTACTAAAAATGGTTTTCCGTGTAATAAACCCCATTTAATAACCCATTCCTAAAAATTGAAATAAATATTTGATTAAAATAAATAATGGGAAATAATGTAGACAGTGAACCTAAGAAGGAACTCACAGAACAATTAAACAAGCGATGAAGAGTAAATAAAACTATACAGATATTAATCCTTGGAATTTCCTATACATATCTAGAAGAAATACCTAGAAGTACTCTGTTCAGACTCACCTTCCGATGTATTATGCATTTCAACTATCAATAATTAACTTGCTTATCTTAAATATTCAATTGATTAGAATATCCCACCTGGACTTTTATAAAATCTATGGGGAACCAACCATCCTAATTAGGGTTGACAAGACACTATCACTCAACAATCTATATGATGACCATGAGTCCCATGAAAATAGTAAATTGTGAATCGGGAGGTCCTCACATATGTGTCTCAAACCAAGACCCACAACCACCATGTTTTCCTACACCAATCACAAAAACCACCTATGCGGTGACCCACTCTATGGATGATCCACTATAGAGATGACCATCTCATATCAATTCACATAAATGTTCCAACAACTCCAGCACTTCTTGGGAGCTTTCGAACCATTTTCAAAACATTATAAGATGCCAACATGGCCTTAAAGTTTTTCCAATATAAATTATATTTCCGAAACAATTCCCAAAACAATGATAAAACATGAAACATTCTCAATGGTTCGAAATAGACCTTTATGTTATTTTATAAACTTTTATACATCAAAAAATTACAAATGGGACAAGACATAGAGAACACATTTTAAACCAACTTTAAATTAACTTTCAACATAATGTTTCCATTTAGAATCCAAGGATACATTTTTTTTAAAACAATAATCTGAAATAACCATTTGAGATGAGGAATTGGGAATTGAAAAGGGTAAATGGTGATAATATTTTAAAAAATCATATTTTAGGGGGGAATTTATTCTTAAGAAACCATTATCATTAATGAGATAATTTGTATGTTCAACCTCTAAACATTTTAATATTTCCAAATCCAATGGTTCACTCAAAAAGTAACCATGTTTCTTAATGTTTTAATTTAAAAGAAATAAACAAATTTCAAACATTTAACACATAACCATCAATCCATGGATAGACACTCAAACCACAGACCACATTCAATTGACAATGGAAATAAAACAACCAAGACACATCCATGGACAAAAACCATCCAACGAACCCAATTTATTTTCAAAATTCCAATATTTTTTAAAACACATTATATGAATATATTTATAGGAATAAGTAATAAAACCCTTTAAATATCCAATTTTCATCAATATTTTACAATGGAGACATCATAACAATTCAAACTAATTCATATCATGAAATATAATAACATTTTGAAAAAAATTATAGTAATCAGGAATCTATGGAATATTTAATAAAGGAATATAATCAAAAAACCTACCTCAAAAATTTTTTAATGAATAAAAATCTTTAGGGAAGGGAGAACTAATCCCAATGAATGATCCTCGGACCCAAACATCAAATAAATCAAACCACATAATCCATCCCTCACCCTAGGGTTTAGACAAGAGGTAACCCACCAATAGAGAACCATTAAACTGGATGAAGAAAGAAGTAGTAGGATAAATTGGCTTAACAGAGGATGATTCTAGCATGAAACTAGATAATAATCGCCATTAAGGAGCTTGGAAGGGCCAAATATCATCATGGGAGGTGTCTAGGTCTTGGGGTTCGACTGGGGGATACAAAGGGAATAAAATTTAATTAAAAAGAATGTGTCACATACATAACATATTTTAAAGGTATTTTTTATTTATTTTCTATTAATTCTTTGTTTTGGGGGTTTTCCAAGCTATCATGGTGGAGTGGTTGTGTTTTCATGAATTACGCCAATCCATGAGCCCAATTCCAGATTTAAGAATAAATTATTCTTCTTTTATAAATCATTAATTTTTCATAATTTTTCATCAATTCAAATTCTAACATGTCCTAACCTTACCTATTAACACCACAATGTAAATTTGGAGCCTTTAAAAATCAATAATCATGGTGTACGTGGGTTTTTATTTAAAAAAATGGGCCACCCTAAAAGCCCATGTCTAGTTTTTTAAAAAAATGGTTTATTTTATAACATATTCAATTTTAACTATTTTTTTCTAATTCAACCTCTAACCCGAGACCACCGAAACTAAGCGCAGCCCTAATCCCCTTTCCCCATATTTGGAGATCATTTTCTTCACAAAACAAGTCGAAACTTATTAATCTTTCTCAATTTGAGAATATTTATAATTATAATTTGTTTCCTTCATAAATTCTTCATTTCCCACTCTTGTTTCCCATTAAAATTACTACATGGTCTCTTTTTACCTTTTAGAGCTTCCCTTGAATTTTTGGTTGTTTGAAAAGTCGGGTACTAGTGTGTTTGGGGGAAATTTCTACAAGATCCCTCAAGTAAGTTTGTCTTCTTCATTCTTCCTTCTATTATTTTAGAGTTAGATTTAATGCGATTAGGGTTTATTCCCTTATCCATGAAGTTCCTAATGTCCGGAACATAGGGTTCGAATAGAAGGTTTTATTTCTTGTCTTTTGTGTGAATTCTTGTGGTTTTAGGTTGGATTTCACATCCTTGAGGTGCGGTGGTGGTACAGTTTATGTTTCAAAATATGTTTTGAGGGTTTCGACATTAAAGGTAGGTGGTTCCATGTGTAAAAAATTATTTATGAGTGTGATTTATATATTTACACATTTTTCAAATTCCTCCTTTGTTGGGTGTGGTGCGAAAAATGATTATGATTGATTTGGTTATGTGTTTGATTTTATAGTTTAATTTTAACTTGAAATTGGGTGTTTTCATTTGTAGATCATGGGGTATTATTTGGGTCTATTTTATAACTTATGGAATTGGTTTAAAAAATCTTTTTTGGCCTGAAAATTTTCGATTGGTGATGTATTAGTGTCATATGGGCCTATAAATTCGTTTTTCTAATAGTTTTGATATGTAATACATTGTTATATTTCTTTGATAGGATTTTATGAAAATGTGTGTTTTCATTTGTATATTTTTTGGTATTATTCACGGTAATTTTATAACACTTTAAAGTTGTTTTATAAATATATCTAGGGATTCCAATTCTATTTTGGATAGGAATTGTTATGGTATTGGTCATAAATGGGGGTTTTGAAAGGGGTTTTGTGCGCAAGTCATATTTACACCACTTGGTTTCTTTTTATGAATATTGTAAATGTTTTAGATGGTTAAACAAAGTGGATAAATTGTGAATATGTACTGTTAGGTGTGTTTGTTCACCTATTATGGGTTTTTAAATGGTTAACTGAGGTTTTAAGATGTCATGCATTTTTATAATGTGTTTTAAATTTTTGAAATGTTTTATTAAATTTTGATGTTATAGCAAAACCTCTTTGTGGGTTATTTTATGTAAGTTTTATGATAAAATAATTTTGAAGGTAAAAACGGTATTTTGTGGAATGTGTGTGTGGGAAGTTATGTGATGTGTATCACTTTCTAAATGTTTTATAAAAATGTTTAAAGGATGTTTTGATGTGTTTATGTGATGTGAAAAGTGTTTTGGGCTATTTTGGTGTTTGTATGATTTCAATATCCATTTAAATGAAAAAGTGAATATTGTGGCTTGTGTAATGTACATGTGTTTTTTGGTGAATATGTGATGGGGAAATGATATTTTCATGTGGAAATTATACTTATTTTCTTGTTGAACTTGTTTGAGCACAGGTGGAAAACTCGGGTATCTAGGTGTGTGGATTTGTACTAGTATATTAGTGATCCTGTGAGGTTTGGCCTTAGTTTCACTTAGAAATATTGATGAATAAAACTCTAAATAAACCATGATGATGATTATGGGGGACCATTAGGTTATGTTTATGTTCTCTACTAGTTTATCTTTCATGAGAATGTATATTTACGATGGTTACATTCACAGAGATATGAGGTACTTGGGACCCACATCGAGCTAGTGCATAGGGGTTATTTCTTATTGCTTATGCTCATTAGTTGATTTGTGTTTACTATCTTCATATGGTGTTTTGGGAAGGAAATTTCAGAATCTTTGGAATTTATTTTATATGTATTTAACCTTGAAATTTTCCCACTTGAAAACTATTTTTAAATTTTACGTTTCATATTTTAGAAATTGTTACTATCATTTAATGTTTTTTTGAAAACATGCATGCTTTTTGTATTTAAATGGTTATAACATAAAAAATAATTGTGGTGGTGTCCTAATTGGATTTTTCTCACACCCTACTTACACCTTTGGTTGTAAGTATATTTTCTTATTTAGTTTCATAGGTTTCGGTATAGTTTTAGAGCCAGTGGTTTGGGTTCCAAGAAGTCCTTCTTGGTGCGTCTTCATGGAGATGGCTTGAGGATGATTACCCCTTGACTTGAAGTGGTTATTGGATATAAATATTTGGTTTTGTACCTTTTTAATAGCCTTTTGACATTGTTTCAAACCATGTAATTCGGGTTTGAATTTTTTTTAAAGATGGTTTTAGTTGAAAATTTCATATTTATTTTATTGAGTTTGTTTTTTGTTTACAGTTTATAAAATCTGGTAAATCGTTTCCAAACATTATTTTATGTTACCCAGGCACTTGTTACAACCCATGTGGATTAGGAAAACCCTTTGGGCCTTTTCATGGGATGGTTTTGGTGCTGGTTTTGATGGCGACCAGAATTGGTTCGTGTCAAAATGGTGTCAGAGGAGGTTTAGGTTAACTCCTTGGGTCGTGTTATTTGGGGTGAAGTCAGAATAGTCTAGTGTTAGGATTTTCGTGACTTGGAATTCTGGTTTTGGGTAGTGTGAATGATCACCACACCTCATGATGGGACTCAAGTCACCAGGGGAGTCATGACTTTTCTAAGTCCTTTGGTTTTCTTGGTTTGATGATGATTATGGGAAATGAAAAGAGAGTTAGGTTAATGGTCTTAGTTAGCTCGCAGGGCCTGGGAAGCCATGTTTAGCTGGGGATATTTCCATAGAACACACTATGTGATTGTGATGTGATTGGTGTATGGCCGCCAACCATATGTCCATGTCACCTACCGAAGATAGTTTTCCCTAGCATTGTCTTCTGTCCATTAGTTTTGAAATAATGCACATTCAGTTTTAAAGGAACAATTTCATGGTTTTTAGAAGTGTAGATTTTTGAGAAATGATTTTATAATAAAGTTGGAATGGATTGATTTGTTAAATGTTGAAACATAGTTTTCAGATTTTTTTTGAAAAGGAAAATAGTGTGTTTACACCTATTTTGAAATCAAAAAAATTGTGTTAAAGTTGGTTTTGAAAATTTGTTTCCAATAGACTTCCCTAAATTGTTTAAAGGTGTTTTAATGGGATGAGTTGTTTTAAAATAATTTATATGTCTTTAAAGTGAGTTTCAATTTAAATTATTGTTCATTTCTGAAAAAAAAAAAAAATCTTTGAATTGGGTTTGATTTCTTGGTTTGCGGTTTTGAGAAAAAAGAGGTATTGGTTCACTATTTTTGGTTTCAAAAAGTGAAATGATATTTTATTTTAACCTTTGGTATTTCCATGAGTGACCACATTCATGGGGTTGTATGGAATAATGAAGGTTTGATGGCATGGCTGGATGAGTTTAGTGATGGATATGAGAAGGGTGCCTGGTGTGGTACAAAAACATGCATGTGTAAGGCCCATGGGGTACCATTGGTCAATACACTAACCGCTGAACCGTTTATTTTAAAAAATATGATTTTAATGGAAAAATTGATGTCTTGATGACTAGTTTGTTATAGAGTGTATTATGTGTTTTGGAAAGTTTTGATCTTGTTGGATATTTGGAGTCCAAGAACCCCCCTGTTTGAAATGTGTTTTGGGTTTGGGTTTGCCCAGTAAACATTATTGATGGGCCAGTTAGTGGTCTCTTATGATAAATTTTTTGGGATGCCTTTATAGTGGTTTCTTTTATGTGTTTGGATATGGTTTTTGGTATGTATTTACCAATAGACCATCTTGTTTTCATCCTTCGGTTCTATCATTGGATAAGGTATGCCCGATTAAGGGTTAGTGCACAACTAAAGTGCATCTCGGATTGTATCACCGTTAAAATACCCTCCATTTGATAAATATAAATAATATTTTTCTGGATATTTATATATTGAGTCTACACTCTTTCCATTCTTGGTTTTTTGGATCCTCTTGTAGTGGGAGAATGATCATGGAAGGTTGACGGAGACCTTAACTTCTTAAGTTTCTTGATTTTCCAAAGGTGGATGTGGTCTAGGGTTGTTAGCATGGATGAGTATCCAGATGGTATCTAAGAGGGCCTCTGGGTCCTTATTAGTCTCTTCGAAGAAGGAGTTCACGTTATACTAAAAGTGTGGGAAATATGGTCATGAGAGGATATTTTGGCCACATTCTATAATTTTGTGTTGTTTGTTGATGTTGTATATGGTCCCTCTCTATGCATTGTTTATATAGGTCGCAATGGTCATGTTCGGTGACGGCTTGTGATGTCATGTGATTTATGGACCATTAAGGTGAAAGGCATGAAATCTTCTGAGATTCTTGGTTATGTTAGGAGAATTTTTCCCATCTAAAAACATCAAAATCATCCATTTTAGAGGAAGGTGAGTAATGATGTTCTTCACATCTATTTTTTCTCACCAAAAGAAACAAGGAGTGATGTGTGTTCATTTTTTAAGCCATTGTTTCAATGAAATAGCAAGATAGGGTAAAGTGAGTTTGGAATGTGTTATATTTGGAAAAACTTATCTGGGATTGTGTTGTAGTTTTTGGTGGCACCGAAAGAATAAATCTCGTTCAGTGGGTTTCCAAAGCCTAACCGATAGGTCGAAGATGCTTCAATAATTTGAGCTCCAGTGATGGGTCGCAGAGAGAAGCTGGCTCATAGTCAGGGTAAATCCTCGAGTCATTTAAACCCTTGTATAAAGTCATATCCTAAATATGGAAGAGACTAAGAGTTTAAACCTTTGGTATCAACTTCTTTCTTTTGTTGTTCATGTTTGGAGGAAAGAAGTGGAGGTCCTTGTACTCATGTATTCACCCAATGTCATTCCCTCCCCATTTGGTTTCCATTGAGTCTTTGAAGTAAAGTTGGAAATTTTTTTAGATAGGATGAGCACATGGTTTGTGCCTAATTAGGAGGTACTGTGTGCCAGGAAGCCATGTGGGAAGAACGATCTACACAGTTAGTGCATGGATTAACAGAATATGCAGACTAATAGTGATACCTTACCAAATAATTATATTTTTGGGTCTTTATGTGTTGGCCCATGGTGGTCAGTCACGATGGTTAGTTCTTATAGTGGGGAGACACTCTATGATTTTTATGTATGTTCCTTCGGAAATTTTGAATGGAAGTACACTTTTTGTACTAGGGAGTCTGTTCCGGCCTCCCCCTATTGGTGTCCTGATTCTGTCTCGGAAAAAAAATATTGGTTGTCTCTTATAGTGGGGACCGTATTTTTGCCCCCCCTGTACTAGTAACTTAGATTTTTCCATGGTCTTTTCTTGGCATAGATAGTCTCATTCAAGGCTATCTAGCTACAAAATTCTTACTTTAGTAAAAATTTGGATTAGAGTGTGCCAAATGGTATAGTTAAAGTAAGGTAAGTGTAACCTTGTTCAATGTTGTTGTTCGTTTGGGTGAATTGCTTGAGTCTTGTTCAGATAGTGTATGAGGTTTTTTCTATTGGGATTAAGTATGAATGCGATTGATAATTTCAGTAAAGTGGTGTATGTTTTTTTCTTAGATTAATCCTTCTTTAATTGATCACTATAGGTGTTTTAGCCTTTGGGGGAGAAACCTGTCAAGGGAGTACCTATTGGTTTCTCAGTTGGGTTTGGTTGTTTCTTTGGTCTTTCTATAACTTTTTGGGGCGGAATTTATTCATGATGGGGATAATTTTCACATACATAACTTATCTTAAAAGTATTTTTAATTTATATTCCATTCATTCTTTGTTTGGAGGGTTTCCAAATCTTTTATGGAGGAATGGTTGAGTTTTAATGAATTGGGCCAAACTGTGAACCCAATTCCAAATTCAATAATAAACTTTTCTTATTTTATAAATCATTCCCTTTTCAAAAAAAATCAAACATTCCAATTCCTTCATGGCTTCCCCATACCTATTAACACCAAATTGTCAATTTGGAGGCTCTAAAAATCCATAATCACGGTGGATTGGGGTTTTTATTTAAGGACTTGGGCCACCCCGAAAGCCCCTTTTTAGTTTTAAAAAAACATTTTTTTTAATAAACTATTCAATTTTAACTATTTTTTGTGATTCCACATCTATCTCGAGCCCACTGAGCCTAAGAACGACCAAAATCTCTTCTCCCCCTCTTTGGAGCACGTTTTCTTTGCATAAAAAGTTGACACTGCTTAAGCTTTCTTAATTTGAGCCTATTTATAAAGGTAATTTGTTTCCTTAATAACTCCTTCATTTCTCACTACTTTTCACTATTAAAATTCCAAAATGGTTTCCTTATCCTTGTACGAACCTCCCTAGAATTTGTTTCTCTTTGAAAATTCATCTACTGGTGTATTTGGGGAGATTTCAACAAGATCCCTCAAGTAAGTTGTTCTTCTTCATTATTCTTTCAATTTGCTCAGGGTTACATTCAATGTGTTTAGGGTTACTTCACTTATACTTGAGGATTCTAATGTCCATATGTTAGGGTTCAAATATATGGTTTTATTTCTTGCCTTTTGTGTGAAATATTGTGGTTTTAATTTGGATTTCACTTCCTTGAGGTGTTGCGGTAGTGCGGTTTATGTTTTGCACCTTGTTTTGAGGGTTTCGACATAAAAAGTAAGTGGTTCCTTGTGTAAAAAAATATTAAAGAGTTAGCTTTCTGTAATTACTCATTTTTTGTATTCCTCATATATTGGGTGTGGTGAAAAATCTATTTATGAATGATTTGGTTATGTGTTTAATTTTATAGTTGAAATTTTAACTTGAAATTGGGTGGTTTCATGTGTAACTCATGGGGTATTATTTGGGTGTATTTTATAACATATGGAATTGGTTTAATAAATCTCTTTTGGCCTTCAAATTCTGGTTTGGTAATGTATTAGTGTCATGTGGTCCAAAAAATAGGGGTTTTAATAGGTTTCATGTGTAAAACGTGGTTATACTTCTTGAGAGCATTTTATGAAAATGTGTGTTTTCATTTGTAACTTTTGTGGTATTATTAAATGTGATTTTATAACACGTGAAGGTGGTTTTATAAATGTCTACAAGGCTTCAAGTTATGTTTTGGACAGGAATTGATATGTTTTTGGTCTTAAATGGGGGTTTTGAAAAGGGTTTTGTGTGCGAGACATATTTACATCACTTGGGTTCTTTTTATGAAAATTGTAAACGTTTTAGTTGGTAAACAAAAGTGGAAAAAGGTGCATGCGTAATGTTTGGTGCGTGTGTTCATCTATTATGGGATTTTTACAGGTTATTTTATGTTTTATTATGACAATAATTTTTTTATTTTTTTTAATTTTTTTGAAATGTTTTATTAAATTGTGGTGTTGGTGAAAAACTAGTTTGTGGGTTGTTTCGTGTAAGTTTGATGATATAATGATTTTGAAGGTAAAAAGGGTATTATTTGGAATGTGTGTGTGGATTTTTCTTTGATGTGTATCACCTTGTAAATGTTTTATAAAAATGATTAATGTATGTGCTGAAGTGTTTTAGTGATGTGAAAAGTGTTGTGGGCTATTTCATTGTATGTATGATTTCAAGATGCATTTCAATAAAAAAGTCAATTTTGTGACTTGTGTGATGTACATGTGTTATTTTTGGTGAATATGTGATTGGAAATGATATTTTTATGTACAAATTATACTTCTTGTCTTGTTGAACTTGTTTGAGCATAAGAGGGAATCCCGGGTATCTTGGTGGGTGGACGTGTACTAGTATGCCAGTGATCCTGTGAGGTTTGGCCTCAGTTTACCTTAGAAATATTGACGCATAAAACTATAACTAAACTATGATGATAATTATGGGGGAACACTAGGTTATGGGTATGTTCCCTACTAGTGTATAGTTCATGAGAATGATCATTTATGATGGTTACTTTCATCGAGTTACGAGGTACCTCGGACCCACATTGAGCTAGTGCCTAGAGGGTGTTTCATATTCCTTGTGCTCATTAGATTATTTGTGTTTACTGTCGGCATACGCTGTGCTGGGCTGGAAATTACAGTAACATTAGCATTTATTTTAAATTTATTTTTCCTTTAAATTAGTGAACTTGAAAACTGTTTTAATTTTTATGTTGCATCTTTTAGAATTTGTAACTAGAATTTAATGTTATTTTTTGAAAACTCTCATGATTTTTGTCTTTAAATTTATATCACATGGAATCTAATAGTGGTTTTGTCCTACTGGGATTTTTCTCAAACCCTACTTACACCTTTGGGTGAAAGTAGACTTGATTATTTTGTCTCATAGGTTTGGGTAAAATTTTAGTGCCAATGGTTTAGGTTCCAAGAAGTCCTTCTTAGCGTCTCTTCATAAAGATGACTTGAGGGTGATAACCACTTTACTTGAGGTGGTTCTTGGGTATCCATTTTGGTTTTGTACCTTTGTAATGGACTTTTTACATTGTTTCAAATCATGTAATTATCTTCTGAAATTCTTTGAAAGATGGTTTTAGTTGAAAAATCCATATTTGTTTTATTGAGTCTGTTTGTTGTTTAGTGTTTATGAAATTTCATAAATCATCTGCAAAACATCATTTTAGGATACATGGGCACTTGTGCCAACCCATGGGGATCAGGAACGTCCTTTAGGCCTTGTCATTAGATAGGTTTGGTGCCAGTTTCTATGGGGACCATATTTGGATCGTGACAGAATGAGAAAATAAAACAATACGCATATTTGGTTGGGTTTCATGGTTATCTCATACTATTAAAACAATTTTTGAAAAACCATGAAATTCAACACTATATTTAGTTTCATGGGATGAATAAATAGGATTCATGATTTGTTTAACTATTCACCCTAACCATGAGACCCATTCACACATAGGGAAAATGGTTAAACTAACCGCACACCTTAATCATGTGACCTGGAAAATGCCCCCAAACATCCCCCTTTTCACCCTAAACTCCTCTAACTCAAAGATCCATCCTATCAATAAAACACATCACCTCATAAGATTGGCATTAAGGGTTTACAAAACTCCGCACAATTCCATTTTCTCCCTATAACTTTCTCACGGACAATGAATAAGTTAAAAGACACCGAAAACCTATAAAACTAAAATAATCACTCACCAAAACCTCGAACCAAACATCATCAGAAAATACAAATAATTTTAATGAAATAAATAAAAGAAAACAAAGTTTTGGGTGTGACAATTATCAAAATAACAAGAACATTCTCCCCCCAAAAAGGCACCAAGACAAATGAGAATCAATACTAAAACATAGAACCAAATGAGTTTGAATGGAATAACAAAATTCTGGGTGGCCCATTACTCCAAAAGTCAAATCAAACCCAATCTAGAAAAAACACAATAAAAATGATCTATATGGACGAGAGAAATGTTCACTCTTACCAAATAGTTCTACCAAAACCATGAAACTTAGAGGGGAACTCCAAACACAAACTGAAGAATGTTGACTTAAGATAAACCCATAAAAGGTTCTAAAATAAAATAACAACCCCAAGCATCGAGCATCAAATATGATCCAAAGGGGAATTATTTCTTCCAAAACATCATGAATATTCATTTATATTTATCAAGAAACTCCACAAATATTAATATACATCGATCCCCATCAAATATAAGACACTACCAAGATGAACTCGACTTTTCTACCCATCTCAATGACAGGGAAGGATAAACAACTAAAAGAGAGTCGCTTGAACCATTTGTGACCTTTCTGAGAAGTATACTATTGGTAGAAGGAAATAAATACACAAAATAGCATCAAATAAATTTAACATAAAATGATGTAATAACCAAAATGTAAATCTCAATACAAAAAAACACTAATAATATAATAATTATGAACAAAACTAGTATTCTCTTTTCAAAACCCACGGTTTCATCCCTATTTCAAAACCATTATGAATCCTGAAACACCATTAAAATTACCACAACCCATTCTAAAATAAATTTTCCTTTTAAAAATACACTTCCCAACAACCATTTTTCATTTCAAAACAAACCCACACAAATAAAATCAAAACAAACACAAAACTCAGATTTAAACACATGGAAAATGTAACTAGTGACCATTGAAGACTCGACCACAGGGTTTAGTGAACCACGTACCATGAAAGCACCAACCACTAGGAGTATCCTGAATAGTGCACTCTGGATTTACAAGGGTCCCTACTCCACATAATCCCACTATTAAATCTTAGTCCACCTCCATCGCCATTCCCTTTCCACTCACCCAAAGTCAAAAGAAATACACAAAACCCAGACATCACTTGGAAATTCAAAGATCATGATGAGTAAGTTTGTGATGATATTCTACCACATACCTCTTGAATCTTGATATTCATAATCACCATTCTATTTGAATACCAAAATTTAAAATTGATGCTCTGATACAATTTTTCTCAAGAACCGTTTCATGAATCCATTAATCACAACACACAATCCATTTTAAGATAAGTCATGGGAGGTATTCTGGATCCTATTAGGATGGTGTCTATAACTGGGCATTATAAATGATCCAAAGTGGAATAATTTATTACCAAAAAACTAGAATCAAATAACAAAACAGTAGACACAACACAACCAAAACAACTAATAACAATAAAAACACAATATAATCGTGATATAATTTATACCGAACTTATCAAAAACTAGATAAAAAATTTAATAAAAGACCATGCTAACAAGATATCCCTGTGGTCTCATGGTCACCAACAACCTCAAGACCAGCCTTCTTCAATGGCATAACCAATCCATGAACCTGGACCTATAAAATATCTTGGGTCTACAAACATTGAGAGTAACAAGTAGGGTGTAGGCATAACAATTTATTAGGTAATCACTAAATAATTGATTAATTTTATTTCACAAATCACTCTATAAACAATAGTTTGAATTAAATTTATAAAATAAGTTTCTTTCATTTTAAGGAGTCAAAAACTTTATTCCATTTTTAAAACAACTTTGTATTTAATATGATTTTTTTAATAACAAAATCCATAAATAATGAACTAAACATGTTATTACATAAAATAAAAAAATAAAAATGGTAAAATACCGATAATAAAGAACTAACAAAGCAGGAAAATATGTATTGAAGGATGAACTAGAACATATATATAATAATCATTGTAATTTCTTAAACATCACTAGATGAAATCTCTGGGAATACATGGCTTGAAATCCCCTATCGTTTTATGTTGTATCTCCATTTTCAATAACCAAATAGCCACTCTAAATTATCAAATCTCATGGAACGTCCCACTAGGCCTCTCAGCAAATCCATGGGTACCAACCCATCTAATCAGGGTTGATAAGAAACCATTTCTCAACCCTCTAGATGGTTCCCATGATTCCGATGATAATATTATATGGTGAGTTGGGAGGTCCTGAAATTTGTGGCTCAAAATAAAAATCCACATCAACCATTATTTCCTAGACAAAAAACTGACACCATCTATGTGATGACCCACTCTTTAGATGGTTGACCATAGAGGTGACCAACTCACATCAAGTCACACAAAAGTTCCAGCCATGAAATCACTACATGTGAGCATTCAAACAATTTTACAAAACATTATAAGATGTCAACTAGGCCTTAAAATTTTTCCATCAGCAAATCCATTTCCAAAACTATTCCTGAAACCATGATGAAACACACAACACACAGAATGGTTCCAAATGTCTTTTTATGCAATTTTTGAAACTCTTCCACATCAAAAATTTCCAAGCATACCTAGTATAATATAACACATTTAAAACCACATTTAAATTAAAATGGGAACCCAAGTAACCATTTATAATACAAGGAAATATTTTAGTAAAAAAAAATTTTATGGAAACATTTGAGATTAGGAGGAAGAAAATTGAAAGGGGTGTGGGAGAGAAGCCTTTGAAAAATTTAATTTGAGAGGTATTTTTTTTCCAAAGAAAACCATTATCATTCATGAGATAATTATATGTTCTCCCATGCATATATGGATGTTCCAAAATCTAATTGTTCATTGAAAATATTACCAACGTACAAAAATTTTCCATTTAATAGTTTTAATAAACGTTCAAATGTTTAATTCAAAAATCATATAGCCAAGAAGAGATATTAAAACCACACACCACCTTCAATTCACAATAAAAATTAAACTACCAAGATGTATAAAAAGAAAAAAACCGTTTAAAGAGCTCAAATAATTTATGAATGTCCAATTGGAATTATATCAAAGACATTGTAATCTTATATTTTTAGGAAGAGTTAATAAAAAACATTGAGAAGTCAATTTTCAACCAGATTCCACCTTAGAGACATTACAAAAATTCAAAGTAACTCACCTCCTAAAAAACGTCACATTTTGGAAAAAAAATTTGAATACTCAAGAATTAAAGGAATATTTCAGAATAAAAAATAATGGAAAAACCAACCCCAATAACATTTGAATGCCAAGAAAAATTGGAAAGGAGGAACTAAGCCTGATGAATGATCGTAACACCATACACACCAATGAAACCAAAGCACAGAATAAGACCATCACCATATGTTTCATACAAGAGGGAACCCACAAAGAAAGAACAAATAAAATAGAACAATAATGAAGTAAGAGGAGAATGAAACATACCCAAGGAGGATTCCACCAATAACCAAAATTAAATCACCTAAGAGGAGCTTGGAGGAGCCAAAACACCCCATGGGAGGCATCTATGTCATGGGGTTCGAATGGGGAAATACAATGGAAGAAACCTGAGATAAAAAGATGATGAAAATAAAAATATACCCATATTCAATTTAGTTTCATGGTTATCTTTCATAGTTAAATAAATTGTGCACAAACCATACAATTCCCCACTCTCATTAGTTGCACAGGCTGCACACATAGGCTGAATGGTTAGTTTAACCATGAAACATAATTGTGTTCCATTTTCACAAATGGGATACATTGTTGATATAAATATGCATCTTTAACATATGGCATTGAAAAATTCCCCAATCAGAACCCTTTTCAACACAAACTCCTCTAAATCACGGGGGTGATAACCAATCTAACAAACACACCTCTCAGAGAAGCGACAATCTGAGCATGACAAACTCCCCACCATGCAATCTTCTTCCCATACCTTTCACGCTAAACATCAATAATGAAAAAATCCACCCAATTCCACCAAAATTGAAATAAATACTCACTAAAACCTCAAACCAACCCTGAATAGAAAATATCAAGCACCTAAAATAAAATAATAAAATAAAATAACTAAATGACAATTGGTGCTAGGGTGTGACAATAGCCTATTTGTATTCACGATATGTACTCCTCCTCTACATAAAATATGTTTTCTGAGGGGATGGTAGATTCATATTTAGTTATTAATTTAGTTATTTCTTATAGTGGTTTGTTTCCCTGAATATTCATGGTTGATTAATCATTTCCTCATATAGTATTTTAAATGTGTTAAAATGATTGGATTTTTGTTTAACAGTATGTTGAGAGATTCTTCATGCTTTACTAAGTTAGTTTCAATTTTTTTTTAAAAATCCACAAATCATTCTTATTTTTTTTTATTGAGTTATTTTAATATCCTTATTATTATCAGCTGAAAAAACCATACAAAACCATGAAAAACACTATAAAAAATGAAACATTATTCTGACCTAGTTAAAATAAATGAATTCCAAATAACAAATTTAATGATTAAGAATAATAACCAATTAAAAATAATTTCCACCAATTAAATAAAAAAAATATGAAATTTAATGGATTATATTCCAAAATAGAAAATCAATCAATATTTTTAAAATAAAATTCATACGGAACATACAAATTGTCATATCTAAATTAGAAAAATATTATCCCATGATCATATGGTCAATTAAATTAAAAATAGTAATTTTTATATATTCCATTCAATTATTATAAATTCAACCTGAAATTAATATAAATTTTATGAATCTCAATCATAATCATATTTCATTTTGAATAACATAGTAAAATCTCATTATTTCACCAAAACTACTATTGCTCAATATGTAATGTATAGTCTACATCAACCTCTCACATACATAGTCAATTGTACTCATTGAGTCTTTTAAAATATAAATATTCATCCCAAAAAATAAATTCTATAACATTGAAATAAAACTAGATGTCAAAGACCATATCATAATATAATACATTGAAACATTAATTTAAACATGTATATGATTTAAATGGGATAATCATTTAAAGGAATTCCCATGACAATTATTTCTAATATTAAAATTCACAAAAAAACTAGGGAAAGAAAAGAATCATTAATTGTTGAAAATTTAATTAATCCTGTATGAAAACACCCAATTTCTTATTTAGTATCCAATTTACCTTCTAGGTTTGGGAGTACAAAAATTTCAGATCTAAATGGAATTAATAACATGACCGGATGTACAATCAATTATTACTCTCCCCTATGTTCCATAAACAAATGTTAAATTTTTTACATGATTTTTATTACTAAAATTATTATCTTATATGTAAATTTCATATTATTTATTTGGTATCAATATTATTTTAACATAATATATTCATTTTTGGAAATTAATCACTATAAATATTTTTTTTCAAATTTATTAAATTAAAACGAAAATGTTGAATGCAAAAGTGGACTTTTTGTAGTGCATAATTTCTTAATGATTCACCATTGGATCCTAATTTCCCATTTTCTTCCATTTTCAAAAGGAATTATACAATTATATTATGAGTTGGATCTCTAAGGTGTTTGATTTGAAATTTGTAATTCATCTAGGTTCATGTTCCTTGATACAATTTCCCTATATTCTTATAAATATTCCAGAAAGATCTATCCTACCACACTCTCATTACTATTTTCTTAACATATTCTTTATAAATTCAATTTTTACAACATTTATCAGTAATTCACATCAATTTTTTTAAAATAAATGTAATCCCCAATTAAAAAATGAAATCACTCCCCATTTATGATAATATTTAAGTGGAAACTAAATCCCAAATTCCCAATAATATTGAAACTTAATGAATATTTTTTATAAATTATTTGATATTAAAGAATTATTTATGAATAGATAAGACTAAAAATTAACTTCTCCATCCTAATATAAACCCTAAAATTATCCAATGTTTAATCCCAATATGGAATGAAATGTTTTTTAAAAAAAATTATAATTCAGTAGTTTAAATTAGGTTTAATGGGATACAAGAGTATTAAAAAAATATTTTATACGTAAACCATAATAACCAAATTATTTTTACACAATTTCAGGCATTTTGTTTCTGAATAGAATAATAATTAAAAATTGTTTTCATAATACTTCATGATTAGATTTTTGTTTACAAGATTAATGTGAATTAAATTAATTTTAATAGATATATAAATATTTTAAAAAAATAATTTCAACACCATAGAAATAACCATGATAAAAACCAAGTTCTAGAAACATATATTCACTTATTTTAGTTAAAAATGACTTGCGGGAATTACCCACACTTAATTAAAATAAATATATGAAAGTAAATGAATAATATAATAAGTGAAAAACACCCCAAGATGTTAAAGCTTCATTTTTATAGACTCTATCAAATCAACCCGTATTTTAAAATTTATAATATTCTAGCTCCTAAAAAAATAAAATAGATGAAAATTAATATGAAAAATAATATATATTAAAGTGATTAAAGATATATTTTAATTAAAAGGATTCTAATCTACATCATACTAGATGAAACATTTTTTCACCCAATTAAAATATTTTATTTTCATGGGGTGGGTCTACTACCATTGAATCATGTCTTTAAACATGCTACCTCTTGACTTTTTATGGTTACTGTACCACTCCACACAGACACTCCACTAGAAATATGCCTAAAAAAATGAATCACATGCTTTGAAATTAATCTGAGGGTCAGTTAAAATACCAAAACATAAATTCCTCATGCTTTTTGTTTTTCATTTTTATATAGCACATCAAGGACAATTTGAATTACTAGTTTTTGGATGCATTAACTTGACCCACTATTGGAATTAATAATCATATAGGGGATTAAATAACTGAGATATAAGTAGTTCATTGTGACTACCTAGATTATGAATTTAAATGAATTCCATGAGAAAGATAATAATATCAAAGGATCTTTTTAATTATTAATGGAGGGAAATTAAATCAAAAAATAAAATTACCGATGATAGTTCCCCTGAAATACTAAGTGTACAGTCCTCAGTTAGACTCATTGTTAGATCAACATTCATCTAAGGAGGTGAAAGTTAGGCCCTTTGTATAGCTTATAATTTTTTTATTCAATTAATTAAATATTAACTAGAATTGGCCTATTAAACTCTCAAACTAGCCTAGAAACTCCATTTCTTAACAAGCTCATAATTTTGAATGTTTAAGAGTACATGTTTTCCCCTTTTCCTGGAAAAAGATTTGTCCTAGGATGAAACAACTAGAACATCGGACTAACCATGAAGTCAATGTTATAAATAATTTATTCCTCTATGACTCTTGTAATATCATTATAAATAGAATAAATCTCATATTATTCCATTCTAATTTCAACCATCCTACTCATATCTAACAACAACCTCTCATATCTATACTTCAAATCATAGTTCAAGTCATTCACTATATAAAATGATTTTTGATGAAATTCCAAAGCCGGTTGAAATACATTTACAAAGAGAATAATGTAAGGATACATATCGAATGTATTTGTATATATAGTCATGTAATCCCATAAATCCTCATACAAATTTATTAATCAATCATTCATAGAGTTGGAGGTTTTCTTAACTACGATTTATCTTATGCTTCTATTAAAAAATATATATATTAACAACACAATACAGGTGATTTATGGTTACAAATTAAATGAGTACTATAATATATCTTCAGTAATTCTTTGTTTTTTAATTATTTACTTGAGTTCAATTTTCAATAATGAAATATTTATGAACTCCAAATATATAATGCATATTTATCTTTATAAATCAAACAAACTAGGAGAATGGTTTTCTAGATGCGATGGAAACTATAAAAACTTGATCAAATTTTCCATAACTATATAAAAATAATCATTCTAATAAGATTATGAAAATGTTACAAGAAAATATAATCCCCACACATCGATAACATCATCAAAATGATTCCCCATTTACGGAACCTTTTCTTCCATCCCAAATTGCCTATCCCTTGACACTTGTCATGGCATATAAAAAAACACCAAAAACTATAAAGAGAGTGGGATAGAAGAAATAATCTTATAGGAACTAATAATATGTTCACACCCTATTCTATATTATTCATGAATATGATATATATATATCAAAATTGGGAAGTATATTTCCTTCAACCATATATCTCATTTGAATTCCATCTGTCCAACTCAAAAAGGAGAGGATCCTCCCAATACTATAAAATATATCACAAATGAATTTACTTATTTTATTAAGTGAATTATCCTTGTGAAATAATAATATAACAATAATTTTTTTAATATCAAACATCCAGGTACATTTAATTATTGAGGAAGGAAATATGTGCTTATCAAAAAATGTAAATTTTATTTCCTTTGATTTAACATACTTAGTGACGGGTACCCGGTAAAAATGGGTTGCAAAAAAAATTTCATCTCTTTTCTTATCCTTAATTTCCATTTCCATTTCATACAAATAATTTTATCATATCATTATCCTTGGATTGGATTCCTTCTCATCCAAGTAATATTTAATAGCAAAATGGCCTTTGAAAATTGTTCTCATAAATTCTTTTTAGTGGCAGTTCAATTTTTTTGGAGTTATCAACTATCTTTATATAAGATCAAAAAAATGAATCATATTTTATTGTAGCACCCTAATATATTATGAAACATTTTTTCTTATTAAATTTAATTTTTTTCTATTGCTTAAATATCATAGAATCCCGATTTGAACTGAATAACGATATAATTTTAAAATTTTATTATGTAAATATGTCTATTATATCACAACTATTTAATTGGAGGGTAATGAAAAGGGTAAAACTTTTATGAGATATATATAAATATCAAACTCAAAATAAATATATCTTTTATTTCTTAAAAATAAAAATTCATTTTTTACAAAGTTATATAAGTAGATATCATTAAAAATGATATTTATTTCTTTTTGTGAGAAATGATGAAATTTAATGTTTTATAATTAATAAATAAATTCATAATAATAATTAAATTTTTTAAATCATCATATTAATTATATCTTATGAATAATTGTTTATAATTTTATGAAATGATTGATTTCCAAGTTAATAGTGAAAAATACATATTTTTTAAACATGATATTTGTTATACAAATGATTAATTTTGTTTTCTTTTAAATTGGATTCATTGTAAAATTTGATATTTTTTATTTAAAATATTCAAATTATATTTACTAGAATTAAATTTATATTTTATTTTGGTAAAATAACATTTTGACACATTAAAAGTTATTTTACTAAAAACAATTTTAATTTGTAAAATGTGTTTTAATCTTAGAAAATATAAGTTATTTCATTTGGTGATTTATTTGAATGAAAATTAAATATTATATATTAAATTATATTTTTTAAAATTAGTTTTATTATTTTTTCTAAAACTGAAATAAGAATAAACAATGCTTTAGTTTTAAAAATGTGTTTTTCTAAAAAGATATTTTTATCTATTTACATGATTACTATAAAATTAATTTCATGAAATTATAGGTAATTAATTTGAAAAATTGATTCCATATTTTGAATCATCATCTTCAAAATTGGTAAATAGGCCCCATTTGTTTTTTGTCAACATGAGTATATATTATTGTAAAATTTATCTCCTTGGTAAACAGTATAGTAGGAAAATATAGATTAGGAATATGTGATAAGCCCATAATTTTTAATTATAATTGTTATTTTGTGAATTTAATTGGACACTTATAACATTATGCTCTGAATTTATTTTTTTAATAGATAATTTTTTATAAAAATTTCATATATAATATTTTATTCTATGAAAGTTACATAATTTCACTATCATAGTTTTTAAATATCTATTATTTTTACACCCAGGGAAAAAAGAATGTTATGAATAAAAATAAATATAAATATTGATCGTATTGAAATTAGAATTTTTATATAATTATTTAGAATTTTGTTTTAAATCAAAGACTAAACTTAAATTCTTTTACAATGTTTATGTAGTATTTTTTAACTAATGTAAAAACAAATTAGTTGACGTTATAGTCCCTAATATCAATATAATTTTACTGAGTAATAGTCTCCCTATAATTTTAACAATAAATAAAAAATTAGAGTATTGTTTAAAACAATTATTATATAAATAAATAATAGTATTGTTGTCCTTTATGTTAAATTAATTTTAATATACTAAAATTGATATTAATGATTATTTATCAAAAAAAATTATTGACTAAATAAAAAATAAAAAAAAATTTAATGTGGAAAATATTGATAATATATGGTCTAAAATTTAATCCCATGTCCATTTATGAACCACTTTATACCTTATTTTTCATGTTATAAACATTTATGTTTGGTAAAGATGTTAGAGTGGTTAATGATAAAATATGTTAACTAAGGTGTTAACCTAAAAAATAAGGTTTAAAATATTACATAAAATTATCTAAATTTTACAATATGGTTCTATTCAGACCCCATAAAATTTTTTATTTTAATCCCTACCATTTGTATGAATTGTTTCTATATAATTATGTTTGTATATTTATATCTCTTAATAAACTATACAAGTTCCCCTTACCTCAATTATAAATGGGAACCTATACTTTTCTTATCCCCACCATTTTCTGAATTCCATCTAAATAACCAAACTATATCTATTATAAAACAACATATACATATGATATAGTTTATTGAATTAGAAAAAGAATAACTCTAGGGTACATTAGAGGAGATATAAAGGAGTTTATTCAATGTATAGGTAGTCACCTTAACAAGTCACTTTCTTTTTAAATATTATTTTACCTCACATAAATAATTATTAGGCTTTTATAAAATAATAATATCACTATATTATATATACTTAATTGATATCATTATAATGAAACAAATTTTTTCACCAGCTTTCTATCAAATGGGAGGTGATAGTATAGTTTAGGTTTACATACGACTTACCCTCTTCATGTGGTGATAAAATTTATTTCGCAAGACCATATTTTTTTGGATTGAAAAATTCAATGGGTTTAATTTTTATATATGACAACTATGATCTAATTGTAATTATATAATTATACTATCATATCCACCTTCTTATCATTGAAACCATTGGAAAATTATAATGTCGCTAATGGATAAGTTTAAACAACGAGCTCCATGAATTGTTGCGATATAGATTTTCTTTTATCATTAATATATATATAGTAAGGTTGTATTTCATCAATATATATTATATATATGATGAAATATTTTTTTAATGGGTGATTTACTATTTACTATTTCTTCATCCCAACATTCATTAAAAACGTTCATGCATAAATACGACCTATAATCTATATGAATAGTGAAATTCATTTTTCTAAATCGAATGTTATGGACGACTCTAAACAACTATATAATGAATTTATATGATATCTATATCATTATTAACATTACAGATATGATGTAACCATGATAAATATATAAGAACTAAAACTAGTGAACAACCAAAATTTATGAAAAACAAAACATATATAACATGAAACATTTATTTATTAATGATTTATTATTAAACTGCAGATAAAAGGTAATAAAAAATCTAATATTGTATGGTATATATTATTATGGTTCATAGATATATGTATAATAATAATATATTTACACAATAGTATGTTCCATCAGGTACGGAGGAAGTCATACCTCATGTATTTGATTTTTGTTTTACTTTTGTTTATATGATACAAATTCCATATTCATCACATGTTTCATTTACATGGTCAATATACCTAAAACAAATTAATTTTAAGATGACTATTATTTATTTTATGTGGTTTTAAATATGCATATATGATTTTTTCTTTCATGGAGCATAATATTCAAATTTTACCAAATCGGTAAATATTTTACGTTGTTATTTCATTATTTATTGGCCTTGATTATAAGTAGGTTTATAATGGAAGAGTCATTTGATTTAACACTAATTAAAATCATTAAAAAATTTCTCTTATTTTTATTTCATGAAAATAATTGTTTTACATTCATCACCAACACAATAGTTACTTAGGATAATGAAAATATTATTTAAGTGAAAAATTGACTTCATTTACCTCTTTGATTGGAAATCCATTATCTTCAAGGTCCATGTTTTTTTAAAATGTTTTTAGTAATGTTTTTATTTTTATTCATTGATTTTTTAAATAAATTATTACCCAATTATAAATTTTTAAAAATATGTTTTTATATGAATATTCTTCCTTTTTCTAAATGAGTTAATGTTGTTAATTTTTACAAAAAAAATAATATGAATGGATTGTTAATTATTTTAACATATAAAACATGAATATAATTTCTTGTATTCATGACCACTAAGTGATTTAAATACTTTATTACATTTTTCCATGTATATTTTCAAAAAAAATCCTATAATTTTATTAAACTATTTTTATTTTAAAAGAGATTATCAATTTGTAATTGTGATTGTTCTCATGAAATATTTTGGCAGTAACTTAATGTAATTTTATTATATGATAACATCATTGGTTATGAGTTATTATTTTTGAGGTATGATTTCCAATTAAACTGTGTTTACACTAAATCTATATTTTCAATGTTTATTTTGGTCGGATTTGATTGAAATACAGTTATTGTACATGGGTTATGCTGTGATGAATGTCTAAAATGTTAGTTTAACATATTTTATTTTCATATGTTATGATGTGATGATATATCGTGTGTTTTATGATTTGTATTCACACATTTTTATGGATATAATTTTATGATGGTGGTTACATTATAAAATAAGGATGGTTATTACGTTTTAAAATAATGATGATGGTTATTTTATAACCAATGATGGGTGGGCCCAGAATTATACTACCCTCCAATTCTATTTTAATGATTAAAACTCATGAGGTATGTTTGATATGTGTGAACCCTATTTCCTGATTTAAATTGTATGCATGGAATGGGCTATCATTTTCAGAAAAAATAAGCATGTAATTGACTTTCATATTCATAATTTTATGCAATCACCTTGCTTTCATGTCAATAAAATTCATTGTAGAACTAGTTCCATGAAAATAAGTTAACTTTTGGACTCATTTAATATCTATATCTAAATTACTAAACCTAGTTGTATTTATATATGTTTGAAATTCCATAAGTATATTTCTATTCCAAAAAATGATATCTTATTCCAATATTATTCTCTCATGTATCATGTTTTTTATTCTATTTTGAATCATGTCTTATAAACATCCAATAATTATTCCGTGACTCTATATTATGATCTATGATATGAAAGGTATGTATTTAAAATGATGTAATCATGTTATCATACACTTATTATCATTTTATAATCATTTATTTATTATGTCTCCCTTGTTTACCATTATTAAAAATCTAACCTCACCCATTCTTATATTTCATTTTCCCCAGGTTATAATGAAATCGTTTAGGGTTGTAATTTATTAGAAGGTTCTTATTTATGATAAAAATAATGGGATACGTATATAAAATAGTTTATTATGTTTCTATGTATCTCAAAGAACTAGACCTATATGATTCTGGTGTAAATCATTATCGTATGAAATGAATATTCTTCTTAAAAATGAAATATCTATGTTGGAATAATATGGGTCATTAGAATTGGTATCATAGTAATATTTAGTAACCATTTGGAATCAAGGATTAGAAAACATTATTGATAATTATATGTAATCTTTTACATGTAGAAAAAAATCAAAAAGATGTGGTAATCAACATAGATGGCCTATGACGAACCAAGGGTGCAAGAGATTGAAATTAAGGTGTCATTATTTACACATATAATAAATTAATTTTCATGATTATGTTGTTTCCCACTATGATTATTATTTCTCACACTATGCTTTCTAGATTTAGTCAAAATCTATAACTTAAAGGAATTGTGTGAACAATGAATGTGATGGAAAATATAGCGATCGTACTCATGATAAACAAAATAGATTAATATATAGGATACAATATATTGTGACTATGATCAAATAAATATCACAAGAAATAAGAGGTCATAAGTATATTATTGAAACTTTTAATGAACCAAGACCAAGAAACATGTTATTGAATATTTAATGTGGGAACATTTACCCTCTTTATTTGGTTCTTCTTATCCACTGGTTTCAGCAAAATGTGTCATAGGGATGAAAATAATATGTTATACTCTTCAATGCTTAGACATGGAAAATGATATCCTAGTTTTATAATGTTTGTATGGGGAATAATATCAGGGGTGTAATCCAATTAGGAATACAAGAAAGGATGAGGAAACTTTCTCATAGGAATATGATGATTTGAAGGGAAATTTATTCCGAGAGTACTTCCCTCTTGTTCTATTTACAAAAATGGATAAGGAATTACCGGATCAGAATAAAAAGGATTATATATACATTGGTTCCTATTAAGAATATTTATCAATACATGAAATGTAATATTTATATTTAATCATGATAAATAAAATAAAAATTGATCGATTCTTTTATTTTTTAAAAGCCGATTCTTTTAAAGAAATTATCTATAGGAGACATTGGATGCAATGAATAAATCATTCATTTTCTACTGAATGTGGAAATAGAAGGGAGAAACCGTATGGGTTCATGTGATCTGAAATTGAATGTGGGGTTTCATGGAATCTCAAGTGTGTTTTCACATTGAGGGAAAAATATCCAACCTCCCATGGTCAAAAAGCTGAAGAATCACATTGGTGAATTCTTGAAAGTATGAAGAATATATTTTATGTGTGGGATGGTTGTCCTTAAATTAAAAAAAATGATTTTGTGATATCAATAGGATATGAAATTAAATTAATGGAAAGAGAGAGAAACTAAATAAACTACTCACACTTCAATTCTATAAATGAAAATAGATTGGGCATTTTGTGAATCAATTCCCTAAAATTGAAGAATGAATATAATAAGCCATAAAAACTATAATGTGAAATATCAATGTGAAAATTCATTAAATTAAAATAGTTGTAGTGATTTATGAAAATTTGGGAACACATATATCCACTCCATGTATGGGGATTTAATATTCATGTATTTATGAATAAGCCTTTTGAAAATATTATCATTTAGTGAAATTTGATTTCATTTTGAGAATTTATAGGCTCTCCCTAATAATACTCCATAGAAATTTTTTAAATAACGAAATCATATTGGATTTTCTTACTCAGCCTATGATTGAATATCAGTGAAAAAAATAACCCAAACCTTGAATGTATATATTTTTGTCTAAGAGTAGAGTTTATTCATGGAATAAGGGGGGATTTTATGTTATATGTATACATTATTTTACTATGACTTTATTTTCAGAGATTAATTTTATATATGATAAACATTTATAAATTTTTCTATGTAAAATTTTGAGTTATTAAAATTATTTTCAATTGGATCATTTTATTTTATGAGATCAAATCATATATGTGTTTCAATCTTTTCCAGACACATTTTGGGGGAGTCTTAATGATGTCTTTTTTGGAATTGATAATGTTGAAATTTGGTTGTTATTTTTTGATGTTAAAGTATGATTTGTGATATTATACAACCTATAAAAATCATTTTTGTTTTGTCAAATACAGTGATAGAAGTATATACATGTCATTAATTTATAGATATTTTTATCCCATAAAATTAAATATTAATGATTCAACCATAAAAAACCATCAACAATATTTTTTTCTATATCCAGAGATGAAGAATAAATTTATTAAAGATTATTCTAAGGATGTATTTTTTATTATGATATATATAAAAATATCATACTGAATATAAATATATTTATTATATATTAATAAATAAAAATTAATTTTTTTGAAATGTTTTATTAGTAGATTTCACTCAAAAAAAATTCATTATTTTTTGTGAGAAATTGTATATATATATATATTTAAAAAATTAAAAAAATCATAAAATTTAACAATTATCTTAGATCATCATATCAAAAATATCTTCAGATGGATTTTTGATAATTTTTTGAAAGGATAGATTTTTCAAAGAATAGTGAAAAGTTTTCATTTTTATTGAGGAATGTGTTTTTATTCCAGGTATGTACAATGATAAAATTTATTTTTAAATTTTATTGGTGTAAATTTTTTTATATTATATATTTAACAATCCAATTTTGTTCATTAGTATAAATTTTATGATATAATTTAGTGTACAAATATTTTTTAATGAAAAACAATTTAATAAAAAACCTATTTTATGCATGAAGTGTGTTTTTATCATAATAAATTAAATTGATCAATATTGGTGAATAATTATAATTAAATTTATGTGTCATATATTAAATAAATAATATTTATAATTATTTTAGTATTTTTATAATCATGAGATAAAAATAAAACAATTTTTCTTCTCAAAATTTTTTTTTTAAAAAAAAAATTTCCGTTTTGCCGAAAATTTTGAAATTTATTTTCCAGATAATAATTTTTTGGAGTTTGAAAAACTTTATTATAAATTTTTAATGAATAGTATAAAATTGGGTATGTTGCCCCATTTTATATTAGGTCGAAATAAATAGTAATTATTATAAACTTTATCACCCCGGTAAATAATAAATCGGGTACATCTTTGTTAAAAATAATTTAAAATGCCATATCATTTCATTCTAATTATTATTGGATGGATATAATATGACCACTATCACCTAAAGTTCTAAATAAATTTTTTTTACAGATATTGTTTCATCGAAATGACTTATATAATATTTAAGTAAACGAATGTTACAAAATGTCACTACCATAGTATTAAATATCTATTATATGAAAACATAGAGAAACAATCATGTTATGAATGAATAAAAATATCTTTAATTAAATAAATGTAATTATTTTCAAGTCATAAATTTGTTTATAATTTTTAAAAATTATTTAATTACTTTAATGTTTTATGGACCACTAATATGGTAATTATTTAATTAACAGAGAAAACTAAATGGTCCTAGAATTACTAAAATTAATATAATTTGATTTTTTAAAAAGTTATAAATATCTTATTGATAAATAAAAAATTCAGTTGATTTGTAAAATTACTAATATTAAACTAATTTTTATATTTATCTTCTTTATGTAAAATTATTTTAATAGTTTCAAAATTGATATTAATAGTTTCTACCAAAATATTATATTTTTAAATTATATAGAAATAATAAAAATATTTTGAGAGGACAATGTGAATATTATATGATTTATAAAGTTATAAATTGGCCACTTATAATCAATTTCTCATATTCTATGTAAAATTATAACTATTTAATAGTTAAAAATACAATATCATTATTAATGTTAAAATATGATAACTAAGGGGTTAAACCAAAATATGTTTTTTGAAAAACCACCTAAACATTTCCAAATATTATTATTTGATATTATATCCACCCCATAAAACCATCTTATAATACAATACCATTTTATTTTTTTGGGGCTTCAGAACAAAATTATTTTATTTTAATCTTGTATGAAATTCCTAAAACTCCCCTAAACTATATGTTAACAGTTCACCTCTCCATTCTCTTATTCACGCCACATTGAGAATTATAGTTCAACCCAAAACTTCCCATAAACCTTATAAAATTATATATCCTCAATATATATATTAATTTCATCCAAAAAAATCAACCCTATGGTCATAATGAAGAGATCTAAAGGAGTTGTTCAACAGAAGAGGTAATCTCCTTAATCGATCACTTTATATTCAATTATTATTTTACATCTGCAAAATTTATGAAATTTTTTCATAAAATAATTAATTATTTATCCATAATATTATTAAATGTTATCATGATTATAATTCAACCTTTATTATTTTTCATTCCATAAAATAAAAATTGAATGTATCGCTCGTGAAAATCTACGACTTCTCATATCCACACAGTGATACAATTTATTTCTCATAACAATATTTTATGGATTGGTATTTCGATGGTTATAATTTTTAAATATGATAATAATGAAGCATTTTTTCTTATATAATGATTATATCATACCTACCTTTTTAAATTCCATAGTGTTGGAAAATGAAAATTTATCATGTGCATATCTATGGTCTACCACATCAGTGAATGGATGAGATTGTCTATTCATTTTTGTTTCACCTGTATGGTAATAAAAATTGATTTATTGTGTACGTTTGATATATTTGAAGAAATAATGATTCATTAATGGTGGTTATTTCTTTATCTTTCTTTCATCGTGTCTGTTGAAAAATTAAAACAGATTTTATGCATACGTATGACCTAGTGTCTCCAATAACTGTTTAATTAATTTTATATATCTAAATTTATGGATGATGATAGAAATGTATATAGTGAATATATATTTTAATTATATCATTATTAATGATATAGATATTACTTAACCATGATCAAAAGTACAAGGACCAAAACATACATGAAATCAGAAAACATATATATCACATAGAACTATTATATTAAAAATGAATTGATAATAAATGGGTGATAAGAGATTATAAATAAATAAAATATTTAAGTTCCATTTGAATATAATTATGTAAACAATATGGGATGGGTGAATCTGTGATACCTTTTTATTTTATGATTCAGTGAAAATTAAACAACCTTCACCTCTTATTATAGATTTCATTCCCTACAAAAAAACAAATGAAACTCACATACACAAGAACAAAAGCATTTAAGGGGATCACTATTAAATGAGAAAAACTATTTCCATGGTATAGTATGGAAATGATCCAATACTAAATAATCCACTAGAAAAAAAAATCCTTTTGTGTGGATTATAATGAGTAGTATATTCCCTTACCGTCGTGTAGCACTACGAAAACATGCCAATAGTGTGTTTTAACCCTTAAGAAAAATTAGCACAAGATATTTTATGTTTAATAAAACATATCACTTGTGGTTTATTTTTAATTAAAAAAGGTATTCATTTAAAAACAGGTCTTCAATTTCTTACCCAGAAGCATCTGATAACATTATGTGCTTCATAATGAAACTCATCCAGATTTCCTTATCTCATCTAATCATTATCATTATTCCAATATGATATTCAAATTTTATTTCCCTATACAATATATATAACACTGTCATAATATGATCGAGAAAATTTTGAATTCCATCTTCCTTAGTCTAGAAATACCAATGAATAAATCCCAATCCAATTATTCATCTAGATATAATGACCAACCAAATACGTTGAGAAGCTCAATATAATAAACAACTAAATAAGATAATCCACTGAATCTATTGATCAGCTGAATACGTTGCGATATTTTCTCTTCCCCTTTTGATTCTCACAATATAAACTTATTTGAATATGAAAAATACAATTACCATATTATCTCTCATGAAATACTAATCTTCTATCAATTTTTATCTGAATTGTAATTTGGTCAAAAAATACTACGTACTTTTCATCTTTTTTAGGTGACACAAGAGTGGTTTATGAGGGAATCAAAAAATTTCTATTCTCAAAAAATCCCCAAATGTGGATGAATTAATGAATTTTTGGTTTACTTATGACTTTTTCAACTCTTATATACTCATTTTTTCTTCTTGATCCTTCCCAAATCATCTAAACACATCAATTCTATTCTAAATTTCTTTACAAATGATAATATGATCCCAATTTTAATACCCATTTTCTGAATCTTATTTTTCCATTATGATGATACATACCAGTTTTTGTATATTAATAAATAGGAATCTTTCATATTCTTCACATACCTCAATTTGTTTTACCCATTATGATGATATGAAAAAATTATATATATATATATATATCTAAATATTCATATTACATCATCCATGAAAATTATATTATAATTCAGCATTATGAAGCTATGTTCCAATTATTGAAATAAATTCAATATTTTAATTTTATGATCCCCCTCGGAAACACATCAATCTACTTCCTTCATCTCTTTTCATGATTCAAATGAATAAAACGATTCATCAAAATATACTTCTTCTTCTCTATATAAATATGAATTTGCATCAATTATAATATGATGTATCATGTCCCTATTTAAAAATATTAAAAAAAAAATAAGAGTTCATATTTCACTTATGAATATGATACCACTAACTTCTCCTAAACAAAAAATTTCTTCCTCTTGTGAATATGATGAAATATTGAATATGATGGACCAGTTTCAGTAGATTCAACATTAGAAACTTCTTTCAATAATGAACCTATGATTAAATAACTATATCCTTCAAGATTTGAATACATTGATGGAATGTTGTATCTTCACTTGACTTACAATATAATTTATTGTAACTTTCTATCATTCCATCATCATTTTACTCATCCTACAACATCTTTCTTTACTTCTCTACTTGAATAAAATTGCCCAAGAAAACTGACCTGAATATGATAGAATGTTTATGAACAACATGATTACGGTCTAGGTTAAGACGATCTAAATCATATTTTCTATTTCCATCCAGTTACGATCTATTTGAATATTACTAACAAAATCTCTTTCACTCCCCCTTTCTTTCATTGGGCATGCGTCACAATTTTTTCAAATCCTTGTGTTTTATGATAACCCCAGTATCATAAAAAGAATCATAACATTTGTATTATCTTTATATATACACTGATTATCGACTATTATGATCAATAATTTCATACCATATTCATTGTCAATATGATGTGACATTTCTTCTATCCATATACTTTTAAATGTGATGTAATTTTCAAGAATTGTGAATCTGATTCTTTAAAAATGATTCTCTATCCAAATTTCTAAACAAATAAATTAAGTTGATTTCCTATTGCTATTTGGTAGGAAAATTTATCACCAAGAAACCTCTTCTTTATTTCTAGGTTGAATCCAATTTCCACAAGCTTATGACATTTAGTCAAAATCTGATTGATCGTGTTGACTTATCCATGTGTTTTGGATCCAATTGGAAGCATTATTCAATCTATATTACCATATATCATCTTCTCAATATTCTTTCTTTCTTAAACATAAGCAACATACTTATCTACTAGCAACAAATTAAACCAAAACACAACTTGGAATAACAATCATCCCCTCTATGTTTGTTTTCAAAACCCACTTTGACCACTTTGACGCAATATGTGGTATTGTTTTCTTTTCTCTCTTTTTCTTCACTTTATGATTTTATTTATCCCCCTAATTATTTTATCTCTCCATTATATTATCTCTCCCACATATTGGGAATAAAACTCAAATGTTCCATCAAGACATGTCTCTTCATTATTGATAATTGATCTCCATTTCGAGGGGTTAGAACTTTTCATCTGTAAAATAGGAAACCCTTATTCATGGAAATGTTAGAATCACATGAATTTCCTATGAAATATCCTTTGACTAATAAAATATATGTCTACGTAGGAAACCCTGATATAGAAAGAAATATTATATAATCAAGGTTATCGATGTTATCTATAACCCAACATTCAGGGAACACATTAATGTTCTTCCTTAAACATTACCATTTTGGGGAAATATTAAATAGAATTTATTTAAGATAAAATTAACATGAACTCATATCAACAAACATATCATAATTTTTAGGTTTCCAAAATAACAACTTTTTATAACCCCATATTTTTCTTAATTTCACTACATTATATTGCTAAAATATTAAGAGACTCATAAATTAGACCTTATTTATTTCCACTCAATCAATTTCCTAAAAGTTAGTTAAAATATAAAATTATTTTTGGAATATGTAAGAACCGTGATTTTTTCATAGAAACATAAATTGGAATGAGAGTTTTATATTAGACTTCATTATTCGTTCTTTTTGTTGGATTTTAAATTTGAAATTTTTTCTTCCCTATGTTCATTATTTTCATATTTTGTATTAGCTTTCTTTAAATTTTTATAATATCCTAATAAGGATGTCTAATTATATTTGTCTTTAGAAACATCATTGTCACAATCTATTTTTAATATTCATTCAATGAATGTCTTCTGTTTTGGAAAGACAGTTGAGAAATGTTGGATATCATTCCCTTATTTCTCATAGACAATCTATTGATAATTTTTTTTTTAGAACAACTTATATCTTTATAATTATATTTGTTCCCCTCTTCATTTACTAATTTTTGTGCTTCCTCTAACTTCCTATCTAAATCAATGTGTTCTTACTAGATAACTAATCTAAATTTAGTTTTGGACTCAACTTAACTATTTTACATTAATTGAAAAACATTCACCTTCAAATAAATTTTCAAAATATTTGTTCATGTTGGTAGAAAAATAAGACATCTTTTTTCAAGATGTCCATGTTTTCCACCCGTTTTATGAACAGTTTCAAAATAGTTGAACTAATTTTCAACTTTCACGTAAATAGTTGTTGGATTCATTCCAAATTTCCTCTTATAATTAATATTTTGAGAGAAATGGATCCCCATCATTCTTTTCCTTATATAATGTAATTTTTTTATTGACACAACACATATTTTCAATTTGTTAGAATCAATCACAATACCATTAGTAGCCATAGAAAGAGTATTTTCCAATGAATCTTCTTATACTGATCAGAATTATAAATATGTTTTTCAGAATCCTTCCTGTATTTGTTATCTAAATCATAAATTTTTCTATTTTCATTCAAAAGCATCATTTTTATTTCATCCATATCCAAATTAGAATTATTAAAAAAATCTCCAAGCCCAATGTATTTAGATACTTAAGAATTAGAAATATTGTTGTTCTTGGACACATACAAAACTTTCCAAACATTATTATTTTCAAAAACAATTCCACATTTATTCTAAACCATTGATGGTAACATTTGTTGATACCTCTTAGTTTTTTATTTTCCAGAACAATCTCCAAATTCAAATATTGGGTTTTTTAGATTATACCTTTTTTTGTCTTTAAAATGTGTTTATTGGATGAGTTTAAAATATTTTTATGTAGTCTTTAACATTATCTCTAGAAGATCATTATAATTCTATTTTTCTTCAACAGTTTTCTTCAAATCACTAATCTATACGGGCCTCTTTTATCATCTCTTCAGAATATATTTCTTGAATTATTGATTAACTTTCTTCTTTTGACTTCCAATATTGTTTTTCAAGTCTTTTAATCTTTCTCAAAAATTATTACAACACTTCTTTTAAATGAATTTCAATTTGAGTTACTTCTTCATCGGAATTGCTGCTTTATAATTATCAATCATTCACCATTGCAATAAAATTATTTACACCAACATACTCAACAAAATATTTGGATTTAGCATCCAATTATTCATAATTATAACAACTACATTCAATACTAGTTAACCTTTCCTAATTAACAATAAAAAAACATGTTTTCTTCAGAATAATTTGTGTCTTCCTCGTTATCATAATCCTTAGACAATAATATTTTCCTTATGAATTTATAGAACTTCATACCATCTGTCTTGGAATAATATTTTTCTTTATCACCCATTTTCATCCAAGATCTCCTTGGAATTCCTTCTTCTTGTTCACCTATATTTTCATCACTTTTTTCTTTATTAATTCTTTTAGGACAATTCAAAATAAAAAACACAATAGCTCCATATAGAAATTTTTTTTTGGGATGTTTCATTTTATAACTTCTAGTTCCAATTTTCACATTCTTAAAAAAGAATGATAAATTTTCATCAAAATTTTTACATACCTCATTTTTGGAATCTGAATGTCCAGATTCTTCTTCTTTAATAATTTTCTTTTAATTTTCCATCTTGGATGATTTAAAAGACATTTCTTTATCATATTTTTTTCCCATCATAACTTTTTCAGATCTCATCTCATATGTTAGAGAGATATGAAAATCATCTCGAGATAATACATCAAAATCCCAATATTCTAATGAGGAAAATTTGGAATCAAAAATGTCAGGGGGAATTCATAAGATATTTTCATCATTAGTATAATCTTATATCTTTTTACCAAGACTTCTAATAGTGCTAAATATTTCATTCATCATCGTAATTAAATCACAAGAGGATTCATAATCACCCATATTGAGATCTTCATTCTTCAAACACATAATTTGTAACATTTACATTTTCACATTTATACTACCTTCATAAATTTTATTTATCTTATCTCATATATGTTTGGGGGTTTCAACTCCTTTTAATCTTGGAAAATGACTATCAATAATGTGATGAGAGTAAAGAATTCATACATCATCCATAATTCTGATGGTTTTCCTTATCATCATTTGTGAGATGATAATTTTCAATATGAGGAGGGAAACAATCTATAATAACTCAAGAAGCATCATAACCAAGTTATATAAGATAGTGAAGCATTGTTCATTTTTATATATGATAATTTATACCATTTTATAGAATAATCCATTTACTCTTCAAAGAATTCATATATTCCATCATAACTTCTTCTTGAAAAAAACATCAGCAATGAATAAGAAAAAGGAACCACGCTCTGATACCACTTATAAGTGCCAAGGAAGGATAATTTTATAGCTAAAAGGGGAAGGTGGTGAATTAGTGATGTCATTTTCATTCATATTTCCTTTTAAAAGAATCTACCTTGGCCTCCTATTAAATATTTATTTCCCAAGTGAAAAAAACCCAGACAAACATCCATAGGTACACAAGTATTCACATTGTTTACTATTCAACAATAATATCTACGTCCTTGATATGGTATAAAATGTTCCAATATAACAAAATCCACTAGAAAACAATCCTTTTAGGGAATAAAATAAGTAGGATATGATATTACACATGTTTATCACAATGAAAATAATCTAATAGAGTGTGTGCACCCTATAACACAATTGGGGTAAAATAATGATTGTGTAACAACACATGTTACATGTTATTCCTATTAAATTTCCCCAAATGTGTTGTTTTCAAAAAAAAATATTCAATTCCTTAACCATAAGTTAGTTAGAACATCCATAACAATATAATGAACCTCGGTCTGATTTCCCAATCCAATTCACTCAGTCTGATTCATCCAATCCGACTGCCCAATTTTTTTTTTGGTCAAAGGACCAAAGCAAATTTATTAGCAAAAAGAAAACAAGGATTACAAGAGTCTAAAAGACGGGATCAAATTACAATCCTTAAATTGAAAAGGCATCAGATTATCTGGGAGCTCCTCCAGCCATGTTAAAGTCTGATCAATGCATTTATTAGCGAGAGCATCCGCAACCATATTAGCTTCGCGGTAAGTATGTGTTGCAATGAAACTGACGTCATGGAGAGATTGAAGACAATTCATCCAGCGCTTAGTAATCGGCCAAGCAAGATGAATATCTCCCTTCCAAATGGCTTGAACAACAGTATTAGAATCACTTTCAATCCATAATTTTTTCCACCCATGTTGAAGAGCAAAAGAAGTGGCATGAATAACACTTAGCATCTCCGCTTCCAGAGAGGTTACAGTACCGCAACCTCCAAAAAAGCACCCCATAATATTACCATGATGATTTCTGAAGACGGATCCACAACCCGCAGGACCTGGATTTCCTTTAGAGGCTCCATCCACATTGATTTTAATCCAACCTGGAAAGGGAGGTCTCCATAAAACCTCAAAAGTGAGAAACGGTTTCGAGAAAATGGCCTCAACTCGAAGACGTCTAAGGATCATAAAATCATCCATCGAATTATTGCAGGAACCATTATGAATCAGCACAGCTTCCCAAATAGCAATAAGAATTCGCGTTTTACCTGCCTTAATGTTGTGTGAGCAATTATTGTGAAGAATCGATATAATTTATAACTCCTTCTTCTTTAGTCCAAAAATACCTATTTGGAAATCACGATCCGTTTATTCATCTTGATATGATGACCATATTAATACAGTGACAAGATGAATACGAGAACAACTAAATATGATAATCCAATAAATATGATGATCAGTTGAATACATTGTGATCTTGTCTTTTCTCTTTTCAATTATATCCATTCAAACTTATCCAACTCAGTTCAATATGGAAACCTTATTCTCCCCCAATAAATTCATAGATTCTCTCTCTTCCTCTCTTAATAGTACATCAGATATAAAAAGTACTCTATAGATTTCTCATTTTATCAAGGACCCAATATTTTTTTAGGGGGGAATCTAGAGCGTTTTACCAATCAACCAGATTCCATTTAATTTTCATGATTCCTTGAATTTCAGTTGCATTAATGACTTCATCAATTCTTCTATAGAATTCTTGTTTCTTCTTGATCCTTCTCGAATCTTCTAAACACATAATCTCTCATCTATAATTATGTACAAATAAAAATCTACTTCAAATTCCCATAAATATTTTATGATTCCAATTTCATCATTATGATGCTGAGAACTAGTTAATTTATATACTAAATGTGTATCTTTTATATTCAATGCATAACTCAATCTGATATCTCCATTACGATGCTCTAAACCAATTATATATATAAGTTATTAGACATATTTCATCATCTTCACAAAATCTATTTTTATTATTCATTATGATACTCTATTATTATTAATGAAAACAAACTTATTATTTGAATTTCAAGCGACCCCTTGAAAAATCATTTTTCTATTTCCTTCATTTTTTCTCTTGATTCCCTTTAATTAGTTTATTCAATCACATATAATTATAATTTTATATTGAAATATGATTTTCCATTAATTATGATACGATGGATCTGGATCCAATTGAAAAACTAAATATTTAAGAACCAATCAGAGTTCATATTTCACTTATCTTACGATACCACTGAATTCTCCCAAACAAACAACATTTTCCTCCGGTGAATATGTTGAAATTTTTAATATGATGGATAGTTTTGGTAGATTAATCTTCAGAAACTTCCGTTAATAAAAAACATGTACATGTATCATTTCATACTAAATGACATTGAATACATTAAAGGTCATATTTATAATTTTCTGACTTACACTGAAAATCATTGTAACTCCCCATGATTCCAACATCTTATTACTCTAAATGAAACGTATTTATTTACTTATCATCCTAAATAAGATTGTATTGAATAAAATAGACCAGAATATGATAGACATGATTATGATCTACATGATTATGATTTGGAAGAATATGATCTCCAAAATCTTTTCTCTTTCCACATATATATGATCAATATGAATACAATTGAGAGGATTTCATCCATAACCTATTTATTTAATCAATATTCATTTCCAATTTTAAAAATACATGTGATTTATGATAAATCTATGATCATAATAGAACTATCACATTTGTATCATAGTAATGTACACTCAGATTCTCCACCATTAAGATCAATAATTTCGTAACGAATTCAATATCAATACAACTACCCTTTTCATCCATCAAAATACTTCTGAATATGATTTATTTTTCATGAATTTTGATTCTGATTTTCTAAATACAATCCAAAATTTACTAAAACAATGTAAGTTTCATTCCTTTTGCTCTTTGGTTGAAAAACCGATTACCAAAAAACCTCTTATTGATTAGGATGGTGAACCGGATTTACACCGTCTTCATAATTTTTTCAAAAATTTCATTGATTGTATTGAAACATTGAAATGTCCTGGATCCAACTGAAATCATTATTTATTCCATATTTCCATCCATCATCTGGTCAATATTATTTCATTCTTTAATATAATTAATATTCAAATCTATTGACTAAAAGTACAACCAATTCACAAAAATGGCCTAACAATGTATGTTAAGATAAATATTAATTTTTTAATTGAAAATAAATATAATAAATCTATATTTATAATACCTGAGGTTCCAACTCATATAAAGTATGCCAGGCCTGAAGTAATATTTTTTTCTTACTTTTATTTCTATGAGACACAAGTAATATTCACCACTTATTTATTTAATGTTTTCTATATACTTCCCATGAATGTATTTTGTGATAATTATTATTGAATTTATGGGGATTGACATGTCCAATGATGGTTATTTTTTCAGGGTTATTAAAATTTAAATGTTACCATATTAATAGGGGATTTATGTGACAATGTCGTTGATTAACGATATTTTTTACGATTAAGATTGTGATTATAGAATATTATGATCTATAAATCAATAAACTCATTAAATTTGTTATCCTAAATTTATTTCTTGTAAATACATTTTTTCCATTCATTTCACTCACCTAATGTACTCAAGAGACTGAAAATATGTTTTAATGAAAAAAAGAAATCTTTTCTCTCTTCGATCAAAAATCTATTGCCTTACATATCCATGATTCTAAAAAATTTGAATTTTTTAAATATTCTCCATTGAAAATTTTTAGTTATTTTTTCAAATTTTTGAAATTTTTAAAAAATTATTTAAATGTAATATTCAATTATTATTTTTATTAGGTACATTTTCAATATGTTATAGTTATGTTCCACAATAAATATTTCTATGATCATACAAATGAATTTTCATATATGATAAATCTTTTTGTGTCAATTATGATTTACTAGGAATATGATAAAATGATTCCATTTTTACTCATTCACTATTTAGTAAATTTTTATGTTCCCAAGTTGTTTATGAAATCTATTTATTTTTCACAAGTTATGCTATGATGAATTAAGGAAAATATAATAAAACCCATTTTCCGTTTCTGATATATTATATTATGATATAATTGATGTATTAAGATCCTATGAAAGACATATGTATGGTCTAAATCATAATATATGTGGTAACATTATAAACTATGGATGATGGTTCTGTGTTAATAGAGGGGTACTGGTTACATTTTATCCAAGGAGGAGTGGGCCCAGTATTATGCGTCCCTGCAATGCATTGGTTAATTATGGATAACACATGAGGTAAATATGATTTCCATGAACCTAATTTCATGTGGGGTCTTGAAATAAATGTCTATTATATTGATCACATACCATGATTTCATGTTCATATTTATATGAGTGCATCTTGGATTCATGCCCATAAGATTATGCAAGGGCTATGTTCAATTGCCATAAGTTTATGTATGTTCATGATTTCATGTTCAAAACATGATGTCATGACCTGTCCACTAAGGCTCATGTCGTGACTACCCCAAGACCACCTATAATAAGCTAGGGGATCGCGATTAGCGTTGAGTAGGAATATCCCACAAATGAGAGGAATTACCCTAAGTAACTGTACACACACACACAACTCAAAACCAATGATGCTTGGAAGTAAACATCCAATGATTCTATTAATGAAAAACATTAAGTATAATGCTTTTAGAGTGCCACAAAATTAAATTACTTGGTGCCAAATCAAGATGGTATACGATCCCACCAAAGGAAAGATAGAACACAACTAAAACTCCATGTCCATGAAGATCGCCCACCGATAACCCTATGTAAAGTGTTGATGCAAGGTAGATACTAGAAGCCGTAGGAGTAAATCGCGTATGTCTGATCACACTAAGCACCTCCAAGTCCTATCTCTACTTGGACTCCATAAATGCATTGAACATCTACACAATACATGATATGTGCCGGAAAAGACCGTGCATGGGTGAGTAAAAAAATACCAAACCAGAAACATTGAAACCACAAATGTAATGCACAAGGAAAAAAACAAATATAAATTCACACTCAGATACACATAGGTATATTCCCATACATATACGAAGAACTTCTAGATATACTTGGTTTAGAAACAATAAATCATAATGATCCAACCTCATTTCCAGCAACCGGATTCTCATCATAGGTTCAAAAGGAAAACCATCAAACCAGGAGAGTCACGTTCTATGAGCTCATTCATCCAAGATGGTACCCATCTGAGAGGTACACTCCATAGAGAAAAACTCTACCATTACTAAGGGTATGTCCTACAGAATGTGCCCCATTGGGAACATCCTACTAGATCTTTCTCCAGTGATCATCATCGTAGGTTTAGTCATCATTGTTATGAACTTAATGTCAGACTATGGAAACCCATGTGGTGAGGTCGGACCACACCACTATAAACAGATGAGGGAGAACTACACATATACATCTCATGAAACATACTCCTCTACTATATGATCTAGACCACACCTGCGTCCATCAATGGAGCACTGGCTCTTATCTAGGTAATACTCACATCCAGTGGATGGGACCACTCCTCACAACTGTGTCTGACAACCGAGGGAGAAACATATCCAATCGAGGACCCAAACCCTACCCGGTAGGGGAGTACTACTCAGTGACTAGAGGACCCTCTCCCTGGAATGATAGGGTAGTATTGGATCTATCGTTCATGTGTGGAGGACCTGAACCCTAGTAAGACAGGGGAGTACAGACTCATATCATATAGGACTTCCACCCTACTCAGTATGAGACTACCTACTCTATTTGATCATGTGTAGAGGACCCTCTCCCTAAAACAAGAAAGGCGTATCGACTCCTATCATAGAGGACCCTCATCCTACCTAGTAGGGGGTACTAACTCTATGTACAATAGATGTGGAGGACCCACACCCTTTTCGTTTAGGGGAGTAACGACTCCACGGATAAGTGACCCACTCCCTGGTACTATCAGAGAGTACCTACTATACATTTAGAAACATCTCTAGGAACCGTCACCCCAGTCCTTTAAGGGAGTGACACCACCAGAGGAAGCTACACAAAGGAAGTGATCCTACACCCCGCGACGTAGGGTCTCAATCTTTATGAATCATGTCAATTCCTTATCAAGCGATTTTGTACCGGAAGGACATACTCCTCAAACCATTAAGTTGTCTTCAGAATTTCACATTAACTCTATTAATTTATCCGAAAAATTCCATCTCATCCCAAGGTTACCAACTCCATATGCCGATCATCAAGCATACTCTATGTTTGAGAGTTATGAGTGTTTGAGTGGAAAGGGGTCGGTTAGGTACATTTACGGACTGACCCAATCGGACTGACCGAACCATGCCCTTTATAGGGGCCACTGAACAGAATGGGGTCCAACCCAAGCCTTTGGGCCTACCTCAGACCAGCTGGGCTCAGTCTGGCCCGTTGGGCTACAGGTATGGCCCACTATCGGCCCATCCCTCTAGCTTCAGCCCGACCTGCATTGGAGTAGGGTGGTGTCGGTTGCCCCGAACATGGTAGTCTTCATTGGATCCCCCATTTTGAAATGTGTTCAACCATTTTCACCTATCAGATCAGTACCCTGGGTCTTTGTGACGCATGCTCGATTCAATGTCATGGCCCAGGCCTGACCTCCTCCATGTGGACAGTCGCATGGACATGGTTGTCGCTACCAATGCGGTGCACTGCCTCTGGCGCTGCGTGCCTCCATCTGCACTGGCATTCCAGACATTTTTATAAGGTCTAATGGACTCACTCCTATGGTTCTTTTTGAATCTAGAAGTTGTTATTAATCCCTTAGACCACTTTCTTTACTTCTATGATCTCATAACATCATTTTGATACCTTCCACTAGAAAGAACTCGATTGACGAAATCTCATGCACCGCTTCTATCAAATCACTATTTATGTCATATCACAACCTCTGTTCTATGTCAATTCTATATCAATGATGCCGGATCATTGCACCAAGAATGGTTGCGCAATGATCTGCCATTATTAAACCCGTGAAGAATGAGAAGAACACACGTCAAAGGGAAGGGGGAAAACTAAACAAAAAAATCAATGAACAAACATCAGCCATCATTCATCACACAATTAATCTAGTCTACTTATGAGGTTTTAGAACAAAAATAAAACATAAATTCATTTCATCAGACTATCCTGCATTCAAGAACTTCCCGCAATAATGATTCAACCATGTGTCATCCTATTCATGTATTGATACATCTTCATCATCTAAAACCATGAATGAGGAACAATAGAATCAAATAACAACCCCTACATAGAATTGGATTGATTGTTGAGGAATCTGGAGTCCCTGTTCAATGTTCTTCGATCTGTTGATGCTCGATTCAAACTCTGATCATCGATCATGTGTCTCATCATTGTCTCGTCATTCACCAACAAGAGGTTTCACCAATGATTTTCTTCTCAAGATATCCCAGGTAATTTTTCTTGGTTAGTCAATATAATATCATACCCATGCCAATCCATTAAATGAAGCAACACATTTTAGCATTACTGCATTGGAGTTGTTGTAGCATCGCTACATTATTGCATTTATCAATGAAAATGAAATTCCTCGTCGTGGCATTGCATTGTCGCTACGTCATTATGAAACATCAAAAGGAAATATTTTTATTAAATATTTTAATGAAGTTCACTTCCAAATACTACATTTCACACACAACCAATGGATGGAGAGATTAGGCCCCACCCAAGGAATGCACACCCTCGTGAGCTCAATAGTACTCTTGGATTTCCAATCCATGTTACCGTTTATGAGTTATAGGATTTTAATATAAAATAATTTAATTATTTTATTAATGGTCACATCCCAAAAAACTACATTGAAGATTTTTCCTATGTTGTCCAATGTTAGGATCATCCTAAGTAAATCACACCCTCATGAGCTCAATGGTGGTCTCATATTTTCTATATGAGTCACCATTCGTCAGTTATTAAGATTTGAACAAAAAATAAAATAATTTTATTTAATTATTTTATTTATGGGTTTGCCATTTTCGGCTTTTCTCACTGGATTCCCACGCATAATAATGTTACATGATGCCTAGGATAAACCTGTTATCCTGAACAGAATGGTGCCATTATATTTTTCATCCAGTTAACCATTTAAGATTTATTCTTCTTTTTTTTTGGAAAACCGCTCACATGTGATGGTTAATACTATAAAAATCGATGGACCATTTCGGAAACTCTAGGCCTCAGATTTTCACACTATATCAGCGCCTAGTCTCATAATTTTCCCAGTAATTTTCTAAAAATAGAATCAGGAAAATAAGAGCCGTTAAATTACCCCCACATTAAGGATTTACTTCCTCAAACTTTCAAACAAGGATTACTCGAAAAAAATGTGAGAGAACCAAGCATGAATATGAGCCCCACACTCCCATGTTCTCCCCATAAGATCCATTTTCTACCTCTAGACATGAACTAAGGGAATAGATCATCCACTAAGGATACCTTTTTCTCATGTCTTATGTGACAGTCTACCCAGTGCCTTATGGGTTTCCGTTTCATTGACCAAGGAAACCTCGTTCCATTACAACGGAAACACCATACCCTTTTTGCCTAAAATATTCAATATGGGCATTAATGATAGTAGTTCTTACCAAGAATGACATCATAATACTTCAAGTATTTCAAAAAGAGATCCCAACAGCAAATCTTGCCTCCAAGTGTCAGGTCACACAATCAGTGATAGTATGTGATCATTGTGTCTCCTTCAGCAATATTCGCTAAGCATGATGGAAAATTCCATAGTTTGACCGGAACACCTATGTCTTAGGAGAAACTCGTGGGAAAAAATGGAGGACAACTAGTTCCTATGTCCTTTAATATGACATCAATAAATAAAAGACATAAGTCATACCTTGAATGTCTCATGTAGTGTCGGGGTCATAATCCATGACTTTATGTAGTTTTCCTCACCCATGTCCTCTAGCTTTATAAGCTTGGTGTGGGCCACCAACTGCTCTTCCAAATCCTATACCTCAAATTCAATCTTGTGGAACTCCTTGCTTCAAGAGTTTTTCTATAACAAGGAAGTGGGTCAGTCAGATCCCTCTCCGGGGCCCGACAGGTTGGAAAATCTCTACTGAGATGCCCCAACCATTTCAAGAATAACAGCACCAATCCTATGGCTGATTTGTTCCCTGGTGTTTCTCCTATTCCACAATCTGACACGTCTGATTTTGGGCATGGGTATGCCACTACTCCGTGATCTCGTCACCTATCATCTTCTTGCTCATGTAGATGCCTCTGTCTCGTGACTTCTATTGTAGGTTGCATCCATCTGCTCCTCATCTTGAAAAATCTTGACCACCATGGCTCACTCCAGTACACCAGTATAGGTGGGAATATTCAGTGTCACCACTGACACCCGAATCTCTTAGCCTTATCTCTACTTGAATGTTAGAGTTCTGAAAAAATGGTCTCTCACCATGTCTAGGGAGTATTGTGACAAGTCAGTGAACCTCACTGAACACTCTTCCACTACCATGCTTCCCTGTCAAAGCTACAGAAGATACTAGATATGCATTGATATTTTTGTGGCTAGGTAAACCACTTCCCCAAAAACTCTTTCAAAATCCTCCCATGTGAGTGTCGCCTCATCATGCTACTATATCACGAAGTTCCCCGAGCATCCTGTTGATCCCTAAAGAATGCTTGCAGCTAGGACCACCATATGATCGATATCGTTCCTCACTAAGAGGAAAACATGAGTGGCTAACTTGAGCTATTAATTTTCTAAATGGGGATCTATATCACCGTGTTATATTAGAGGTCACTCCCTCTAGAACTCGTGTAGTGCACTCAGCCTACGTGCATCACCAGTTTGAACTGCCGAAAAAACTTGATGCTCTATTGGTGGTGGCACCATCAACAGACCACCTTGTTGTAATTACTCTGAACTGGTGCAACATACAAAAGCCACCTCATGGGGAACATCATCATCATGATCACACTATATAATCCAATATGATAGCTAACATGGAGGCTCTTGAAATGGAACAAGATAAACCAAGGATAATCTAGTTTATCTGAGGATATGACTCAAGAAGGACATGGAAAACACAAACCAATTATATATGATGCATGTAACATTTATTTCGCGATGACCTGTTTCATAATCTACCCAATAATAAATCAGGTTTTCAGAGTCTAGGGGTATGGATTCTTCTTCCATATCACTAACACTATAACCTCTGGACTGAGATCCGAACTAGATACATCTTAACATTGTTTCTCTACAACCCAAAACAATCTCTCAAAACTATGGTCCTAACATATACCTGAACTCCCCTAATACCACTCTATCATAACTCATCTATATAGGTGCATGTCGTGACAACCCCAAGCCTATCTCCGACAGTCCATGGGCTGGGGACTATCATCCAGTAAGCATATCCCAAAAATTGGAGGCATTAGACTAAGTGGCTACACACATCCTCACAACTCCTAAACAAAGACTATGGGAAGTAAAAAATATAAGGAATAAATTAACGGAAACCACTAATTATAACACAACTAGAGTGTAATAAATGTAATATACAATGGTAAATGGGGGAAGCATACAAGCCCACTAAAATAAATACATAACACATTTAAAACATCAAGTCCCTGAAGCTCGTCCGCCGGAAACAGTACTGGATGGGTAGGTGAAGGATAACTTCCTGAAGCCATAGGTGTATGCCACGTCTGTACGATCTCACAGAGAACCACCTAGTTTTGGCCCTCCCTAGATGCCATCAAATCATTTAAAATTTTTATAAGACATGAAATGTGTGAGAAATAGATTTGTAGGGATAATTAAAATAATATTCAGTAGGACACCCTGAAATCACAAAGGTAAAAAAAAGGTAACCCCAAAAATAAATGCATAGTTACCTCCAGATAAGAAGATACCCATAAAAATACCAAGAACATCTAATATACTTATTTCTGACATTAATAATTACATGGTTCCAACCAAAGAGTGTGTAATAGGATTCTCATCATAGGATCAAAAGGAAACACATAAAACCAAGAGAAACAAAATCTACGAGCTCAGCCATCTAAGATGGTACCTATCTTAGAGGTACACTCCATCGAGAACAACTCTACCATTCCTAATGGTACGTCAGAGAGAACATGCTCTTTCATGAACATCCTACTAGGTACAACTCTAGTTCCCATCATTATAGTTTCAGTCATCATTGTCCTGCACCAAACGCAAGACTAAGGATACCCAAGTGGAGAGGCCCACCCTCACCAGTATAAATTTATGCGGGAGTCCTGTACCAAACCATCTAAAAAAACCTATGTCGCACCTATATGGAGGGGACCACATCTCGTTCCGTCGAGGGTGCACTAGCTTCTATCTAGGTAATGTTCTCATCAAGTGGATGGGCCCACTCCTTGCTAGTATTTTGACAACCAAGGGAGATCCAACTCCAATCAAGGACACACATAATACTCGGTAGGGGGGTACTACTCAGTGACTAGAGTACCCACACCCTAGTATGATAGGGGAGTACTAATAGTGCAATTCATGTGTGGAGGTCCCATGCCTTGTTACGACAGTGGAGTATTGAATCCTATCATAGAGGACTCTCACCCTACCCAGTAGGAGATTACCATCTAAATTCAATCATGTCTGGATGACCCACACCATGAAATAGTTGGGGAGTACTGAATACTAACATAGAAGACTTTATCCCTACAAGTTAGGGGAGTACTGACTCTATATACGTTAGATGTGGAGGAACTGCACCCTAGTCCAATAAGGGATAATTTACTCCACGGATAGAAGAACCACTCCCTGGTCCCACAGGGGACTACATACTCTACCTTTAATAACATATCCTAGAACCCTCATCCAATTAATTCTGAGGAGTGACACCCCTATATGAATATATGCAAAGGAAACGAACCTTCAACCCATGATGTGGGGTTTCTACCTTTACAAAACATGCTGATTCCTACTCAATTGTGTTTATACCATATGTACTTACTCCAAAAAACATTATTCCATCTATCAAAACACACAAAAACTCGATTAAAGTATCTCAAAAGTATTGTATCATTACAAGGGTCCCAACGCCACAGGAAAATCATGAAGCATGTGTTCTGTTTGAGATATATGGGTATTTGAGCGAAAAGCTATCAGTTGGGTATAGGTTTGGTCTGACTCGGTCAGACCAACCAGACCTTGCCCATCCTAAGGCCCACCAACCCAACCTAGGTCTGACCTAGGCAGTTGGGCCCGCCCCAGACCATTTGTGCCTGGTCCATCCCACATCAGAACGGGCCAGTGGGGCTCTCATGGGATGTGGTAGCCACTACCATATCCCCCTTCATGAAACATGGTCATTTTTACTGACCACAAAATTAGCACACCTGAGGCTTTGGGATGTGAGTCTGACTCAATGTCATGGCCAAGGTCACAGTCTCCTTCATGTTACCAGCCACATGGATGTGACTGTCTCAATCATCGCGGTGTGCTAGGGGTTTTTCCATGGACCACATGACTCTCTCTAGTGATCCATTATCATATCCAGATGTTGTTTCAGATCCCTTCTTCCACCCTCTTCACTAACGTGGAATCGTAACTTCATTATGATCCCATTTTCTAGAAGGCTCTCTATTGAAGGAATATCACACACCACTTAGATCCACCGATTTTCATCGATGTTGCACCACCTTCATGCCATATCTATTCCGGATCCAGGATATCGGATCGTTGTGCCAATAATGGATTCACAACGATCAACCATTTGTTATACCGCGAATAATGAAAATAACCAACATTAAAGGGAATGTATGAAAACAAAAAATCAAGGAATGAACATATTCCATCATTCATCTCAATGTTAATCCACTCCCATTAGAATAGTTGCGCATAATAATATAAAAGAAATTTATTTCTCTAAACCATCATGAAGTCAAGAACCTCCGAAATGAATGATCGAACCATGGGTTAACATGTTCATGGGGTTATCCACATTCATCATCAAAACCATGAATGGGGAAGCATGTAATCAAATAAAAACGCCTAACAAGAATTGGATCAATCGCTAACAAAGAAGGATTATGTGCTCATCATTCGTCGATTCATTGATGCTTGATCTGAACTATGACCGACGATATGTCATCTTGTCGATGTCCACCTTTCACCGGTTAGAGGTTTCTCCAACACATTTATTCTATATATTTCCTATGTAATTTCTCCAGCATTTTCAATCTAATCTTGTACCCCTATCATGAAATTAAATTAAGAAACATGTTTCGATATTTTTTCATCACTATTGCTGTAGTGTTTCTACATTATTTCATTTATTAAAGGAAATGGGTTACCCCATCATGGAATTGCAGTGTCGATGCGTCATTTCTAAATTTCAAAAGGAAATATGTTTATAAAATATTTTATTGACCTTCATGTCCAAAAACAAACCTTCACACTCGAACCATATCAGTCGTGGTTAGTCCCTGCCAAAGTAAACAACACTCTCACGAGCTCAATGGTACTATCAGATTTTAAATTTGATTTTCAATTTATGAATTATAGTATTTAAAAATAAAATAATTTAATTATTTTATTTACATTCACCTCCCAAAAACTACTGTCAACAGTTGGACTCATCGGCCAATTTTAGGCTCTGCCTAAGGAAAGAACGCCCGCATGAGCTCAACAGTGGTCTCAGATTTTCAATTTGTGTCATAATTCATGAGTTATAAGTATTTGAAAAAAATAAAAATTTTATTTAATTATTTTATTTATGATTATTCCATTTTTGGGATTTCTCACTTGAGCCCTTAGCCATCTAATGTTATGTCACGCCTAGGGTAGACCTGCCTTCCAAAAAACAACAGTTCCCTCATATTTCTGATCCAGAAACCCGTTTAAGAGTTATTATACTTTTTTAGGAAAACTTCTCACATGTGCTAGTTAATATAACAATTTTAGACGGAAGGTTCCAGATACACTATGCCTGGGAATCACATGCTATATCTGCACCTAATCTAAAAATTTCTCAAATAATTTTCTAAAAATAGACCTGGGAAAATAAGATCAGTTACACCATATGAGTGAACAAGATTATATTTATACATGTTATAAATGTTGTATACATATGTTTATTTTAAAAACTCATGTATAATGACAATGTTATGATACTATGGCTCATGTTCTTTGATTCATTTATGATTCTTGTCTTATGAACTGCCAATATTAATTCCATGACAAAAGAGTGTGATCTATGATAAGATGGTTGTGAATTTAAAATTTTATTATCATTTTCTCATAACTTTATGATCATTTTATAATCAAGTTATCATTAATGTATCCCTTATTTACCCCTAAAATTAATTTAATCTCACAAGTTCTTATTATTCATATTCCCCAGATTTTAAAGAATGTTTTCCAGATGATATGGTGAAGATGGGTGATATTTATATATAACATAATGGGATACTCATATGAGTCTCAATATTTTGTGTCCATATTTCCAAATTCACTATACCTATATGATTAATTTATTGATATTTGTCTTATATAATTAATATTAATCTAAAAAGATGACATATCTATGTATCAAAAATATTGTTTTTTATATTTCCTTTATTTATCAAAAAGTATAACCTATTTAAACATATGTAGACTCTCAAATAACCTCAAAATGATGTTTCTAGTTAGGTGAAGTAATAATGGGTTCGGTTTTGAGGTTCCATTTAATAAAATCAGATGACCCCAAAAACCACTCATCAATAAGAAATGGTTTTCACTTGTCCAATACTGATCAAATGGACAGAATGATTATGTAAAAATCATAGCTAAAACTCATATAGATCCTATAATAGATAATTAGAATTTAATTGATTTGTAACTATTTTTAATTGTGGTATATTCATTATTACTTCAATTTTATCATATAAAACATCAGAACCATCTTGGAAACATTGTTGACTAATAAAATTCCCTTAGAGTCCATAAACAATGTTTTTTTACATTTTAATATGAAATATGATTTATAACATCTCTCTAATATAGGTTCTAGATTCTATAAGATGTTGTAAAAATTATTTAAAACTACCGGGAAAACATATATAAATTTCATGATTAACATCTCAATTATATTATTGAAAACATCCATCAAGAATCATTGAAATGTGGTTAGAAATCCACACATACCAAATGATATACTATAATTGATAAATGTACCAAACAGATAAATTAAAAAGTTCATATAAAAGTACTTAGGATATATAGAAATATTGTTTTAACCATAATATCCAAAATGAAATTAAATGTAATCATTCACACCCAACGTATCTAGATATTGATGAAGAAATTGAAATGGGAAATTATCTTTCATATGGTATAAATTCTACTTTCTATAATCTATATGCTCTAACCACTTTTTTATTGTGTGGGTTCTCATTTTCATATTACATTCATTTGTATCAATTGTTATTCCAATTACCTTAATGAAAACCTAATCCTGACTCAAGTATGGGTTATATGAAAGTTGGATGATTATTCAAACATCAAGTAATCTAATAACTTCCACAAAACCCAACTATGTTATTTATTTATTCAAATTTATATGTACCTAAACTCTTGGATTATAGTATTACCTAGGTAGAATTTTTTCATGTATTATGAAATAATAATCCCTTTGATAACTATAGTTATCCTACCAATAAAATTTATAAACACTTCAAATACATCTAACAGTTTTGCCTCTTATTGTAATTCTGGCTCAGCTAAAATGATGACTAATAGTTTAATATCATTAACAAAGTATAAATATTTTAGTTGTGATAGAAGGTTTTTATTCTCCTAACGTGGTTGTTGTTCAGTAAAAGGTAAATTCATTATCTTAGGTTTCCAAAGTTCTTTAATATGAAAGTTCCAAATATGTTTATTTTAATCAACTGGTGGGGGATGAGGTGAATCCGTGATAATTTTTTATTTTATATTTCTTTTAAATTTATACAACCATCACCTCTTATTAGAGATTTCAATTCCCTACTAAAAACAAATCCAGAAATCATCAATAGGAACAAAAATATTTACAAGGGTTACTATTGAATAAGTGTAACTACATCCTTGGTATGGTTTGTAAATGATCCAATACCATACAATCTACTAGAAATAAATACATGGACTACAATGAGTAGGATATACCGTTACCCTCGTCTAGAATTTTCTAAACAATCCATAAGTGTATGTGCACCATATTATCAAAAATTGTGTAATTAAAATATTTTTGTAAGAAATCATGCTACCTTTTCTTCTTTTCAATTAAACTAATGTATTCTATCGAAAACAATTCTTCAATTCCTTACCCTTAGGAAAGCTAAGAACCTCCTGGAGTTTGTTATGAAAACTATGTCCAATTTCCCTGTGTCTGATTCTCTATTTCTGACTCCTCTATGTAAAATTATTCTAAAACAACTCATCTAGTTCTATTTGTTGATAGAATAAAATAGAAATTCATTATAACAACTTCAATCCATGTGTACGATTAACCCAATATAATTATTCCTCGGTGTATGTATTCGAATATAGAAGTACTGAAGCTGATTAATCAAGACTGATACAATTATCATTTTAATACAAATAACAAGTCGATACGATGATCAACTGAGTATAATAAATTTTGAGTACTATGATCATATGCATGCAACATTGTGATCTTGCCTCTTCTCTTTCACTAAACCATGAAAGCTTCTTCAATAGAGGATCAAAACTATATCCCATCCTCCCAATGAAAACTCAAGCATTATCTCTTTATTGAAGTCAACATTACATCATTGTTATTCATGTATATTTTACTTTTCTACTCTTATAGGTGACCCAGAACAGGTTTGAGTGGGATTCCCACAAATATTCTCGTTCACCTAAATTAATCAAAATTTCAATCTCCCCTAAAATATCATGATGTATTTTGACTTCGTCAAATCTTCTTAAAGTTTCTTGATTATTCTTAAAACTTCATCTCCAGCTTAGAAATTTATTTTATTCATCAGAACGATTTAAATCAATGACTATGGTTTTCATCAATCATCATTCTTCAATAAAAATATCCATTTCAACTAAAAAAAATGAAGAAATGGATATAATTCGGATTTTCTGAATAAGATTCTATGAACCGATTTGAATCCAAATCATCCATATTAATGTATATTTCCCCCTTGAGTATTTTTTCCCCAATATCCTCCTTTTTTTATGGACCCACTTCTAATTCAATACATAATCTTATCTTCTTCTCCTAACTCAATTGGAAACCAACTAATTAATTAACCCTGTTGAAATGGTTGACTACATTTTTGATCTCATAATCTTCTTCTCTTATGCAGACCAACTTCAAAGGAAAATTAATTCACAATCCTTTTCTTCTATGATGACTCTTTTCATGACAATAAATAAATTTCAGAGCAGTTTCATCATCATTAGACTTCAATTGGAGTGTATCATAACTATCTATTGATTCTAGTTTATTTATATTCTTTTGAACCTGAGTATGATCTTTTCTGAATCTTATTAGTCTACATATGATCATCCTGGGTATTTTTTATTCTTCATGAGTCTTAGTACAATCAATCCATGAACTAAAAATTTTGGTCCTATCCATTGGATAATCGGATACTAAGATAAATTGGAATCATCTCTTCAATTTGAACCGCATATTCAATGAGAAAAACATTTTCAATCAGAACCATCACTTTCACTTCTTTCACCTGGATACGTTTAATTTGGGTACAATTCCTTTTGGATCTGCATTGTCTCTTATAATCCCCTTTCATTTCATCATTCTTGCATCATTATTTATCAATTCAACTTTCTGATTTATATTAAATACAAAACAACAAAGGACCATCACAATTTAAAACATCATATTCAGGTTGAACCAGAATAACAATCAAAACAAACACTTCTTTATCATTGTATTAATAGTGAATCTTATGGAAATTTAATTTTAGCAAGATGTATTCACATTCATTACAGACATGATTCAAGTCTCATCAAAACAATTCCTTTCAAGCTATCTCTTCAAATTATGATGGACTTTCATATTGAGACAGATTCTTTTGAAAACAAATATCAATATGACTTTTTTCGATAAAAAGGTGAAGAGATTTCCTTTATTCCTTTAATCAATATAATACTTCACAAAAAAAAGACTATACATTAATATCATTTCCTTCATCATCCGCATAGTCCTAAAAATATACCCTTTAGATTTTGTTTCCAAATATGTTTCATATATCAATAATTTTTTTATCCTCACAAAATTGATTATTTATCAACAATTCTGAGCCTATGTGAGCTAACTCATTGTAGGAAAAATGAATTATTGACAGAAAAATCAGGTTGACCAAATGTAGTGATTATGAAAAATATTTTTCTTTTTTCCTTCCCCAGTTCTTCTAAAATCATCTTAGAATACAAAACAATTCCATTCCTATAACCAATCTAACAAATAGTTATAATACTTCACCCACAAAACAATGTTGAATTTACTTCTTAACTAAAAATATCACTTTTTATATAAAATACAATGATTTTTGAAAACAATTATCCCCTAGAGAAAACAGTCCAAAAGAAAAAAGAGATAGGGGATAGTAACACATACCTCATCATTTATTAGAATAATGTTGGATGCCCATGTTCAACCTAAATCTTGAAAATGATTCATTTGGTAAAGTTTTTTTGAAAATGTTATCCACTTTTTCCGATGATGGAATATACTCCAGCATCAATTCATTCATATCTACATGCTCTTTGATGAAATGATAATTGAGGTTAGCATGTTATTAATGATAATGTTAAACTATATTCCTGGTGATATAGATTGTTCTTTAATTATGATATCCCAAGATCAATGGTAATATCACTTGAATAACTAGATCTTCTAATTGAGTTCTCATCAACAATAGTGGGGTAGCGGCTTGAATAGCAGCAACATACTCACCGTTAACCATACAAAGAGTTGCGGAATTTTTCCATTCAAATTATAACTGACATGTTAATTTTTTAAAGAGATACTCCACCAGATCTGGATCTTCTACCATAAATATTTTCTACCCAATATACATTTGAATACCCAAACAAACCAGTATTATCTGAGATGCAATACATGATTCTGAATTCTTTTTTGACTCTAATGTATCTAAGAATTCTTTTTTCCATCATGTAAATGTGATTATTTTGGGGGACATTGAAATCATTCATATAAGGTATCAACATACAAAATTTAAATTCATGAAGAAGTCAAATACATTAGATATTCAATTATCTTCAATTACTCTATTTGCTCAAATTTTATTCCATCTCCATCATTACTAAATTTTCTTCTGACTAAAAATGATGGGGAAAGTGGTTTTGACTTTTCCATGCCAAACCATTTCATACGTTCATTAGCATAATTTTATAGGGATATAAAAATGTCTTCTTTATTTCTCATGATTTGTAAACCAAGGATGTATTTCATTGCTCCCTACATGGAAATTTCAAATATCATCTTTATTTCGTTAGAAATTATTTTCCAACTCCATTAATCATTCCCTGTAAATATAATATCATCATGTAAAACAATTACATTGAGGGGATACTTTTGACTTATTCTATTATAATGATTTTTTCCACTCTTCCTTTCCTAAAATTATTTTTCCTTGTGTAAGTATCCAATTTTGGAATACAATTACCCCAGAGATTGGTTTATCCCATACAAGGGTTCATTCAATCTTCATACTTACAATTCATCTTTTCCAATAATAAATCCGCAAGGTTGTTCAATATAAACTTCATCTTCAAGATCACTATTCAAGAAAGTGTATTTTACATCCATTTGAAATATCATGTAGCCTTGTTGTCCAAAAATATCAAGACAGGTTTTGATTGTTTCCAATCTTTCTACTAGGAAAGAGGTTTCCTAAAAATCAATTCCATCAATCAATGAATACCCATTGCAAACAAATATTTATTTATTTTCATTTAACATCAACTTCTTCATTCATCCTGTTCTGGAAAACCCATTTTTTTCCAATTATATATTTTTCAGGTTTGGGTATGAGTAACCGGGCAATTTTTCAATATAATCCAATTATTCATTCATGGCTTGAACACATTTTGGATGCTCTAATTCTTCCTTCACATCATTCGGTTACACTTTTGAATACAGATATTTATGTGTAATAGAATTTGTTTTCTTCTAGTTTGAACCGTTTGATGTTTATCACCAATTTTATTCTGATCTTCAACAAGTTTTTGTAGCCTTGGATGAAATTTTTGAGTGTCTTCCTTATCACTAGAAATAACTGAGTCTATTTATTCTTCTTGAGAAGGATTACAAATGTTTTTATCGTTATCATAATTATTTTCATCAACATTATCAACATCCTTTTCTTCCTGAACTTTTTTCCCTTTCTCATATCTTTCAATAACTTTCAAATAAATTGAATCAAACATTGTTTTTGTTTCTTTGTTGGAGAATATTTATCCTCTTCCATCAAGATCATATCCAATAAGGATTCCATCTTCTCCTTTTTCTCACTTTTTCCTTATTTTACTCCATTACTATTTATATTTTATGGACTCCCAAAAACCCTCAAGTTATTCAAACATGAAGTTATTTCATAAAAACAATTCATATGGAGGCACAAAAGATTGAGTCTTGTAGAAAAAATAGATCTAAATATAAAAATAAGTGACCATGGTTTCCCTCCAAAAGTAATGACAATGTATATCTTCATGTAACAAGGTTCTCCCCATTTCCACCAAGCTTCTATTCATTCATTCAGCAAACCCATTTTGTTGGGGAGTATATGGGGAACTATATTCATTATGAATCTCATGCCTTTCAATATAGTCATAAAATGGTTCACATCTATATTATACACTATTATCTATTCAGAACATATTTTATGAATACTCCCAATCCTTTTATGCTATTTATATGAATCTTTTGAACATTTTAAAAGCATATAATTTATGTTTAATATACAAGACAAAAGTAGTAATTGTAAAATAATTAATTAATGTAATGAAGTACTTGACTCTGTTTTTATATTTTTTTCTCATTGGCCCGCATATATTAGAATGAATCCGTTAGAGGGGTATTTTTCAATAAATCTCAACTTTCTTATGCGAAACATTTGAAATATTCCATTTTCTGGAAGATAGTATAACACTAATCTCTCCATGGAAAATTAGTAATATCTCGAAAATTGTCACCTTTCGGTAACATTATCATGTTTCTCTGAAACATTTGTCCTAGAATTTTATTCCACAATTCATTATATTCCAACATACTCACGTAAAAAAGGTTTTTTAATTCACCAATCTGAAACAAATTCCATTTTGTATGTTTTCCTCCTTTAATAATCTTCTCCTCGCTACCACACATTACTAAGAACCCATATTTCCTGAACATAATTTTTTTAACCTAATCACATAATTGTGACACACTGAGAAATTTGTCTTTCAACCCATTATCATGTAATGTTTTTCTTGGATTTCATCATTTCATTTTCTAATGATGGCTAATCCAAGACCTGTGATTTCAATGATTCATCATTTAAAATGTCACCACGCCTTATTTAAAATATTTTACAATATTCAATAGCTTCATGACTTTGTCCATATGAGAAGAGAACAAACTGTCATGTACCCCAGGTCATTCTCCCTTTTTGGTTATCAATGCAGTTTTAACAACAATAACTTTTTCTCCATTATTCATTCAACAATTCTGCCATGTGAAAATTGCTAATAATATTTTGTTTCACTGGTAATAAAAAAACACATCGTTTTTCTGGTTTTTTAGGTTTTTCACATCTTTCCCAAATTGTTTCAAATGGTTGGAACATGTATTCAGTCTTTTCTTCAACCTTCTCATGTTTCTTCAAGGAAACTGTGTCAACATTCTTTCATTGAGGATATTGAATCCCCCACAAACTCTTCCTATCATAATCTATGGTATAGTAGAAATGTTTATGGTGAAAGAAAAAAATATTTTCCATGTATCTGATTCCCACACTATACTAGGAATAGCCATAAAATTTGTATTTTCCTCTCAAACCTCATTGCTGGCCACAATAAAGAACACGTTTTTTGGCCACCTTCATTAAATTTTTAATCATATTCTTTATATTATTTGTATACTTAATAGAATAATTTTTATTTCAAACTTATCTGAATCTAGATGAAACATTTTTATACTCATCTTTTTTTTAACTTTGGCATTATTTAATTTATCCACATACATGACATTCCCAACATTCGTATTTTAAGAAACAATTATACACTTCTTCTCAAACATTGAATGTTACTTTATTTTAACATTCTCAGGTTTCTCATTATGACAACATTCACCAACTTCATTGATAAATTCTTGGAAACTTTTAATTTTCTCTTTATCCTTATAATGTTTTTGATTGAAAAAATCTAACTATACTTATTTTTCTTTCAGTTTTAATTATAGACTTTAATTACGATTCTTTTCTTCTTTGAGATATTACATCAAGTTATCAATATCATTCATTGTATTTTCATTTTAAATATAAAACCAATATTGAATGCTCGTTTAATAATATAAATCTTCCAACTTTTTTTCATCTTTTCAAGCCTTTTTATCTTCCTCAAACATACTTTCAATTATTATTTCTAATGTATTTCATGTTAAGCTTCATCTTCTTCCAAACTAATTATTTCAAATTATTCTTGATTCAATTATGCAAAAAAAAGTACTTTCAATAGCTTAATCAACTGAGTTTTTTTTGGATTTTACATCACTATCATCTTCTTCTACATGTTTTGAAAAGAAATATATTCGTTTGGATTTGAAGAATTTATTTTCTTCTATATATATTTCAACTTTTTTGTAACCCTATTTCTGCTACCATATTCGTCGCATTCATTCGTCTTCATCACAATCCATTCATTTTTTCTTTTAGGATTTTTTCCCCAAAGTGACCAACTCATCCACATTCGAATCATTTTAAGTGAATGTTCCCATTGTATTTCCCTCTTCATATTTTGACACTTTTAGAAAACATTTATAAAATATCATTGAGATTTTTACATTCATCATTTTTAGATATAGAATCACCATCATCTTCTTCAATTAAAATCTTCATTGATTTTTCTATCTATGTATCCTTGAGAGGCATTTCTATATTGAGTTTTTTTATAGATTTTTCTTTTCTAATTTCATATGTAATAAGAGTTATATAAAAATCAACAATAGATAGTCTCTCAGGGTTTCTTTCTTCCAATGAAGAAATTTTTACATCATATTTTTCAGTAATGAATCTGATGATCTTTTCAACAATGATATAATCATCCAAATTTTCACCATGACATCTGATATTCCTTGAAATTTAATTCACCCAAATAAAGAATTCAATAACATATAAATTCTCCCCATATTTATATATTCATATTTCAATATCCATACTTCCATCTTTTCCATCATCACATTTGTAATTCCCTATTTTTTTTGAATTTATCCCTTATACATTTGGCTATAGCAACTCCATCCACTCTTAAGAATTAACTTTTATAAGGCAATGACAATATAGAATTATTATCTGATTCACCATTCTCTCGATTCTTGTTATCAATAGATGAATGTGATGTTTTATCATCAATGTGAACAAAACCAATAGCTGCATCTTCGAGAACATCATAATTGATAGACATCAAATAAGGTAACATAATATCATTAATGATAGGATAATTCTTTTCCTTGATGATTGGAATATAATTACTATTCAAAAAAGTCAAATTCTATATCATTATGGAATAATAGAATGGAACCTACACTCTGATACTAGTTGAAAGTGCCTCGTTAGTGTATTATTATCACCAAGAGGGAGAGATGGTGAATTAGTGATACGATTTTTCTTTTATGTTTCTTTTTAATTGAAGCAACCTTCGCCTCCTGTAAGAAATTTCAATTTCCTGTTGAAAAAATATCCAACAAAATTCCTAGGAACACACAAATTTACAAGTTTAACTATCCAATAATAATATATGAATCTGTGGTATGGTTGAAAAATGATCCAATACCATATAATCCACAAGAAATAAATCATTGTATTATAATGAGTAAGACGTACCCTTACAATTATGTCACACATTGTAAACAATCCTTAAGTGCATGTATGCCCTCTAAGAAAAAATAAGGTAATTCAAATATTTTCATAACAACTCATATTTTTGGTTCTTATATTCAATTAACAAAATGTATTCAATTGATATAAACTGCTTCAATTATTTCCCCAGAAGAAAGGTAAGTACCATCTGGACATTATTATGAAAATTCAATCCAATTTTCCTGGGTCTGATTCTCCATGTCCGATTCCTCTAAGTACAATTCTTCTATAAAATCTTCTAGTGTTAATTTTTTATGTAATATATTAGATATTTATCATCACCACTTAAATCTCTATGTATTATTATCCCAATAAGATATTTACATAGCCAGTGAATCCCAATACAAAAATCCTAATGTTGATTAATCCAATCCAATAAGATGACCAACCGAATCGAAATAACTATCCTAATATAATGAATTTCTATGTATGATAAATTCTGAGTATTATTATTATCAAAATGAAATGTTGTGATATTTCATATTCACTTTCACTAAACCATCAAATCTTCTTCAATGCTGGATAAAAATGGTTTCAATTTCTCTTACTAAAAGCTAAATTCTTCTCTCTCTATTTTAGTGAATAGTAATTCATCGTTAGTCATGTGTAGTGTACATTTTACCTTTTATAGGTGACCCAATATAAGATTGAGAGGGAATCCAAAAAACATTCCCGCTCAACTAAATTCACATGAATTCAATTTCACATGAAATATTGGGATGTATTTTTTTACATTACCAACTATTCATGAATATTATCAATTATTCTTCAAAATTCATCTTATTCCTCATAATTTCATTTGAATAGTCAATATGGTTTCAATACATCAGTGAAATTTTTCTCAGTCATCATTCTTATATAAAAATATATATATCAATTGAAAACAAATTTATGATGAAATGGATACCATTCTAATATTCCTAAAATGATTCTATGAACCGATTTGAATCATAATATTTAATTTGAATATAGATCTCCCCCTTGAAAATTCATTTAGAAGTAACGCTTTAAATTTCTCATGACCCACATAAGATTTAAAAAACATCATTTTCTCCTCATCTCTTGACATAGTTTCAAACCTACAAAGTAATTCACCAATTTTAAAATGGTTGACTACATTGATGATCTCATTATCTTGTTCTCTTCTCTTGAACCACATGAAAAAAACATCATTTACAATCCTTTTCTTGTATAATGACTTCCTTTATGAATTAAAAATCATTTCAGAGCATCTTCATCATCCTCAGACTTCAATTTGAATGTATTGTAACTTTCTATTAAATCCATCTTCTTTATTTTCTTATAAACCCGTGTATGATCTTTTCTGAATCTGAATGTTCTAGATATGATCATCATGGGTACGCTAATTTCATATTGAGGATGCATACAATAATGCTCAGTATAAAATTTTTATGGCATTTCCAATGAATAATAGGATTCTATAGTAAATGATTACCTTCTCTTCAATTGGAACCACACCTTCAGTCAACACCACCATTTCAATCGATGCCACCACTTTCGATTACTTCACCTACATATGATTAATCTGGGTATGATTCCTTTTCGATTAGTATCACCTAATCTACTCCCCTTTTATTTCATCATTATTACATCACAAGTTCTCATTTCAAAATTGTGATTTATATAAAATAGAAAACCACAAAGCATCATCACAACTTATAACATTGTATTTTTGTTGACCCTAATTCTCAAGAAAAACAAACACTTCCTTATAATCATATTCATAGTGAATCTGATGACCATTTGCATTCCTCAAGATCTCTTCACATTCATTATAGACCCGAGTTGTGTCCAATCAAAACCTTTCCTTTCAAACAGTTCCTTCTCATTACGATGGACTTTCACAGCGTTTATTAGTATTTTGAAAGAAAATCTCAATACAATTTTTTCAATAATCATTGTGAAGTGATATTATTTGATCAATTCATCAACAAATTTCTTAATAACAAAAGAAAAATTAGGAAAACAATAACCTTCATCATCAACATTGTCCTAACTAATTTTAGGTATGATGGAGGTGATTTATTCTCCAAATGTGGTTCTGGTTCTGTAGAATGTAGATTCATTGGCCTAGGTGGCTCATGTTGTTTAATAGGATTCATCAATTCTCATTGAAATTTGTCAAATTCTTAATTTCATCACATTAAATATGTTTCTCCTAACCAATATTAATAGTGTTAATCTTACATAACAGTGTCAAATTTTAATTTTAGATCATATTCCTTGTAAAATTACTAAAAACATTATAATAAATATTCACACTCTTATAAATAGTTTCATATGATATGTTTTATGGAATGAAATCATCTATTATCTCCCCCAAATATTACCTACTCTAATTAATGAAAAATTCATCATCCAAACTAATCATCACATTATGGAAAATTATTTCATCAATTTTGAGAAAACAGTTAATATTATTATATCTAACATCCTCACAATGTTGGGAAAAATCACCTTCAGCTTCCATTGTTGTCTTTCTACCACATATTTGATATCCAAATCCTCCTCGGTAGGGGAAATTTTGTTATCAATTTTTATCCATCCCACTATATAATAGTTTTCACCATGTGTGGGATTATTAACATTTTTACGGAAATTACAATCCCTTTGTTTCTCCTCAGTTTTAAAATTCAGCATCCCTTAGACACATTAATGATTGAACCCACTGTGAAAATGAAATATCTAACTAATATTATTGGTATATTCATATCACACTAAATATATAAATGAGAATTCATGTGGGTATAATGTGTTTCCAAACCAAAACTCACAAGCCATCTACCCTCCCATTTTAGTGGGTAAGAGAATGATCAACTAACCAATGGATAATTTTTGTGGGTATTAGTTCACCTAGAATCAACTCTTGAAATATTTATTACGGAATAATATTGATGCAAGAACCATATTCATAAATAAAATTCTATAGGCCACTATGTGCTATGAAAAATGGGATAAAAATATTCTATGATATTATATTTTACGATGCGTCTAGTTTGACATTACTTTACTACAATTCACTTTGACATCATAAGATGTATGTTATTCCAAGGTTTTCTAATTATTATCCATTTTATTCCGTGATATCAAATATGATGTGACATGAATTATAATATCAATTATGTAAATTTTTTAAATTATTTTCTTCAAGTGTTGGTGAAAATTATGAATTTTGGTTCCTTGATTCATTATCTTCAGTGGATTAGGAAATGGGATTGATAAGGGAAAATTCTTTAAAAAATGTTGGAATTATGTTAGTTTCATCCTCAAGATTCATCTTCCATTTGATATCATTTTGTTTCACGTCATTTACATTGTTATTTTAAAAAGTAAATAGATTTTTAAATGTAATTACATTGGGACTCTCAAGATTTTTATTCTTGTATATTTGGGTTTTTAGTTTCAAATAGATTTTCATACTATGTTGTTGATGGATTTGTTTGATATTCCAAGTGATTTTGAAGACTAAACCTTTGTTTGATGACCATAAAATATTATCTAATATTATTTTTAGTTATTAGTTATGTTTTACTTTTTTTATAGCATTTACCCACCTTTCTAGAACACCAAATTATTATACTAGATTGTGTAATCCAAAATCAGACTCAACATTAACAAAATCATGTTGTTCATTTTTATTAGCTAAATTAAATTTAAATGTTTCATCTTGAGAGCCCATTATGCATAATATTTGGTAAAATAGTCCCTTTTATTTTCCTTTGGAAATAAAATATGCTTCCCTGGGTTGGGTGTGGAAGTATTTCCAAGGATGTTGGAAAACAGATGGTTCAACATGTCTCAATATATCTTGTTATCTCCATGAATGGGTTTGATTCTCTATATTGATCTGAAGATAGATATTTTAAATTTGATCATATCTAGGATGATTCATATTTTCAATATAGAAAAATTTTATGTTTTCAAATAATGGGTTTGCACGTAAACAATTAGACATTATGACTATGATTACTCATACATGACAAAGTGTTGACGGTTCCCCCTATGTGTGTTATGAATATTATCTTAATAGAAACCCATAAATTGTTCCTCATCTTACTGAATAAGAAAATTTTCATTCATATTTATTTATATTCTTCTAATAAATGTTTCTTTGTTTTTATATAATGTATTGAATATTTGTTTTAATTAATCAAAACATTTATCAGAAAAAACTGATCAATAATATTTATCTACTAGTATTTATTGATATATATGGGGACTATTATAAAAAATAGGAATGATAAATTATGGTTTACATTTTTTTTAGGGAACTTCCAATGTTACCCCTTGAATCTGTATCATTCTTCACGGAAAAAAACTTTTCCTCATTTTAAATGAATTTATAGATTTTATACATAATCTCATAGTTCATCCTACCAGGGAAATATTTCACGAAAAATCCCTTGAAAAAATGTTCCAATGTATAAAAGATATATTATTCCATTTTATAGAACTATTTTTTTTCTTTTCCATTCAATGATAATTGGATAGTGATCAAATTTAACTCCTCTACACTCAACCCAGAATGTTTTACTTTTTTCACCATATAATAAAAGTCTCCAAAGAAAACCTAATGAATTTTAAATATGTAACCCATGGAATCAATGGTGGAAATAGAGTATTTTACAAAATTTTTATGAAAACGGTATGAAGAAACCGTTGGTATACTGTTTTTACATTAACCATTCCCAACGGTTTAAACAAATTGTTGGTATACTATTTTTTAGAATCAACCATTCCCAATGGTTTGAGTAAACCATTGGGAAATATTGCATTTTTTAATGTATAACAATGGTATTTTTAAAACTATTTGTATATATTATATTTCCTAAAAGGTTTTTAAAATTGTTGGGAAAGTATTCCCTAAAATACACATCATATCTAGTTCTGCCATCAGCACAGTTGGAGCCCTAAACATAATCTCGCTCAAAGCTCTCTCTTTACCATAGGATGCGAAACTCATTCCACCTGATAGATCCATCTTCAATAAAGAAATATTTTAGTTCCACGAATCATATTTGTATGTTATACCTTAGTTTTAATTTTCTGCATCTATTTTTTGTTTTTTGTTTTTATTTGGCCTAAACCAAAGGTCTGTGCAGTTTTTTTCATGGTTTACATATTAAGTGAACTTTCTTTTATTTTCTATTTTTGATCTACAATTAAAGTGTCATGATTGTGTGAATTAGCTTTATTTTATGTCTGCATAGCCACTCTTTCTGTGTAGATTTGGTAAACCATATGAAGTAATGGAGGTGCCTGAGAGATATATTTCCACTCAAAGATGGTAAAGGGTCTGTTTAGTCATATTGTCTCGAGGTTGGTTGTGGATATAATGATGGTCCGTGTGAAGGGATTGGGGATTGTTGGGATAGTGGTTTAGGTGGTCTTTTATTTTTAGGGGGGTGATATGGTAGTTACTATGGACATTAGTTTTGTTGAAAATTTTATTTGGATATTTTATTTATAGTTTTTTAAGGAATAATGGATATGGTTGTGATATTGAGGATGAATTAGATGTTTTTTGGGTTATGGATTGGAATTGTAATGTAGGTTTGATTGGGTATAGGTAATTTTCAACGTATTAAATGTGTATTTCCTCCCATGAAAACCCCCACCCCCACCACCTCGACACCCCAACCCCCCTCGACACCCACACACCCAGAAACCCCCACCCATTGACACCCACACCCTCTGAACACCCCCACGCCATTGGATAGCCCCCCGTGGACACCACCCCACCCCCTGGACACACTCACCCCTTAGACACCCCACCCCAAGATATACCCCCCCCCCCCAGATAGCACCTCACACCATGGACAACCCCTGGACAACCCCACCCCCTTGGAAGATCACTCACCCTCAGTTAAGCCCCCCGGACACCACGCCAGGACTTAGACACCCCACCCCACCCCTTGGCCCCCACCCTACTAGACACCACCACCCCCATAGACACCCCACCCCCATGGACAACCCCCCATCTATAGACAACCCCACCACCACCACTGGACACCCCATCCCCATGAACACCCCCGGACACCACCCCACCCCTAGACACCTAACACCCCCCTGGACACCTCCATCCCCAATGGACACCCCCACCCCCTGACCACCCAACCACCTTGGACACCCCCCATACATCCCCACCCCCTAGACACCCCACCCTCTTAAACACCCCCACATCCCCCGGAAAACCCCTTTGATAGCCCCTGGACATCCAAAAAGACACACCCACCCCCTTGGATAGCCCCCACCCCTATATACCCCCACCCCATGGAAACCCCCACCCCTTGGAAAACCCCTTCCCTCTAGACAACCACACTCATTGGACAACCCCCACCCCCTAGACACCCCTACCCATAGAACCCCCCCCCCACCACCACCACCCATCCCCATCCCCTTGGACACCCCCACCCCCTAGACAGCCCCACCCCATTGTACAACCCCCCCAACCCCCAGACATCCCCCCACTCCCACCCCCACCCGGACCCCCCCCCCCCCCCTCTGACCCCCCCTGGACACATCCCATATCCTAGAAATCCCCCCCCCCCCCTCTGACCCCCCCTGGACACATCCCATATCCTAGAAATCCCCCCCCCCCCCGGACACCCCCACCGCCCGTGACACCCCCACCCCTTGGACTGCCCCCCTGGACACCCCAACCCCCTTGGACAGCCTCCCACCCCCTGAATAGACACCCCCCACACACACACTTATACACCCCCATTTTCTGAATTCAAATTTGAATGCCATATTCAATATGTGTTATAAATTATTAAATCTTCTATGTAATGAATTCTGAATTGAATGCACTGTACATAATTCAAAATTCATTATGTAATTAATTATTCATTTTGTATGTGTTATTCATTCAGAATTCAGAATTTTTTAGAAAATTCATTCTATATGTATTCTGTTGAGAATTCTATTTCGAATTATATATCACATAGGTTAATTGGGTTTTGAATTGAATTCTGAATTGGAAGGTTCACAAGGGATTGTAGAGGGGTAGATAGGCCGACTGCTACTACAATTGCAGCCAGGATATACAAGCCTTTTAAAACCGCTGGTATATGTGTGAAAAGTAATTTTCTACCAATAGTTTACATAAAACCGCTGGTAAAACTATATTCAAACAGTTAGTAAACCAATGGTATAGATCCTCTAATTAGTCATTACCAACAGTTTTATGTAAACTGTTGGTAATGGGTTATTCCAACGGTTTTTAATCCATTGGAATAGATCTAAAATTCCATAATTTTCAATTGGTATCAACCATTGGTATAAATATATACCAACGTTTAGGTGAAACCATTGGTATAATCTGCATTCTAGATCTATACACCAATGGTTATACTATATCCATTGGTATATTTCTATCCACACGGAAAACTAGCAAATGGTTTGAGCAACCGTTGATATAGTTTATACTTATTGTTTTACGGTCATTCCCAACAGTTTGAAACCATTGGTATAAGTCATATTTTTAGTAGTTAATGATTAAAGAATAGACACTTGGGATTATATATTATCATATTTGGGATTCCTATGTGATTTTATACTACACAATTGGTCATTTGATATAGTTTTCACAAAAAAATAACTAGTACTTACTTTATATATAGTTTATTTCTTTGTAAAAATGGACTTCTATTTACTGAATGGTTATGATTTAACTTTTTATCCTCTATTATTTAAAAAAATTGTTTTTATTTTCAAGATATCATTGATTTATGTCTATGTTAGGAAATAATGGATCTGGGTTTTCATATGATAACCTAGTTTTCATCCATTAGAATTTTCAACGTTTTTTTCTAAATTTTGTTATGTATAAAATTTTGTTTTACCATGTTCATGTATATATTAAATAAAAATGGTTCAATTTTTTTGAATAGTTTTAACCTATGTTGTTGACAAGGGGATGGTCATATTAGTTTTTTAACCCTTCTTAACACAAGTTGCATGGAAATTTGGTGTTTAAATATAGGTAAGGTCTCTTGTGTGTATGTGTGACTAATAAATATTAAAAACTTCAAGAAAACAATGTTATAGTGGTTATGAAAATATGTAAGAATATTTATTAGTATTTGTGAGAGAGCGTGAACTCTGTGATGATAGAAAAAATTAGAAAAACCGGTTAATGGAAAATAATAAAAAATATATGATAGATTCAATAAAATACTAACCAGTTTAAAAACAACTTTTCCTTCCATCATTCACCTCAATTAATATTTATTGACTGATTTAATGTGTATCACCATATGTTTTAGTGGGTCATCTTATGATCAAATAAATACAATAATTTCTCAATAGTAGAACCCACACAATAAATAAATATTGAATTTAGATTTTACAAAATATGGGGTTTCCAAAACATTCAGTGTGTTATTCTCCCCATCTGGTTATGTGTCATTTAAAACACTTTTGGATATATATTTTTAAGATATATTAATTCATAATAAAATATATATAGTTAAAATTTTTTTGGAAAATTATAATATATATGATTATAAATTAGTGTAACAATCAATTTTAGAATTTCAAAAATGATTTCAAATTTATTACCATATCAATCACATTCCACAAAAATAATTTAGCTAATCACATTTACAAAAAGGCATTCACAACATTTATATTAGAAAATTAAAATAAAAAAATAAAATAAGATAAAATGAGAATGTTTTAATATCTTACTAATTGATCCACATTAATTTAGAATCTCTATTCACAAATATATATCCTACATTTCATTCAGAAATTCTACCTCTCTCTTCCTCATTATCCAGATGCCCAAGATTATTACCTTTTGAAAAATTCTATGTTCTTCGCATATAATAAGTAATTTTTTACGAATACACATCTGAATCTCCTGATAAATCTCCGGAAATATCTAAGAGAGATCAAAATGTCATTTTCAATATAGACCGTATCCATTGTTAGTGACACTAGATTTTCCTTCGTAACATAAAATCCTCTTCACATGTTAGTTTTTCATAGGATGTATGTACTATTTTCTGATTTAACATCAATGATCCAAAAATATTCCTATAGGAACGACACCAATTTCTAGATGAATCCATATCACTGTTAGTATATATCTAACACTGACATAGTTGTAAAAAAATCCCATCATTTAAACTGTATTAGATGAATCTCTTTTAATTTAATTATATAGACACAATGTAAATTGTCATTACCAATTATCTTCCTTATTTTAGTTTGAATTCATTGATCCATAACAAAAACAAAAACTCTAGTATTTCAAGTCATAAAATATAGCATCATCATTTCCCATAGGTGAAATTGGTCATGCATTGTAGTCTTAAACACCAGTGGCTTCAGCAACATCAATCCACAATAGAAAAGAGTTTTAATGTCCATGGAAAAATATTTTAAAATATAATTTTCATCCCTTGACATGAAAGTTTACAACCAAGGTGGGAAAACATCAATTATTTCAAGCTCCAACATTATTTGGCCATATTTATTTCATCAAAAACCATTAGTTATGAACAAAATCGTATAATAAATAATAAATAGACTTCCTTTTGATGGGTCAAACTCACTGAATAATTCCTTTGAAAACCCATAGTGATATAAATTTCATCACCTCAACTAAGGAATTTGGGAACCAAAAACTTCCAACATCATCGATAAAAAAATGAAAACAACAAGTATAAAACCATGGTATAACTGTAATGAAAAGATTCACATCAACTTAAAACCATATGAATGACTATTTCAAGAATGATTCAGATTAATTCAACTTGGCTGATTCTGAAATCACTTTCAGATACACTCAATCACATAGAGTTTCTATCAGTGAGCTTCATGAGTTGAATATCTAGCCATAATTCAATAGTACTAATGTAATAATTGATATTAATCCTAAAATATGGAATGTCTAATAGATTTTGTTCTCAATTATGAAAAAAAATGAGATGGTCAGTTGACCAAATGAACATGGTGTCTTGTAGCCACATTTAATGTCATATACAGTTTTCTATATTAGGTCATCTTAATCAATGATGTGCAAGTAGATTACAAAAAATGGAATTCATGTTTGATCAATCAACTATGACATGAGACTATCACTCTTAGTTGGTCACAGATATGATATATTTTTTTCCTAAATACGGTCACCACTATGTAGTTTTGGTGGTAGGATAAGGGATAATAGTAATGTCTAGTTAGTTGATTATGGTTGCTTCAGGTCGTAGGCACTCATTAGTTAGAGTGTGTAATCCTCATCAAATTGCATTGAGTTGTAAGGGGCTTTGTATGATGAGAATTACATGGGTATTTAGGATTTTTCTCATTAGGTTAGTTTCCTAGATTCTTCATGGTCAATTGGTATTTACATTATATCATTGGTTTAATTCACTTAGGTGAATTTCAACTTTTTTTTCTTGTTATTAGTTTACTAGTTGATTCCATAGTCAAGAGATCATTTATGGAGTTCACAAAATTTTTTGATGAGTACATTATTTGTGGGGTTGATTATTTGAACCTGAAAGCCTTCTTTTTCTCACTTGAATGACTTCACAAAAACATAGCATGCGTCATAAAAATTAAATATAATTTTCACTAAAATAAAAATTTTAATATTCCACAGAAAAATAAAATTATAAAATCCCAAAATATACTAAAAAGTAATTTACTAAATTGATTAAAACCAAGAAAATAGATATAAATATCTTCCACAACTAAAAATCATTCACCACTGTTCAATATAAAATTTCAATTATTGGGGAATTTAATTGTTATGAAATAATATAAAATTAACTAAAGCATAATTGGTAGATTAAATACAAAAAAACTCAATTTAAAAAAATAAATCATTAAAAATTAATTATAAAATTGATCAAAATATAATAATTTTCCATTATAAGAAAAAATCATCACCAAAAACATGTTAAACTGAGATTATCTCTAAAAACATAGGTGAAAAAATGAGAAAAACATGATCAAAATTAAATACTCAATATAAAAACATTATTCGTAAATTGATTAAAGGAAGAAATAATAATGTATAATCTCAGATTCTCAGTAAGGGTATACATGTAATGTATCATCCAATGATCATATTTAACAATTACATAGGCATAAAAGAATTATAATATGATATACACAATATAGAATAAAAAATTAGAGATCATTATAATAGAATGGGGACTTAACAATTCATAATACATTTTTTATTGAAGAATAAAATATCATAATATATGATATTAATTCATAAAAATAATAAAATTTCATAGATAGTGATATTAAAATTGGAATATTCATAATCCATGATTTGATATATAAATCTTCCCACTGTGAAACTCTTCACAAGTTAGGCTTGGGATTACCACTAGTGTATCTACATTGGGATTATGCTAATGTAATGTATGATTAATTCCCTGTAATTTGTTTTAATTATATTGGATTATTTTGAGACCAGGCTCACAGACGACACTTGTATACGAGGCCTAATGAGCCTTGAATAGAATTTTGACCCTTTTTTAATTCATTATATAAACATTCGGGAGAATATTTATAAATTTTAAACCTGTTCCCAGATCAAAAATATTAGTATTGAACGTAGAACATTAGTATTCACCTAGAAAGAACCAAATTTAGATTTGTGGGGGCTAATCCAAAAAGTTAGTATTCATACATTCGGGAGAAAAATAAAAATAACTTAAACGGTATTTTTGTTTCTTTCACCGTTGAGCAGCGACACATCTGCACGGCAGCGTAGGGATGAAGGGACCAAGAGTCTCATTAAATGGATCTATTTTTATGGATCTTAATGTGTCGAATAACTGCCCATTAAATGAAGCGTAACAAGTATGTTGTTTCATAACTGAAACAACATAATGATGTGACGACGTAGTGTAATAAAAACATTGCAACATGTTTTTAATTTAATTGGATAAATTTTTGGAGAAATGAGGATAAAATCATGTAAACTCCTTTGACAATTATAAAATGACAATCCTCTCTAATGATGAATGAAAAACGTCGATGAATCACCAGTGACATCGACATACCCTGAAGAACGGGACCATAGAGTGATGAATGCCAATGGAATCCCCACGAAAAGATTTATCTAGAGATGAATCTCCTCCATGTAGGGGTTTCATTGACATGAGTTTATTTTCATGTTCATCATTATAAAATGATGAACATGGATCAACCCATGAATAAGTTGACGCACGGATCGCTCGTTCTTGTGTGAGGGTAAATTTTTCATTGGATTTTAGTATAGAGATTAATTATACGGTTGATTAAACATCAATCCCAAACCTCCCAATGTTTAAACTCTAATGTGGAGGGAACATGAAGACACGAAAAAGGCTCAAGATACTCCACCTTGTGCACTCTTCGGGGATGAACCTTCAAAATGGAGGTAGGAAGATTTTGAGTCCCTAGTAGGGAAGGAAACACCCCATGGAGGTCAGAGGCCCAAACGGCATAAAGAACAGACCATTGGAGCAGACTTAGCGGTCTGCAGAAGGGGACAGTGGTAAACTTTTGTGGCGTCTGCATGCATGTGGTGGCGCTCCATTAGCGGAAGCCACAGAAGGAGCTTCCGACAAAGACCAGCGGCATGGGAACAGGGGATGCGGCCCTTCGACCGTATTGGTGGGAAACGCACACTGTGCGGGGCCCGATCTTCCTGTAACACCCTGAGATTTTATGATAAGTATTATTTTTAACTTAATTGATATTCTGTGTTGTATACTACACCGATATTATCTTGTGCTATACGCAACACCGTATTAGCTTGCATTATATGCAACACTATTCTTGGATCGTGTTACACACAATTTTAAGTTCATTTGATGGAAGTTATTCTACGCTACATTGAGTGTGTGTGTTTATATATATGTTCAATGTATAAATGAAATATGGTTGTATTATGTTATACACAACACTAAATGAATCTTTCACTACACAGAACACTGGCTTGGCTTGCGTTACATGCAATCGCAACCTTCCCTGATAGCGTGTTTAGTACATAATACCGTGTTTCACTAAAGAATGATATATTGTTATAATATTATTATGTACTAGCCATTATTAATAGTATTAAATACACTTTGAACATTATTATTCATCTTACACATTTTCTAAAACATGGTATGTGAACAAAATAAATTTTTCGGGTAAAATAAGTGTTTTTTAAAAAATGTTGTTTTGCCGCCTTTTGATGGAGCACCCACTTTAAATATAGTTTTTGAAAGTTTTATATGTTCAATTTGACAAAATAAAATTTTTCTTTGGAATAAGGATATAAAAATTTACTTTGGATAAATTTTTCAAATTATTCTGATAACTTTTAAATTTCTATGAATAGTAAAAACACTCTATATTTTAATTAAAAACAACTTTTTTCATCGCAATAATTAATGTGGTTAAATTATAATATTTAATGGTATTAAATTTTAAGTAGAGAATATTTTTACTATTTAATATAATGTATTTCATTACAATTATTTTTACATTAAATTCATAAGTAAAAAGATTTCAATCTTTGACAATGTTTTAACTTTTAAAACCTGTTTTCTTAACAACGGGATTAATTTTAAATTAATTACTACAACAACTGTGTTTTGAATTTTAAAAAATGGATTCCATATTTGAATTCTGTGGGTCCAAATTATGTTAATAGGTTACATTTACTTTTTTGATATTATGAATAGTAACTACAGTAATTATTATTTACTGCATTTAAAGGTAAATCGGGTAATTAGGGGTAAAAATAAGATTATAAAATTACCCTAACAACTACCAAAATTCTATTGGATGACTAAAAGTCGACCCATATCACCTAAGGGTCATAATAGATTAATTTTTGGGACTTTTTACCCTGATAATAATTTAATTATTATTAAAACCAAAGAAAGTGACAACATGTCACTCTCTTAAATCTTATAAGTATAATAATTTTAATTTAGTGATAAACTCAATTAAACATCAAACATGAATATTCTACAAAAATAAAATATAATTAGCTACATCATGTGAATTTATATTGAATTTTTAGGGATTAAATAATTATCATTAAAGGTGACACAATAGTGATGTTGAAATTATTTTATGGATTGAGATATCAAATAAATGGTTTTAAAAATATTAAAATAAATATCATATGAAGTATTTAATGTGATCCAATAATTTTAATGATAAATATGACTTGTTATGAATCTATTAAATCTTTATTTCTAATATATCTTCTATTTATAATTTATTTAAATTCAAATAAATGAATAGTGTCAAACGTGAAACTATTGTTATTTTATAAACATAACATATTATAAAATTGTTTTAAAATAATATAAATATTTAAAAAATTTAAATTTTAAATTATATTGTCTAAATTTTCAAAAAGTATCTAATTATTGATAATTAATATCACATAATTAATTATTTATATCAATTTAAAATTTAGAATATTATTACCACAAATAAAATTAAATAGATTAAATAAGGATAAATCAATCTGATAAGGTTTGAAATAAATTCACAACATGTCTAAATTTTGTTGGTTGATTATATTACAACCCTATCTCAACTCATCTTCTAATTGAGTCTTTTTTTGAGGTTTTGAAGTGGGTTTGGAATTTATTATAAATTAGTATTTTTTATAATTCCAAAGGTGCCCCTCTCCTCCATTAAAAAAGAGCACCTCCTCTATCTCCTTATCACAGCACATTGAGCCTTAAAGCTCGTCTAATCCTTTCCAATTTCACTTCTACACTTTCCTAGAAACATTATAGATTTCCTGGTATTTTTCAAAGACCATATTTAGTGCCCTAAGAGGAGGTTATGAAGAGGCGTGTCAGAGAAGAGGTAATATCCTTTACCGATTCTTTCCAATTCATTTACTTTTCTACATCTCTTTTTTATTTGTTTCATCATAAATTTATAACATCAGTATCACTCATATAATGATATGTTATAATAAATATGAACCAACCTCATTTCACCTTCTATCCATCCTACGAAAAACGAAATCAATGCGCGTGTGTTCGTACGGAATACCGTCTCCACGCCGTGGTGTAATCTGTTTTTTACACCACCACCTTACATGGATGGGTATAATGGTGTAAATAATAACTATATATTTTTATTATAAAATCATACTGATTATGAGATATTATATCATCCACTCCAATTCCTTTCAATAATTATGGGAACGATATCATTGCTCATGCGTGCGTACGGATTACGGTCTCCACGACGTGATGAGATTAATTCTCCATGTTACCCATTCAAGAATGATTATAAAGTATATATAATGAATAATAATGGTATATATATAACATAATAAAGCTACTGGAGTTATGTATATCAGTATATATATCATCTATTTACTTCAATTCAAGTCAATAAGGAATGGAAAACAGCATTCATGCGTACGTACGACCTACCGTCTCTATGAACGGTGTGTTTTATTTTATTTATCTATATTATATATATATATACTGAATATATTTGATATATAAATCATTTTTTACATTATTCAAGTAAGTAAATCATGATATAAGTAATAATAATTTTAAGAACAACAAGTCCAAACACGTACGATAAATGAAACGATTTTACCAAAAACGCTGCTTTAACATGGAATTTACAAAAGAATGGGTAATATTAAGTCATGAGTGAACCATATATGATATCATAAAAATGAATATGATTCTGTAATATTTCAATGACATTATCTAAATCATTATATAGGAGGTTCAGATACGTACGAAGCATATCGGACCTAAGGTAAGTGATAACTTTTCGAATCTCATTGTTATCCAAGATTGTTTATTCGTAAGTATTTACTAGGGTTATATTTATCATCCTTGTCCCTATTTTATAAAAATGGTTTCATATATGTTTAAAGTCCTTTTTACCCATTTTTTACTTTCACTACATGGTATGTGAGGAATCTTTCTTTTTTTATCATACAAGATACTTTTTGACTTTTCTGGAAAAATTACGTGAAGAATGTTTTTTAACTTATACGGCATGAAAAGATTTTTTACAGTTTCATAACGAATTATTTTCATGAAGCTTCCTCTAAAATATTTCATGATGACTTTCCATAAAATAATTTTATTTTAAAATTTCATGGAATTTTTTGAAAAGAAAATTATTTTGAACAAGAAAAGATATTTTCCTCAAGGATTCTTTTCAAGTGTTTTTTCAAAACTATTTTCCATCTAAGATGAAATTATTTAGTATGTTTATGTTTTAAGTATAATGCCTATATTATTTAAATGGTTTTATTATTCTTATGATGAAATGATATCCATTTGTTTTATATGGATTATGCTATGATGGGATGATGTTTATGAAACCAATTTTATTCTTTGGGTTATGATGAATGATTTATGTTTATTTTGTGGAATAAGTAAGAATGATTTCATTATGAGATGGGTGTGACCTATATCTCCCTCTAATTCATTGGTTAAATATTTATATCTCATCAGATAGAAATGGCTGTAATGACAAGTTAATCTGGTTCAATTATATAGAACTGGAACGAGTAGTGAACTCGATTTGGTAAAGAACTTTGTCGACTAAGATGGTCTTGGCAGCAATGTCTTAGCTACTATGGAAATCATATCAAGTGCATAATGGTTTTTCAAAATTTCATGTTTTATTCCCATGCTATTTTATCGTGATTAATGTTCCTTTATGATCTATGTCTTATGTACTGCAAAGATTTATTTCTCGAGTTTTTATTTTTAAACATTATGATCATGTTTTTTTAAGATCAAATGTATATGATTTGTTTTATTTTCTCCATTATTACCCTTACTGAGCATTTGAGCTCACCCATTATACATTTTCTTTTCCTAAGGATTTAATGAAAGGTTTTAGGTAAGAAAACAAAAGGGGAAGATCTTTATGGGAGATGTTGAAGATCTTTCACTATGATTAGAAGATTATGTTCTGAGTTTCCAAAGACACTAAAATATTAAGGTCCTTGAGTGTTGGTTATTGTTATGTATTAATTATTCCGAAAATGTAATGTAATGTCCATGTGTGTCCAGCTTGGGTCTCTAAATTTCCGCTGGAATTCATTCTAGTGACCACGTGTGGGGAATGAAATGTTACTGGCTATGCTGGCTACGGCATGCCGAACCGGACGCCATTAGGCATTAAGGCTTAAGGAGGCGAGCCTGCCGGTTGCTGGCTGGAATAGAGCGCGCAACCTAAGCCTCTAAGAGGCTTGGACAGGAATCACATCTACCCTTCTTATGTGGGCCAGGATGGTAAAATTACATCAGGCCACCGAGGGGCCTGGCTTGCAAAAAAATCAGCTCGTCGGTTGCTGGTCGGCCTGGATTAGACCGGGTCGTCGGGCGACCTAGCGAGCTGGACCCCCAGCTGAACCGGGCAGGATCCAGCATGTCCTAATGGGTCGTGCCGACTAGATGGGGCAAAACAGGACACACTAGACCCGAACCGGGTTGGGTTGGGTTATTTGATTTGAACCTGGGAATATGGGGGCCCCGACTGAGGTTAGTTGGGTCGGTCTAACTAGGTCGGATCGGGCCGAGACGCAACCTTCCCATCTTTACTATAACACCAATATCTCTCAAATCGGGCATCCGATTGACAAGATGTTTGCATCTTTGAAACCATCATAGTAAGTAAAATCTTTTGAAATAATCTAAGAAGGCTTTCAAGGAAGTTGGAATGCGAATAATGGAATGGGGATTGGTTTCTCCCAGAATCAATCGCACTATGTGCGGAGAACCTATGACTGACTCAAAACTATAGACTGTTGGTAAAATGACCCTATTTGGATCACCTATGATGTAATTTTAGAAAGCATATCTATGTTACCTGTCTAGAATTTGGTGGGGAGTGACTCTGTGTGACCCGGTTAACCCACGATACTCATCGAGAATGAGTAACTAAGTACGATGTCCAAAGTGGGAAGAGTCATTGTGTGACCTGACACTCCCATAGTGGGGAGTAGCTCTGTTTGAACATGCATACCAATAATAACCATCAAGTATGAGTACCACAATAGTTCAAGGATATTGGGATGTGGCCTTATGTGAATGGGTAGGCCAATGGTGGGGAGCTTTTCTATGTGACCCGACATACCAAAGGATCTCATTTTGGAGGAGTAACCCAACATCCAAGGTGTTCGGTGATACAACTAATGGTCTTACTATCATACTTTAGACTATAAATGTGTGATCTATCTGGATTTTTGGTACGATTTTGGATTTTTATTTGGTCTTTCATTGTGTTTTGGGATCCCTATTGAGTGTTTTGTTACTCACCCACGCATGGGATTCTCCTGCGTGTCTTGTGTCTAGGACAGAAGGTTGACACCCTAACGGCGGACTTGGTGGCCTAGGACCCAATGGTTCCCAATGCGATTAGACTGGTGGGCATGTTTCTACCACTTCTAGAAGCTACTCTACCATTTCCATTTTGTGGGGATTTTAGCGGATCGATTTCCAATGATTCATTGTAATTTCCCATATTCAGTTTTTCATTTTTTGGGTTTGTATTCTAGGCCATTTCACCTAAATCTTCCACCTTTTACATAGTGGTTTCATTTCGTGTCATGCTTGTTTCCATCAATTTTGTGGGATGATGATGTGTGTGTACATTACAAGTACTCTAGAGAATGTCTCCCATATCCAGGTTTATGATTTTAGTGATAGTCTCCAACCACTAGAATTTGGGCGGTAGGCTTGGCGAAGTAATGATATGGGCCCTGGGAGAGGAGACATGAAAAAGTGGTATCAAAAGAGGTTTGATCAACTTCAATAACCGGGAGTTTGTTTTTTGGTTTTTTTGGAAACAGTGTTAAATTTGTCAAGGTCGACTTATCGATTTGGGGAGTAAAATGTTTGTGTAACAGCTGATATATCCATACACTGAGACCTTGAATTATACTTTAAAACTATATACATCAAAACACTGGTCCATGCATCATATGGGAATTGAGTGTTTCTTTATGATTATCTTGAAAAAGAATCTGCGCACCAAGTATAATCTATTAATTGTTGTACATTATGATATATTTCCAGATTCTTCCCCACATATTGCTAGATTGGATTCTAATGCATCACCATGAGGACAAACTACCTTGTGATGAGGTGTCGGTTCAGGGGCTACTGCAATATATGGCCTCGTCGGGTGGTGAACTAGCGTAACCACCACCCTTTAATCTACAGTTACTACTATAATTACCAATATAGGATGCACACATTCTCAACACCTTACACGAGTTCTAGATATAGATACCTCCCATGTTCATGGGAGAAACAAATCCTCAGGTCACCAAGGATAGACTGGAGGTAGTGATGCGAGTCTTTTTCTTAGTGAGGATTCCACATGACCATATGGTAATCTTAGCCACAAGCCTTATTCAGAGCTCAGTGGGGATATGGTAGAGATTAATTAGTAAGGATCGTGATGAGGTGACCCATATTTTGGCTGAGTTTGATAAGCTTTTATGAGAGGTGTTATTCCCCGAGACCTTGCGCTCTGTGCGCAAACAGTAGATTATTCACCTAATTCGTGGAAACATTTCAGTGGTTGAGTACTATTTAAATTTTACAGACCTATCCTGCAACTCAATATCCATGGTGAAGGACCCTTTCATCTTGGCCCAGACCTTTGAGCAGGGTCTCTGACAGTAGATCTGGGCATCAAAGACTTCCCTTAGAATCCCCACTCACACTAGGGTACTAGTGCGATCTCTTCATATATAGATCTTTCTTTGTAGAGAGGGAACAAACAGTGGGAGCTACCACCGGGAGACCGATGGCAGATTAATCTATGGAAGGTAGCTGAAAGATGATGTTGAGTTTCAAGTGGGCAAGATCATCTAGAGGGAGACACCATGACATGTGATTGGGGGTGTGAGGCCACCATGGAAGCGGGGGTTCAAGAGAGGAACATGTCGTGATACTCGTGCGGTAGGTAAGGACACATGGTTCATGACTTCCAAACCATCCACACATATATTAGAATATGTTCAATGTATCATGAAGAATGTATAGAGGTTTGAGATAGGAGGTTTGTAGGGTGGAGGAGTGGAAAAGGAGTATGGTGAAAATAAAATGGTGGGCGACGGTTCGAGGTACTACCCCACCACTGCCAGGTGGTCCACCACATCCCTAGGGGGGAGGTGGACATGGGGGAGCTTAGCTTTAGGTAGTGGAGTCCTATGAATACGGTGCTCTAGAGATTATTATAGTTACAATATGTGTCTTATGCACCTTAGCTATAGTTTATATAGACACATGTTCCAGTCTCTCTTTCCGTCCCAAATATCTCATTTAAGGTTTAGAGAATATGGTGGAGTCATTGGCTCTACCATTATAATTATAGACTCTTACGGGAGGGGATTTGATGATTAAAAACTGGTGCTGGTAGTGTGAGTATACTGTGCGAGGCTAGATCTTTAGTAGAGATATCCTAGTAGCGGTGTCGATTCATTACGACGCAATGTTGGGTACTGAATCATTATCCCCCAATCATGCTCATATTGACTATGTTATTCATAGAGTGCAGTTTTTCCGCAAATATGGGACCCGTTTTTTCTTTCACCAGAGAGATGGAAAATCTTACAGAGCGGGAAATACTTTCTCAGAGGAGGGTGCACCCAATCACTCACCTACTGGATGGCCTCAATCTCGGTGTGGTGGATGAGAGGATTCCCAGATTTCCAATAGTGGTGGAAAAAATGATGACGTCATTCTTGAGGTTATACCGAGGACATCCTTCATGTGTTAGTATGGCCTCAATGAGATCCTAGTGATATCTTTCGGCATAAAACATTCCCCATAAGTTTTCATGGGACTCATGAATAGGATCATCCAACATTACCTTTACTGGTTATTCAAGGTTTTCATCAATGACAACCCGTTGTACTTGTTGTCAAAGGAGGAACACACTACACACATATGGATAGTCCTAGATACACTCTAAGAACACCAACTTAATGGGAATGTCTTCAAGTTCCAGTTTTGGATTTGGTAGGTCCACAGTCTAGGACACGTCATCTCAGAGGCTAATGTTGTGGTGGATCTTGCGAAAATAGAGGTAGTTCTTACTTGGGATCCACCTAGTAGCATGACTGAGGTGCGGAGTTTCTTTGGGTTGGACGGATACTTCCAATGGTTTGTGACAACATTTCCAGAGTATCATCACCCATATCTGTATTAAAAAAGGGAAAACCCTTTAGGTGGCTAGAGAAGTTTCATCAGAGATTCCATAAGTTGAGGGGGAGACTAACGAGTGCCACCATCTTGAGAATACAAGTGGTGGGAATTGAGTATGTGGTATCTTGAGATGCATCAGGGATCAGGCTCAGTTTTTTACTGATGCATGAGTGACCAGTGATTGCTTATAGTTCCTGGCAGTTGAGGCAGCATGAGAAGAACTACGCAACCCATGAACTGGGGCAAGCAACAATGATCTTTTATCTGAAGATGTGGAAACACTACTTAATGGGTGAACAGTTTACCATCTACTCTAAACCCAAGAGTCTGAGGTATATCTTATCCTATAAGGATATAACATTTTGATAGCAGTGATGGATAGAGTTCCTACCGAACTATGACATTGAGATTGTCTATACTCCTATGAAGGGGAACTTGGTGGAAGATTCACTCAATATGAGATGTGGTTTGTAACTACTATGTGAGGTGATAGAGTATCTAGTCGCGATGTAGATATCACTCGTGGAAAACGATGGTTAATATTTCCTTCAGTCTATGATTTTCACTACCCCACTCTTATAGTGAATTAGTGAGGAATAACTTTTTGATGTTGACTTCTAGGCCCGATGTGCTCAATTATCCTCAGGGCAGGATCCTTATGTATTTTCGACAGGCGGGGATCACATCATCTGTTTTAGAGGGAGCACAGTAGTACCAGTGGCATTTCGAGAGGATATTTTTAGTTATTTTTCATACCTACCCCTTGGAGTAAAATCCTAGAGTGGCGAAGATGTACCAGGATCTTTGACGTCTGTACTGGTGGTCATGAATGAAGAATGTGGTGGCCAAGTTCGTTTCACAGTGCCTCACTTGTCTGCAAGTGGAGGCTGAGCGTCAGGTTTCAGCAAGGTTGTCACAACCACTTGAGGCACCTGAGTGGAAGTGGGATGTTATATTGATAGACATCGTGATGGGATTACCACAATCGTCTAAGGTCCAAAATTCTATACGGGTGATCATTTACCGACTAACCAAATCGGATCACTTCTTACCCATCCAAGAGCAAGGAATGGTAGAGGGATTGAGTTTCCTCTACATCCATGAGATAGTGTGGCTTCATGGGTTGTCATTGATGATAGTATAATTCCTTGATGCTTGCTTCACATACCAGATGTGGAAGGGATTATAGTAGGTGTTTTGTTCTCAATTGCTCTTGAGAATAGCTTTTCACACAAACACTAATTGTCTGATGGAGCAGACCATACAAAACATATATTGAATGATTCGTTCTTGCATCCAAAATTTTTGTTGTAGTTGGTAGGACCTAATACCACTAGTAGAGTTTTATACAATAAAATCTATCACTCCAACATTGGTATGACACCGTTTGAGGCTTTGTATGAGCAGCTTTTCAGATCACCTCTATGATAGACAGAACTAGGGGTTTTAGCACTCATGGGTCTGGAGTTGGTATGGGAGACCACCAAAAAAGTGAATCTCATCCAGGAGTGGATGAGGACTTCATAGATTTGGAAGAAATATTATCCTAACACGATACAGAGACCATTATTGTTTGAGGAGGGAGACCATGTGTTCATTCCGGTCACACCCCGATGGGGATTGTGGAGATTTGGTCAGGGTGGAGCGATATCTACAAGATTTATTAGAATTTTCTAGATTCATAACATGGTTAGAGAGGTGAAATACCACCTATATCGTCTCTCACAGATACACCATGTTCATGATGTTTTCAACGTGTCGCAGTTGGGGAGGTAGGTGCATGGTTCATCGCATGGCATTGACTGGGGCAGGCTGGACATTGACGACGGGGTGACATTTGTAGAGTTCCCAATGGAGATAGAGTATCGATGGTATTGTGTCCATTGTGGTTTATTAAATCCTCTAGTAAATGTTCAGTGGTAGAACGAGAACCTCTATGAGATTATATGGGAGTGTGAGGCTCAGATTCATGCTCAGTACACCTATTTGTTTCTTAAGCCCTTGTTTTGGCCTTCGGGGTCGTAAATTCTTAATGTGGGCGAAATTTAAGGTACTAGAAATACCCTATAATTTTTCATAATTATATTGGATTATTTGGAGACCATAAAATCATACAACACTTGATTCTGAGCCTCGGTGAGCCCATAATATAATTTTGAACTTTTTTAGTTCCTATAAATAAACGTGAAAGTGTTTTTTTCTAGTTTTTAAATCAGTTCCTGAATCAAAAATATGATGGAACCCTTGAACATAGAAAGTCGAGATTCACCTGGAAAGGACCAAATGTCGACCGATGAGAGCTGATTGTAAAAGATAGTTTTCAGATTCTCGAGAGAAAATTAAAAATAACATCAAAAGTTGATTTTTGTTTTCTTCGTCTTTGAGCGATGACAGAGATGCTCTGTAGAGTGGTTACAAGGTGACGACGAGTCCTATTAAATGGGGACCTTTTTATGATCTTAATGCACAACATAACGACCCATTAAATAGACTGTAATAGATATGTTGTTTCATAAATGAAATAGTGTAACGATTCGATGGTGTAGAATAACAGAAACGATGTGACATGTTTTTTAATGTGTTAATGCATTAGAGAATTGGGGAAAAATGTGGAAAACCCTCAGACAAATATATGTCATTATTTTTCACCAATTAAAAATGAACAACACTGATGAATCACTGGCGGCATCGACACACCCCAAAAAATGGTACCGGAGAGTGAAAAATGCCAACTAAATCCCCACGTACGGATCACTCCAATGACAACCCTCCTCTAGGTAGGGTTTCCTTTGAATTTAATTTATTTTCATGTTATTCATTATAAAACAAAGAACTTATATCAACCCACGAAAATTTTGATCCATTGATCACTTATTTTTGCCACAAGGTGACTTTTTCTTGGGATTCTTTTATCAAGAGTAATTATGTGGTTGATAGAACTTAAATCCAAAACCTATCCATGTTTAAACTCTAATGAGGACGGTGTGGGATGACATGAAAAAGTCTTGATCCTCTCATCCTTGTGACTTATTTGTGGAAAACCCATTGAAATGGTGGAAAGAAGGTTTTGAGGCCTTAGTAGGGAAGGTGAAGCCTCGTGGATGCTAGAGGTGCAAATGATATGAATAACAAACCACTGGAGCAGACCTGGTAGTTCATGGAAGGCGCCACTACTGACTACTGGGGGTGTCCCAAAGCGGTGGCTGTGGGTGGGTGACGGAACACAATGATAAAACACCAGGGGTGGCAGCCATGGCCATCATGGCCACAGGGAAGAGGGAGTGGCCACTAACAATGGCCAGTGGCTGGAGGACAGTGGACGCGGCCCCTTATCCGCGTCAGTGGGCGGACCACACAGCATGAGACATGGTTCTCCACTGGAACGTGGTCCAATGACGACGTGTGGGGAACAGAATAATGTTGGATTAGAAGGCCTCGCTATGCCCAACGGAATGACATTAGGCATCCGAGATGATGGAGGTTAGCTTGCTGGTCATGGAATGAACTAGGGTTCACAAGCCGAGTCCGAATCAAAGTCATCCCACATCAGTGGGTCGTGCCGATGAAATAAAATCGGGCCATAAGAGGCTCAGAATGGGATCAAAATGGACCATAGGTTGTGGGAAGGGCCACATGAGACCGGGTCGTAGGACAACTCGATGGGATGGACCCCCAGATGAACTAGGCCAGGTCCTACAAGGCCAAATGGGCCTGGCCAGCTCGCACAGCCGGACCGTGCGTGCCCAGACCCAAACTGGGATTGGTCGGGTCATCCAAATAAATCCTAGACATTTGGGGCTCCAAATAACAAGTTGGTGGAGTCAGTCTGATCGGGTCAGACCGGGCACCGATGAAACCTGCCACTATATACTAAAACACCAATTTCTCTAAAACCATGGGTCTGATTAATGAGAAGTTTGTGGAGTTGGAACCCTCGCATCGTGATTTATCTTTTAGAATACTCTATTAAATATTTCAGGGATATTGACATGCGACGAATGGTTTGAGGAGGATTTCCTTCCGAAATCAATTGCATTACGTGCAGATATCCTATGGCTGATTGAGACATGAAGAATACTAACAAGAAACCATGTGTGGATTAGATACGATGACCCAATGGCTAGCGGCTCTGTATGACCAGACATGCCCATGGTGGGGAGATTCTTGATGAGAGCCACTAGAACCACCGTAGAAATCTAAATGGAGTAACTCAGTATAATATCCAATGTAGAAAGTTAGTCTGTGGGACCCGGTAGGCCCACTGGTGGGGAGAAGCTCTATATAACCCAATATTCCCACGATAATAACCAGGGATGATCAGTACAGTAGTCCAAGGCTAGTGGGAAGAGGATTTGTGTGTCCTAGCAGTCCCTCAGTTGGGAGAGGCTTTGTGTGACCTATTATTACCACAACAATCATCTGGTAGGAGTAACCAAACATCCTAAGGTGTTCGGTGATACAAATGATGGTCTTAAATTTATATATTTGATTATAACTGTGATATTTATATTTCATTTTGTATTTTTTTGGATTTATTTTAGGTCGTTTCATTATGTTTTGGGATCCCTATGGTGTATTGTTTTGCTCAACCCTGCACCTAATCTCCTGCACATGTTGTGTCCGGTGCAGACGACCAAAGACCTAACAGAAGACTTTATGCCCTAGGACCCAGTGGTGCTCAGTGAGGTGAGACAGGTGGGAAGGCTTCTACAGCTTCTTGTATGAACTCGACTATTTCAATGAGGTTGATCTTTCAGCGGATGGATTTACCGATTTTAATTATACTACCTTATTTTTAGTTTCCATTTCTTGGGTTTTTATTCTAACCCATTTTACTTATAAATTTTACCTTGTACTCATTGGGTGTTTTTAGTGTCATTCTTGTTTCCTTCAAGTTTGCGGGATGTGGATGTGTGTGTATGTTACAGGTACTCAGGAGAATGCCTCCAACATACAGGTTGACACCTTCGGTGCTAGTCACCAACCCCTGGACTTCGGGAGGCCGGATTGGGGGAGTCATGACATGGGCCCTAGGGGGGCGTGTCTTGACTTCTAACCAGAAGTTTTCCCTCATTTGACATTTGTAAAGTTGCACGCAAACCCTTTGATATAATGAAACATTAATCATCGCATAATGAATTGGTGGGATATAATATACCCTCATAACATAATCGTAATCCATTCATATCTATACCATAAGACAATGCAATTATTTATCATTTATTTATATCTTATCAATGGGAATGAAAATTTAGTAATAAATATTTCATAATCATATTGAATAACCATTTAGTTAAAAATTAAGGATTTCATTATTAGATCGTATCCTCGGTGAATTATAATTAAACTCAATGGATGTGTTCATATAATAATACTCTATTAAAATATCACTAGAAAATTTCATTATTAAAATTTACTTTATATTTTAAAATCTATTATTTCAAATAATAAAATTTGCATATTATGAGGGAAAATTTTATTTGAACAAATATGGATAATTATAAAGTCATATATAAGTCAAGGAAGAATTGTAGTATTGATGAAAAATATTCATCTGGTTTATGTTAAAAAATATGTTTTTCAAAAAAATTTGATAATAGTGCCTAATTCAGAAAATAACATGATGTTCATTCTACTGTTTTTATAGAAAGCCACAAATGATTTATAATTGATTTAATAGAGATAAATATCAAAAGGGGGGAACATGTAATTTTTATAAATTACAATAGGAGAATAAAATATTTAATATAATAGTAGATGTATACCATCTAAATACATTCTTTGAAATTTAATCACAAATAGTCCTGGAAAAAGTGATATGATTATATAAAACCCTTACCGTGTGTCTGACTTGCTCCATAACATCTCTTAACCTCTATTGATAAAAATTTATAATTATTATATTTTTATAATATATCCAAATTAATACTTATAATAACATAAATAATTATCTTATAACAATGTGTCAACCATATTGTAATAACTATTCACTAAAAAATTTGTATCATATGATAACTATTTCCATTTTAATGGATTTTTTTAGTAGTTAAAAATGTTTCACATTTAACATGGTTGCATCATCTCTAATTTGAAAACCATGTTGTGTATATAATATTGTTAAATAATATCATATGGATTTTATATTCCATAATAATTCATGTCATAAATATTATAACATAAATCATTTTGGTGGTAAGACAAACCTATATTAGATCATGATATAAACACAGAATGATTAAAAAATGTTATTATATAATAAAAATATTATAGATAATGATTAATATTAGTGTAATAAGTATCTTATTTTTTTATTGTTTTTTATTTTAATGACATTGATATGGTTTACACACTACTAAAACATAGGTTTCTAACAACACTGGTTTTTATCAGGGCTTGAAAAAAGCACTGATAAAAGGAAACATAATTACTGCTAAGAAAAGCACAGGTAAATTTAACCCATTATCATAGATTCTTTTTTGCACTGATAAATAGTCACTTTATCACCAAATTATTTTTAGCACTGATAAAGGCTACCCTCTATCAGTGTTTTATTTTTAGCACAAATAAATGTTACCATTTTTGAGCGCCATATTTTTAGCACTCATAAAGGAATCATTTATCAGTGCCTTTTTAGTACTGATAATGGTCCAAATAAATAAACTGAAATAATTAAATAAATAAAAAATAATGACTAGGTTTATTAATAAAAATATTAAAAAATTATTATTTAAAGAATTATTGATAAAAATCAATAAATTTTTTATATTATACTTAATTTTTAAATACTAATAAATTGTTTGTTTTAAATATATAGATAAATTCAAAAGAAAAAACAAAAAAATTAAAACCAAAAATATGTACTATAAAAGAAAATATTAATCATTTTATTAATTAGATGATTGTTGAAAATTTCAAGAAACAGTATATTTTAAATATATAGATATATATTAATTTATATAAGTATTATTTATATAATAAAAAATATTACTTATGCTTCTTAATAAATTTGAATCTATTTAGCGAATAATAGAGAATAATTAATAATTAATATTAATTAAATATACTGACTAATTGCATTGAGTGACGAGTTGTATTGAATCCAAATTGTTTTTACAATTTATAACATAGATCAAACCAATTATATTGATTTCACATTTACTTAATTAATGCATTTTAATACGCAAACAAACAAATGAATTATTGATTGGAATTTAATCAATTGATATTATTTATTATATATATATATATATATATTTACTATGTTTTAGAATTTTCAAAATGTGTTCATCTTTATTTCAATATATATCCATTTTTAATGATTTATATTACTCAAACATATCCAAATTTTCAATATTATACTCATTTATAAATAATCAATTATAATCATTTTTAACGTGAATGATCTTAATTTTAAAAATTAAATAATCTTATTTAAAATACATTTGTAAAAAAATGTTTTTAAATAAATATATTTATAAATGTATATTTACTATTTTCATGAATTTTTAGTTATAAATAAATAAATAATATTTTTTAAAAAAGTACTTATTTAATCATTCTTAAATATTTATAAAATTTAAATAAAATTATATAAATAATGAATATATTCACTATATTTATATATATATATATATATATATTGATAGATATAATGATATAAATATTTTTATAAAAAAATTATTTTAGTAATTATAAATAAATTTATATATATTCAATGAGTTAAAAAAATACTATCATAAATAAAGTATTATTATTAGTATTATAATTGTTTATAATAATTATACTTTTAAAAATAGTATTTCTTTAATAAAAAATAATATATGAATTTATTGGTTCTTTTTTAGTGCTGGTAAATATTCATTTTATCAGTGCTTATTAATATAGAACTGATAAAAGGTGTCTTTGTAAGTTCTTTTTTGAAGCACTGATAAAAGTGTAACAATTTATTTTAATAACCCTAATAATCACAAACTAGTTCATGATATCTAAATATATCCATGGAAGAGACCTACTACCTGTAAAGACCCGACCCCAGAATCCTAGAGCCGGTGCATTATTTTAATACATTGGCATGATTACCAAGAATCAATTCCCAATGGACCGATCAGTTTAGTAGTCTTGGAATCAAGAAACATACAAAAGATCAACAATACAACATGAAAAGAAAAAACACTAAATTATTTCATTAGAAACATCCAAGCTTCCTATATTATGCCTGCAAGTCACTCATAACTAACTTCTTCAAATCCTAGGAAAATGAAACATAAGAAAGGTGTGTGCTCAAATTCTCAGTAAGAGTAAGCAATACATTTGAAGACAACAAAAACATTAGGGATGGTGAATAATTTAAAACACAAGCCTTAATTAACATGAAAAATTTATAGAAATAATATGATCTGAGTAAATAATGACATAATAAAACATATTCATGGGTATTATACTAGTCGAATAACCACATTAAATAATAATAGCTAATCTCATAATGATAGAATCCATAATGCTGGACATCATAACCACATAGTCAAGGCCTTGTTCCAAGATAAAAAATAAGATTTTATCAAGGCCTTATGCCAAGAAACTGGATTGTCTCATGAGACCTACCTCTACATCAAGGATCTATAGCGAGCTCCACCCGTCACTTATTATGTCCAATTCATTCTTCATATGAAAAGTTTGAAACATAATCTAAACATTTGTATTAAAACTAGCATACAGAATGTCATCATTTTAACCAGAAACCATGAATGGTATAAAAATAGCACATACACAGTCAAACATAAATCATTCAATACAAAATGGATGATTATATATAATAGATTAACTTTAATGGACAATAATGAAGGATACATACATAGATGAAAATAATCATCAAAACTATTTGGGAGAAATATCCCCATTATTCATGAAAACATTAAAAAGTCTCACTATTTATCAAGAAGCCATTTAAAATAGATTTTTGACTCAAAGCGTCCCATACCACTTTGAAACATTTAAAAAGAATTTTAATTTTAAAACATTAACTTACATATAAATAAATCCATAAAACTATTTTTAAAACATGGACATTAATGAGAAATATTTAGAAGAATAAATCTTTAAAACATTTAAAATGATATTTTATTTAATGAGTTATTAACAATATGAGAGATGCATGAATACAAATAATTGAGGAATAAAATTTAATCAGAACATTATAATATCATGAGAATAAATGGATTCATGATATAATATTCCAAAGGACAGTATATACACCATATAAGATTGAATTGGTGCATAACCACATTGAAGTCTCAATGGAATGTAAATTGAGATGAAATCCCTTATAAAGACGGTATCCTTAAATTCAGGATAAATCAATGACATAATTATGTGTGAAAAATATAGATAAACCCAATATAAATGGATATTACGTTTAAACCAATTAGAGTTGATTCACACATATTAATAGCATGACATAATTAAGAAGTAGAAGTTTAACCCAAAGAATTCAAATTGGATGAAGATGTTCCCTTACAGAAATTCAACAGCCTACCGGTGTCTCATTAAAATTGAGAAAATGAATTGATGAGATAGAAAATGGTATATCATCACTTAGACAGAAAATTTTTAGAAATAATGATATAGAGGAAAAAACCCCAACATAAGAAGATTTAATTAAAAGACATAAAAATGGTCTTTTAAAAAGTAGAGGGTGAACGTTTCCCTCCCCGATTTGGTAACATAAAAAACATACACCCCATGAAAGAAGGATCATACAATGAAGATGTAAATACCCATAAATTAAATGATATTACACAAATGATACAATCATGTTCAGTATATACACCACAAAAAATAAATAGTGTCAAATATATCATGAATCTCACGAGAATAAAACGTGAGATGAAAATATCTTACCACGTTGTAATCAATGAAGTTGTATGACCAAAATTTAATAACCACCAAATTATTCACAGAATGACATGAATATAAAGAGAATAATGATAATATATATCAAATGTCCGTACACAATACACCACATGTAATAAATTAGATGCGAACAATGGAAATCTCCCAGAATTGAAAGTGAGATAAGAAATCTCGTACATCAAGTCTGACATATCATGTATGCTCCTTGTTCATTATGAATAATAAATTGAGGTTAATTTATATTTTATTATGAACATTTTTCATTATTATTATTATTTTTATATCACTTATTACCATACTATAATAATTAGTTAATTATTTGAGTTTATATTGGATATTTTATCGATGTTCAAAACTTGAGTCAAAAATGAACTTGTCATAATTATACTTTTTCCATGTGGTCAAAATTAAATTATCTCCAAAATGATATACATGATTTAGATCTCACATATATATATTATATATATAGTATATATATGTATTTATAATAATATATAACATTTGGAGATAAGAAACGAAATGCACCGTTCATGGAGACGGTAAGTCGTACGTACGCATGAACGCTACATTCATTTCTATTTTGTATTTTAATGGAAATAATTATTATGATACTTAGGTATATTATAATTCAAATATAATATAATATATAATATAATTAACTCTATCCTTTATACTCCCCACATAAGTCATTAACGAGTCATATCACTTTGAGGGTGTGGTAGTCCGCACTTCCTCAAATGAAATTATCGTGTTTACCCATAATTGAAACCATAACGGTATGATATAATTGGAAAATACAGAAGAATAAAAAAACATAAAAAATATATATCATATATAAATATAGTGTCATCTTAATGGCCACCATGAGAGGCAGTATGAGATAATTGAACAATCATCGTTCCATGAGGCGTTAGTTTGATATCCACAGAAACTGTGTGATCTTTACCAATTAGATGGAGGTTTGTGGAAGTGTAGTTAGAATAATTATAATAAAAAAATCATAGTATAGTAAGGATTCTGGTGTTGTTATAAAATTTACTAATAAAAGGATTTTAGGTGTTGGAGAAGTAAAATAAAAAAAAAAGATAAGAGAATCCATTACTTTTAATTTGTGTAACTCTTTTTGGATTGAACCAAAAAGACATCTTAAAGCGACTTCAGCCTAAGGTAAGGATTCTATATGGAAGATATGGGTCATTATAGATTATTTGCGAAGGGTTTGGACGAGCAAAGGGGCTTGAGAGGTGTGAGGAATGGGTTGTAAGTGGTTTTCTTTTATAAGGGAGAGGAGGGGCCCTTTCGGAATGATTGAAAATGTTATTTTATTATAAACTTATCTTCAGTTTTAAAAAGTACAAAACTAATTAAAGTCAAAGATAAGATGACTCATGTTCGTAATAAAATCATCCAATAAGTATTGGAAAGATTTTGGATATTGTTTTAATATTAATTATCTTATTAATTTAAATCATGAATTAATGAGGTGAATACTACATCGTTATTGTGTCATAAATAATTTAATTTATTTGATTTCTAAAATTTTTAAAAAAATACCATAATGTAGTAAATACTTTTATATTTACAATTAATATTTATTGTCCAAAATATGACTTATATAACCCCTTGTATAAATTCATATACTGAAAGATATTTGTTAATATCATTTTGTATTTACTTTAAGTTAATTAAAATAAGGGTCATTAACACTCTTAAGTGGATTCATGGGGTCCCAAAATAGACCCAAGGATACCCATGGTTGGACATGACTAATCCAATAAGGTTAGTATAAGTGTTAAGATATTTTTTTATTATTATAATATTCTTTTTACCTTAAATTACCTTGTTTACCTTTAACCGTGATAAATAAAAGTCAAAATAAACAGTTCACCAAAAATTATTTTCATCTTATTGAACCAAATTTTACTTAAAAATAACAACCATGTTTCTTGGATTTTCTAAATTCAATTCACAGAAGCGGTAAAATTTCATTTAAATGAAAAATTCTGTTTTTTAACTACTACTAAGTGGTTTCACTATTCTTCAAAAATTGATGTTTTTCAAAAAAATACCAAAAATTAAGCCTAGGAAATATTTTATATTACTAATTCAAAAATTATTTCTATTTTACCAAATTAAAAACATATAAGTTGCATTAATTAATTTAAAATTAATTCTCTTTGTCAAAACAAATAGCGTGTTTTTAATAAATAATAACAATCAAAAGATTGTCACTTCTATATGTATAATTTCAAAGTAAAATTAATTCCAATGACTAATATTAGATTAAATGGTAAAAATATAAAGTAACTATAATTACAAACAATTCAAATGTATAATTTATCAATATAAATTAATTTGATTATAATTTTTTATTTCAATTAAAATTTAGTATTTTTCACTATTTACCAAACTATGAAAGTGATCAGAAAAACACCAAAAAATTATCAAAACTAATGTTTTACGTCCCAATTCTAAATAAGAAGTTTATTTTGTCAAATCGAATATATAAAAGTGTCTCATATTGGATTTAAAAAGAGTCCTCCATTAAAAGGCGGTAAAATTTCATTTTCGGAAAAATACTTCCCTTATCTGAAAAAAATGAATTTTTCCTTATATTGTGTCAATGAAAAACATAATATGGATGTTAAAATTATATGGAATATATAAAATTTATAATTCAGTTAATACTATTCAAAACTACTTTTGAACTGCTAGTTTGGTAAGTCGTCGTGTGCTCGAACTTAGTGTTATGTACGGTGCTAGCTATTGAATTACATTATAGAGATAATGTACTATGAATCATTGGGGTGTTACATTGTACCCTCCTTTAATAAATTGCATCCTTGCAATTTAATCTGGGGATTGAAATCATGGGTTTTGACATTTCAAATTTTTTTTGGTGAAATCCCACAATGAAAATGGATTAATGAGGCCTCTATTTTAAAATAAATAAAGGTAAGTATGAAGGTTTCCGAAAATAACAGATACAGGGTTTCCATGTTGGAAAACATGGATATGGAAGGGAAAAATAATAATCATGTTCTGATGGATAGTGACTGAGAAAATTATTAAGAGAAGCTTACAATATGAAAGACATAATCATGTGATGGGTTGAAAGGTCTTTGATTACCCAGTAGGAAAAGTAAAAAAAACATTTTTGTTTTATGTTCCTTTTCATAACACTGATAAATTTATTTATGAGTTTGACTTAGAGTGTAAGGAGATATACATACTTTACCATTAGAGTTTCATCCATTAATAAATTTCTACCACAAACTCATCTTTTCTCGAAATGATGAGTATTAAAGATGACTTGGTTTCACCTGAAGTGCTACAATCAACATATAGAGAATCACATAATCCAAAATGGATAGTACATGATCATATGATCCTCAAAAAGGGAAATCCTTTATAGAAAGAAATAGTACTCTTAATCTCCAAAATTTAAACAAACAATTCCCAAAGTTCAATAAATACCATTCAATAAATATTTGTCCTTAAAATCCTTCAATATAATACTAACAATGATTGAAACCCAAAACTCAGAAGAATTTGATTACGTAGTCTTCCATGTTAAATTTTATCTCGAAATAACATCGTCTACTCTTAAAGTCACATACTTAAAAGTAATTATGGTAATCACATATTCTATATGATAGGTTAACCATTTCCATAAATAACCAAAATTTCTATAAATCCACAATAAAAACATTGAAAAATATACAACACTACTCTTCAAATGAAATTCCATAGTATTCCATTTTCCATAGGCATATAGTGTTCCCAACAGTGTGAACGTGTTCCAAAATAACATTTATCACTTAGTCACCAAATGTTGTTCCTAAACTAATGATATCCAATTGACAATACATAATGTCTGTTTCCGATGCTTTCGTCGGGCGCGCGCATCCGTCTGTGGAGGACGCATAGCTGTTGCCCCACATTCCCGCTTTCCAAAGGCGGGCGGCATCCGTTCCTTGTTCAGGGACGTCTGCTCCTTGATCGAAACCGGGATGATGGGATGTCGGTTCTTACCTCCGTTGATTCCTCCTCGGAGCTCATCACCTAGTCTGGGTCTCCCTCATAGATTTAAGAAGGGTTCGTGAAGCTCATTCCTGGGGCCATATCTACATGGACGCCAGTTAATTACATTGCTTCCGTCAAGACGCTCCAAGGGGTCTTGTCGGGACAACAACATGCGGTGAGGAGAACGGTCACGTTGGGGCGTCGTCGGCATGTCTTTCTTGGGTCCCTTATCACAGGGCTTCTCGAGGGCACGGAAGCCCGAGGCATCCCACATCGAACGCGGGGAATGTGTATCATATGACGCTTTCCTCAGCTTCCCATGTTTAACACGGGGTATGTCGCGAGTTTAACGTCTTGCGGAGATGGATCGGGTTAAAGGATCCCTAGGGGGAACACTGATGTTGGGGCCAGCACGTGGGCGGCTTCCCGTATATCCTGGAGTGGGAAAGGGTGGCATGATCTCACTGGGATGTGGCGGCCCGGGTAAGGATCAGGATGGATGGTGGAGTGAAACATGGGGCTTACGTTCTGAGACTGCCCAAGAGGGGGGATATAGTTTAACGTCATGCGGGATGGAATACAGTTCAACGTCATGCGGGACGCGATACAGTTTAACGTCATGCGGGACAAAATAAAGTTTAACGTCATGCTAGATGGAATACAGTTTAACGTCATGCGGGAAGGAATACAGTTTAACGTCATGCGGGACGGAATACAGTTTAACGTCATGCGGGACGGAATACAGTTTAACGTCATGCGGGACGGAATACAGTTTAACGTCATGCGGGACGGAATACAGTTTAACGTCATGCGGGACGGGATATTTGGGGCTTACTCTCTGAGGCGGCCCAAGGTGGTCAGGGAACAGACATGGAGAGGTCGGGATGACCGGATGGTGGGCTTGAACCTCGTGGAGGCTTCCTACGTACCATGAGTTAGTACTGATCAAAGTCCACATAGTTCGCTGTGACGGGGCTTACGCTCTGGGGCGGACCATAGGAGGAGGTCATGGTCGATGCGCACTCTAAGCCCACGTGAGTCATGCTCGGTGTGGGAAACAAGAGGCAACAGGGACCAGACGATCACGTCGCGAAGGGTGCATCCGTGAGAAGTGGAATGGGGCTTACGCACTGAGCGGCCCAAAGAGGAAATAGGGGCTAACGTGTGGTTAGCGGCCCTTGGTGTCGGGGCTTACTCCAGGGTGGAGGCCCGTGGTGCGACAAAGCGCAGTGGAAAAGGACTCCACTGACCTTGGCAGGGGGGAAGTACGGAGATGCACGTGTGCAATCATCCTCAAGAAAGGTTAGGGGCTTACGCTCTGAGGCAGCCCTTCCCCCGCGGACAAACGCCGCTCCGACAAGGAGGATCTCATTCCATGTGAGGAAGAGTCCATTCCCGTGGAGACGAGTGGGCGTAAAAAATGTCCGAGCTGGGAGGACCCTGTGTGCGAAGCACGGGGTCAGACCAAAATTTAATGTCTTGTATTAAGGACGAGGTGCTTAGCAGTTTAACATCATGCAGCTTGGACGAGGTGGGTTCGCTCCACACCCCTAGGGCTTACATGCCCAATGCCCTCTACCCCTTGTGGAAGGGAAGGCATCGACAAGGCCGTAGTGAAGGGGGGCCGCTGGGCAAACCATTGGGGGGTCCACGTTAGCATGGCTATACGAAGAAGCAATAGCTGTTAGCGTGCCTATGCAGAGAAGCATAAGGCAAAGCAACACAACAGGAAACACGGCCCAAGGGACCTTGAGGTTACTTCGCACGAGCCTGGAAGGCCGTGCGGGAAAACAACGCATGGCGCCCATACCCAGCAGGGGAGACATCAGGTGCCGGTGCAGGGGGCAGCCAAGGGGAATCAAGGTGAGGGGTCCTCAGCTTTGCATGTGCAAAAGGGACGATTTACGCGCAAAACACCGAGACGGCGCGTAATTGGAGTAATGGAATTGCGTGCAAAGAGGGGATTACGCGCAATTTTTTCCGTGCAAGGCAGGGTATTGCGCACACGGACCACGGATTGTGCGCAAGTGGGGAAACCAGGGGAAGAGGCAAATTCACTGAATCCAGTGGAGTTGCGCGCTAAGGCGAACTCCGGGGCAAGGTTGCACGAAATTCGGGATTACCTGGATGTCATCATTCGCGCGGGGGGAACCGAATTGCGCGCACGAGAGTCGCTTCGGATTCCTCAACCCCCAAACCGTTCGGGGTCACCTTATATTTATAGGCGACCTTCGGCGCGGAATCCAGGCGGCTCGTGATGTTTTCCGCACCGGGAACCACTTCCGCGCAAAAACTTGCCGCGGAGAACCGGGGCGCGCAATTATTGCGTGCCTCACCGGTCCAATTCCTTGAATCCCGGGAGTACTTCGCGCACAAAACATTTTTGCGCGCGGATCATCCTTTGTTTCTCACACCACTTCACGGGCCTCCGAATCGGGCCTCTGACTCCAAATATGACGTCGCTTCTTCATTTCGAAACATCCTCCGAGAGTTATGAGTTTTTTTCGGCGTCAACAAATGCCCCCCCTTTGAATTGGATCGGTGAGAGGTCGCAACGGTCGGATTTCAAGGGAAACGCGGAAACACCGGAATGCTGAGTCCCCTAATCCAGTTGCGTGCAAAATTTCGATGGGGCGCGCAAAATTCCGGACTCACGTGGAATCCTCTTTCCGCGTGGCGTGGAACCCTGGCCTCGCCTATAAAAAGAGGTGCTGGGTCCCAACTCCGTACATCCGCTTTTTCCGCGCGATAAGCTGTTCACTCTCATGCGCGAAATCGCTCTGCGGCTGCGTGTAATAACGCACTGGCAGCGTAGAATTCCTTCCGAAATTTGGTCGTGATTTCGCACCAAACCGGGATCTTTCGCGCTTCGCGTTCCGATTGCGCGCTCATCTCCAGGATTTCGCGCAACCCAGCCATATCTCGCGCCGAACTCTCCAATTCCGTGCACTGCATCCTGATTTCTCCCAACTCCCGAATAATTCGAGATAGTTGCAAACCGAGTCGATTAGGGGGAAGTCGCTTCCCACAGGACAGAAATGGCGGCGAACGAGGAGGTATATGGAGCCAAGGTGATCGTCTCCAAAAATCTTACCTTGTTCAATCTGCTGACTCTGGCCCAGAAGACGTATCCCCTGTCTGACAACCTCCCGCTCTGGAACATTGGCATCCTGGAGGAGGTGCTACTGCCAGGCTTCGAAGTGGACACACCGCGGTCTTGGGTGACTCGGGAGGACGAACTTCCTCGTTAAAACATCACCAACAATGTCCATCCTGCCAGGGAAACTAGACACATGGATGTATATGTCCTGAACCCGAGGACTAGGACCATTACCGGGGACGAGCCAGTGTCAGAGGATTCTCCGGACCTCTATGCGAGCACGTTCCGTCAGAGAATCACAGATGACACGAAGGGCTGGCTGAAGGATTGGGACCTGCGGTCCAGGGGAAACTTCACCAGCAAATGGGCCTGGGCGTTATGGGTTCGCCATACCTGTGACCAGTTTGGGGACGAACTGCGGTATATCGGCCTGTTTGAGGCGGTATGGACATCGCAGTTCCATTTCCACCGCTAGCCTGAACTCGGACCGGATCTATTCACCCGGTGGTCTCCTGACACCAACACGTTCCACCTTCATCATGGGGAAGTCGGCATCAGTCTCTGGGACATTCACTGAATCGGAGGTATCCCTCTGGAGGGTTACCAATACGACGAGTTCGTTCCTCCAAAGAACACCTGGGGAGACAGGTCGCGGACGCCTATGCTGGCGTGGCACCTGCTGTAGCTGGCCAAGGAGGGGCTGGGGGTCAAGGACTTCCTGAAGGACATCGCCTACAAGGGTTGGTTCAGCCTGTTCCTTGAGAAGGATCCCGCCGTAAATATGCCAGGACGGGGCAAACGGTGCCCAACCGCGACTCAGAGGAGCAAGGACGGTTCATACTGGAAGACCCTGGAGGCAGGGCAATACCAATCATGGGGCTACTGCGTCATTGAAGCCCGAGACCCGAACATCAGGTATGCCGGGTTCCTTTCCGCCTTTCTGAGTGGGTGGTTCTTGTAGGTGCGGGACGCAAGGATGGGCGTCCGTCCAGCGACTTTGGTGATGGAGGGCTCCATGTCCGCCAAAAAACGGTTCAACTTGGGCGTCCCTGTGTTGGCCAAGCATTATACCATTCTAGGGCGCATCTCACAAGGGTGTCACCTCGGAGAGTCTGTGGTCCCTTCTAGATCTTCCATGGCTGGGTGGTGGCTCATCTCGGCGGGTATACTTTCCCAAACGCCGTCTGTCCTCCGGGAAATGGTTTGCGACCGTCCTTTCTAAACATTGAAGGGGTGGCACCATTGACGCTCAATGAGGAGGGCGTGAGGATTCTCATTGGTAACCATGCCAACTTCAACTTCAGCCCGTTCCCCACCCCGGTTGGCCAGCTGTTGGACAACGGGCGAGGCTCTCTGGAAGAGGAGGAATATTTCCAGAGCATTCGGGGTGGGGTGCTCGTGGCTCGGATCGACGGGAAGGTGATATGCGAGCTGTACGTGCCATCCCGATTCTCCAGGCAGTTCGGGTGCCTTCAGTGAATGCCGAAGAAGGTATTCACGACTGTCTGGCAGGAGAAGAATCCAAACGTCATGTACCAGATGTTGTTGATGTTTACCACCTTCGGCTCTGGCGACGTCGTTACTCTTCCTCCCACCGAGGTCGATGCTGGCCTAGCAACCGAATATGCCGAAAAATGGACCATTGCGTTCCCTGAGGGGCTATTACGCAAGCGCGTCCGGCAACTCGAGGTTACTCGCGCGGAAACTGGGTGACGGTAAAGAAGGCACGGTGTCGTCGGAAGGGGAGAACCAAGGGCGCATCAGGCAGTGAGGCTTGCGCAGGTCGGGACTTCGGCGGCTAGAACATCACATGGTGCTTCTATGTCCTCGTTACCAGCAGGGGGGTCACATGAGGTGGCCAGGGAACTGCCTGTGAAGCAGATAAGATATCTGCTCGAACCTTCTCAAGACATAATTTTTCGGCACTGTGGTCGGCCTGGATGACCCTGCGGCAATCGCTTAGGGTCGAAGCCATCTGGAAGAAGATAACGCAAAACGGGATCCAACTGCCGGAGGTCGGGATTGCTCGGATTACCGACCGAGTGAACTTACATCAGTGGCACGCTTATCTGACGGCCATGGACGCATACAAACACTAGAGGGGGCGGCGTGCGGAGCCAACTTTCCTAGTGAAAGTGATGCTCTTCCAGGAGCATGATCTAGAAGCGATGCCGCCGGGAGAAGGCGACAGTGATGAAGAGCCGGGGGGAGGAGGAAATATGAGAGGATGAAGGTGAGGGAGAAGACGAAGAAGAGGAGCTCGAAGGTGACGGTTCGCAAGGGGCGACCTACCAAGAGAGTCTCTGAGAGAGCGGCGGGATTGCCAACTCTGATCTCAACATAACCAAGATTCTCGAGGTTTGTCTCTGTCTTAATTCATTTCCCTCATTCATCCATTCTACTTTCCAACTTCTAACTCACTTCCCCATCCTATTCAGGAGCAGCTGAGCAGTGGACGGGCATCCCCACCAGAGGAGGGCGGAGGGGAACTAGTGGGACATGATGGGGATCCGACACCCAACATTGAATTAACCAGTGCAGAGGGGTCTCCCCTTATGGAGGCTCCTGCAGCGGCCGGAACACTGGGGACCGACGCTCTGGATTACTGTAATTCTCACGCTTCCCTAATGGTGCATGGTGTCGAAAGATCCTGTCTCACCAGCGTATGCCCTACGCAGTGATCTCAACACTGGAGGCACGTCAGGTTGCGGAGCCCGGGCCATCAGCGAGTGGACCAACGGCGGACATACCACCTCGCTCGGAACTTGCTCTCTGCCCTGAGCTGGCCCCGAAAATAGATGAACGGGGGGAGACAGACATCAGCGGCGCTGTTCCTGAAATGCGGTCGGAAGCTGGTGAGGCGTCATTGCTGCTGGGGCGAGAGAAGGTCACCCGGACGTCGAGGATTCTATTCCTCATGAAGACATCCCTAGGGCAGATCCTACTGCTGATCTGCTGGCGGACTTCACCCTATACCGACCCACTGAACCTGAGGAGATTGATGACTCAGACTCAGAGGCAGCCGAGGAGAGCCTGATGACACGGTGCAAGGGGTGGAAGTGTATCCAGCGCTTTCTAATGCAGCCCCAGTCCGATTGGCTGAGGCGGATGGGATCACTTCAGACCTGGCTACGCTTCCTGGGTGCCGTAGGGGCTGACGCTCAGCGTCTTCATCTGACGGTCCGTGATTACATGGCCAAGAAGATACATGAGAGAAGCCAGCGCACCGACATTTCCCAGTGCCAGGAAGGATCGGCGAGCGCTCAAGCACTGTTGAGGGCGGAGCAAGAAGTCCAGCACCTCGAAATGCAGGCGGCAGATAAGGAGGCCTTCATCGCAACATGCTCTGAGCTTGTGGAGCAACTGACGGCCCAGCTGGCTGATGCACAAGAACAACTGGTGGAGACGAGTCACCAGATGACCGTGCTTTGAAGCGAGTGGGCACAGGCACAAGCTAGGGCTGATGAGCTGTTCTCTGTGGGGACCGATGAGGAGAGAGTCTTCAAAGAGCGAAAAGTGGCCCTGGAGGCTACCAGCCAGAGGGTAGCAGCGCTGGAAAGATCACTTCAGCATGCTGATCCCTAAGGGCTCTGTTTTTTCCATCTCATGAACTTTCGCTTGTACTTATCATCATCTCAATCCAATATATGGACAAATCCACTCTTTTGTACCCTTGGTTTAATACTCTCAACCGTAGTTTCGAAACGAATAACATCTCACCCCTAGGCTCTTGTGGGACGTTCCCCACACGAGGAGCAAAAGATGCTCGTACCATCATTCCGTCCAACTGTGGGGCATTGACCAAGCTTCAGGCATCCAAAATTGGGCCTGTACTTCTGAGGAGACCCCGCGCCGATTGATGTGTCGACTTCTCAATGTGACTTAACACACGAGCGAGGCAATGCCGGGGGCATTGAAATCCATCCGAATATAGGGGGATGGAGAGAAAGGGTGCATCACGCTGCCCAAATTCGGAACCCAATGGGACGCAACCATGGAGGATAACTGTCAACCATGGCGGAAACAGAGCATCCATATCACGCTGGCCTAGAATGGGAGGACAGTAAATGAGGGCTGACCGCTGACCATGTTTACAACACGGGGCCTAACTCAAATATTTTTGGTCAGTTTTCTGGAACGTTGGCCCAGGACAGTAGGCGGACCATAGGTCAAGCATCCATACTATTAGGGGGTACCGTCAAACGCGAAAGAAAATGAGGGTCCGAATAAGGAGGAACGCAAAGCGCGGGAGGTGGAGTGGTGGCTTTTTCGAACAGAGTCCAACACTCTCGAAATTGTGCCACCAGGGCGAAGGCGCATTAGGCGGACATACCGACCTGATCACAGGTCGTCCCAATTTCCAGGAAGGACCTCTTTGGCGAGAGAACTACCGCTACCCATTATTACCATGGGGCATCCCGAACATGCTCGGGGTAGATATCCCGATTACACCATTTCTCATGAAGTCGGGCCGAGGGGCCGACAATAAATAAGGACGGGGTTTAGCTATCCCTGGGGCTGGACCTAAGATGAAACGTCGGGGCAGTCCTACGTATCTCATAAGGATGAGAATCAAGCCACATGTAGTTCTGAAAATACAGTTTAACTTAATGCTGGACGAAATAAAATTTAACGTCATGCGGGACGGAATACAGTTTAACGTAATGCGGGACGAAATAAAGTTTAACGTCATGCAGGACGAAATATGAATCTTTGTTTTAGGTCTTAGAGCTCAGACCATGAGGATCTTAGTTTTAGGTCTTAGAGCTCGGACCTTCAGGATCTTAGTTTTAGGTCTTTGAGCTCGGACTGTAAGGAAAGGGGAGAAACGGACACATGGCCAGGCGGTTACAAAAACGCAACGTGAAGGAGGACCTAATCCCTAAGTAACATGTGCTCTCCGGGGAAACGCTCGAGTCGAGGGACCGAACACGGAGGTAGGCTGGACCCGCGGGGAAGTGCCCCAGGTGCTCCTACGTATCTCATAAGGATGAGAATCAAGCCATACGTAGTTCTGAAAGTGACATGGTACGATACCAGTGCCAAGGGAAAAGGGGAGTGCAGGCGTGACCCTTTCACTAAAAGAAGCGGAATTTGATAAATCTTGTTTTTCCATTAAGGTGGGTGGTTTTTTTTTGTTGTGAAGCAGAAGACCTGGAGTAGCAGGCCATGGTGTCACCACAAGCATCAAGTCGTGATAGGAGTTGACAAATGGCATGGCATAAAACCAATACCCAACGTGATGTCCTCTACAATGAGGTCACCACAATGCAATGCCGTTTTTCGTCGTGCGGCCAGGATGATAATGTCACAGTTTAGGGTCATAAGGTTTGGACCAATAGCAGAGTTTACGGTCATATGGTTTGGACCAACATCACATTTTAAGGTCGTATGGTTTGGACCAACACCACAGTTTATGGTCATATGGTTTGGACCAACAGCACAGTTTAAGGTCGTATGGTTTGGACCAACATCACAGTTTAAGGTCTTATGGTTTGGACCAACAGCACAGTTTAAGGTCATATGGTTTGGACCAACACCATAGTTTAAGGTCATAAGGTTTGGACCAACAACACAGTTTAAGGTCATATGTTTTGGACCAACAGCACAGTTTAAGGTCATATGGTTTGGACCAACAGCATAGTTTAAGGTCGTATCATTTGGACCAACAGCACAGTTTAAGGTCATATGGTTTGGACCAACATCACAGTTTAAGGTCATATGGTTTGGACCAACAACACAGTTTGAGGTCATATGGTTTGGACCAACAACACAGTTTCAGGTCATATGGTTTGGACCAACAGCACAGTTTAGGGTCATAAGGTTTGGACCAACAACACAGTTTACGGTCATATGGTTTGGACCAACAACACAGTTTAAGGTCATATGGTTTGGAACAACAGCACAATTTAAGGTCATATGTTTTTGACGAACAGCACATTTTAAGGTCATATGGTTTGGACCAACCGAGAGAGGAGCCTCGGGCAAAGGGGCCTACAAGGGTTCAACAATCAGGGAGGGGCAGCAGATGCTAGCTCCTAGCTAGGCTGGGCTCGAAACGCAATGTCTGGGCAACTCCTCGGTCCCCTAAGGGGATGAAGGTCAAGTTGCACGCAACCCTTAAAGAAGAGACCCATGCACATACTCTAGCGCTCGGATCGTGGGAGCCCGGAGAGACACCGTCACGTAGCTCGGTCTATCTGATGTGCGGGGGTGTATTTAGGGTTAGTACAAGGAGTGTCGAGATTCCACCTTGGCACAGCGGGGAAGAACATGACATGAACCTTTCCACCAACATTCAGGGCCTGGGGAACCGGCGTGACGACTAAGGATTACTGTTGACCATGTTTGCAACACAACATCCTGTCGTGTTATCCATGGGGACAAAAAAATGAGAATCAACCGCTGACCATGTTTGCAACGCGGGATTTGTATCAATTTGGTGTCTGAAACCGTCGGGGGCATTGGCCCATGACGGTAGGAGAGCCCTTGGGCGTTGTATCCAGGCCGTTCTTGGGGGTCCCTCTGGGTATGAAGGATGACGGGGGCCCGAATGAAGGGGAACACGAAACTTGGAAAGTGGATGGAACTTGCCTAAGTCAAATCTGGCACTCCATGATCTAGACTAGAGTGCTTTGAGCACATCAGCAGACCACTGGAAAGGGTCAGAGGGATCAGTCTGAGAGCGGCCAAGAGATGGCGGATCCCTGGGCAAAAGAGGGGGCATAATGCCAAACACCCTGGGCACCGGGAGATTGTGGGACCTCCTAAGAGATGGGGCTGGACCTGACATCTAGGTGTTCAGGTGGTCCTACGTATCCCATTAGGATGGGAATCAAGCCATACGTAGTTCTTGATATGCGTCTTTAAACGCCATTAGACAGAGGAGGGCTAAACCCTGAGGACAGGGTGCGCGGGGTGAAGCTATTGCAAACCCGACGTGAATGGGGACATAATATCACACCACGCCATGCGACCCTGTGATCGAAGTCCCAAAGGCGAAACAGACGCGACAGCGGACCTCAAGATGGACCCAAAGATGAAAGGTCTGGGCATTCCTATGTATCCCATTAGGATGGGAATCAAGCTAGACGTAGTTCTGGCAATACATTTTAACGTCATGTTGGACGAAATATGGATCTTAGTTTTAGGTCTTAGATCTCGGACCGAGGAGGAAGAAAGGGCGGAATTTGGTAACTCTTGGGCTGGACCCGAGACGAAATGTCCGGGCGGTCCTACGTATCTCATAAGGATGAGAATCAAGCCACATGTAGGTCTTGGCAATACAGTTTAACGTCATGTTGGACGAAATATAGATCTTAGTTTTAGGTCTTAGAACTCGGACCAAGAGGATCTTAGTTTTAGGTCTTAGAGCTCGGACCATGAGGATCTTAGTTTTATGTCTTAGAGCTCGGACCATAAGGAGCCCAGATGTAGGGCAGAGTGTAGTTTAAGGTCGTGCTGGACCATGGAGCCCAGATGTAGGGCAGAGTGTAGTTTAAGGTCATGTTGGACCATACAGTATAAGGTCATGCAGGACCATGCAGTTTAGGCAAAGTACTTCTTGAGGAACCTGGAATTGGTGGGAGGAGTGATACGATCCCCATCCATAGTCACCAGGGGATACACACCATTGGGATAGACCTTATGGACAAGAAAAGGTCCCTCCCACTTGGGTTCCAACTTGGGTGGTTTCCTACTGGGAATCATTGGCGCTCTGAGAGCCAACACCAGGTCACCTTGCATGAAGGATCGGAGGTGAACCTTCTTATTGAAAGCTCCACTACTATAAATAAGGCCATCAGCGACCGCCATTGGCGGTCGCTATAGAAGGCCGGCAGATCGGCCTTCAGCGACCGCCTAGAGGTCGCTGAAGGCCCTCTGCCGGGCACCCTATAGCGACCGCCTATGGCGGTCGCTATTCTAAAAAAAAAATTTAAAAAGATTTTTATTGAATTTAATATAAATATATATATATATGTAAAAATATTCATATATCTACTATTAAATACAATATTTTAAATATATATATATATATAATATATTTTAAATGTTTTAATATATATTTAATATATATATAATATCAAATCATTGTTCTATAATAATTTAAAAACTTCGATTCAAGAAATAATCTCATTTCAGGTCGTTCGGAGCACGTTTGCTCTGAATGGGACCGCCACACGCCGTTTTGGTGTTTTATGGCGCCGGAAATGCGTTTCCGGCCGCCGCGGTCACACGGCACCTCCGAATGAGGTGCCGTCTGGCCGACCATTTCAAAATTCATGCTCCGGATGTTTTCGTACGGTTTCGTGGCATTCGGAGGTCGTTCGGGTGGTTTTGACCCCCCAACGCGCTATTTCAGCGCGCGCCGCGCTGCTGAAAACGACACAATCGGACGTGTCGCGCGCACCGCATGTCCGATGGACGTGAGGCCTCCTCCTGCATCTCAGGAATAATATTTCTATCATTCCCAGGCGGTTTCAGGTGGTTCGGAGCACGTTTGCTCCGAATTGGACCGCCGCACGCCGTTTTGGTGTTTAATGGCGCCGGAAACGCGTTTCCGGCCGCCGCGGTCACACTGCACCTCCGAATAGGTTGTCGTCTAGACGACCATTTCAAAATTCAGGCCCCGGATGTTGGCGTACGGTTTCGTGGCATTCGGAGGTCATTCGGGTGGTTTTGACCCCCCAACGCATCATTTCAGCGCGCGCCGCGCTGCTGAAAACGACACAATCGGACGTGCCGCGAGCACCGCACGTCCGATGGATGTGCGGCCTCCTCCTAAATCTCAGAAATAATATTTCTATCATTCCCGTGCAGTTTCAGGTCGATCAGAGCACGTTTGCTCCGAATTGGACCGCTGCACGCCGTTTTAGTGTTTTAGGGCGCCGGAAACGCGTTTCCGGCCGCCGCGGTCACAAGGCACCTCCGAATGAGGTTCTGTCTAGCCGAACATTTCAAAATTCACGCCCCGGATGTTGTCGTACGGTTTCGTGGCATTCGGAGGACGTTCGGGTGGTTTTGACCCCCCAACGCGCCATTTCAGCGCGCGCCGCGCTGCTGAAAAGGACACAATCGAACGTGTCGCGCGCACCGCACGTCCGATGGACGTGCGGCCTCCTCCTGCATCTCAGGAATAATATTTCTATCGTTCCCGTGCGGTTTCAGGTCGTTCGGAGCACGTTTTCTCCGAATGGAACCGCCGCACGCCGTTTTGGTGTTTTATGGCGCCGGAAACACGTTTCCGGCCGGCGCGGTCACACGGCACCTTCGAATGAGGTGCCGTCTGGCCGACCATTTCACAATTCACGCCCCGGATGTTTTCGTACGGTTTCGTGGCATTCGGAGGTCGTTCGGGTGGTTTTGACCCCCCAAAGCGCCATTTCAGCGCGCGCCGCGCTGCTGAAAACGACACAATCGGACGTGCGGTCTCCTCCTGCATCTCAGCAATAATATTTCTATCGTTCCCGTGCGGTTTCAGGTGGTTCGGAGCACGTTTTCTCCGAATTGGACCGCCGCACGCCGTTTTGGTGTTTAATGGCGCCGGAAACGCGTTTTCGGCCTCCGCGGTCACACGCACCTCCGAATGAGGTGCCGTCTAGCCGACCATTTCACAATTGACGCCCCGGATGTTGTCGTACGGTTTCGTGGCATTCGGAGGTCATCCGGGTGGTTTTGACCCCCCAACGCGCCATTTCAGCGAGCGCCGCGCTGCTGAAAACGACACAATCGGACGTGCCGCGCGCACCGCACGTCCGATGGACGTGCGGCCTCCTCCTGCATCTCAGGAATAATATTTCTACCGTTCCCATTCGGTTTCAAGTCGTTTGGAGCACGTTTGCTCCGAATTGGACCGTCGCACGCCGTTTTGGTGTTTTATGGCGCCGGAAACGCGTTTACGGCCGCCGCGGTCACACGGCACCTCCAAATGAGGTGCCGTCTGGCCGACCATTTCACAATTCACGCCCCGGATGTTGTCGTACGGTTTCGTGGCATTCGGAGGTCGTTCGGGTGGTTTTGACCCCCCAACGCGCCATTTCAGCGCGCGCCGCGCGCACCGCACGTCCGATGGACGTGCGTCCTCCTCTTGCATCTCAGGAATAATATTTCAATCGTTCCCGTGCGGTTTCAGGTGGTTCGGAGCACGTTTGCTCTGAATTGGACCGCCGCACGCCGTTTTGGTGTTTAATGGCGCCGGAAACGCGTTTCCGGCCGCCGCGGTCACACGACACCTCCGAATGAGGTTCCGTCAGGCCGACCATTTCACAATTCATACCCCGGATGTTGTCGTACAGTTTCGTGGCATTCGCAGGTCATTCGGGTGGTTTTGACCCCCCAACGCGCCATTTCAGCACGCGCCGCGCTGCTGAAAACGACACAATCGGACGTGCCGCGCGCACCGCACGTCCGATGGACATGCGGCCTCCTCCTGCATCTCAAGAATAATATTTCTATCATTCTTGTGCGGTTTCAGGTCGTTCGGAGGACGTTTGCTCCGAATTGGACCGCCGCACGCCGTTTTGGTGTTTTAGGGCGCTGGAAACGCGTTTCCGGCCGCCGCGGTCACACGACACCTCCGAATGAGGTGCCGTCTGGAAGACCATTTCACAATTCACTCCCCGGATGTTTTCGTACGGTTTCGTGGCATTCGGAGGTCGTTCGGGTGGTTTTGACCCCCCAACGCGCCGTTTCAGCGCGCGCCGCGCTGCTGAAAAGGACACAATCGAACGTGCCGCACGCACTGCACGTCCGATGGACGTGCGGCCTCCTCCTGCATCTCAGGAATAATATTTCTATCGTTCTCGTGAGGTTTCAGGTCGTTCGGAGCACGTTTGCTCCGAATGGGACCGCCGCACGCCGTTTTGGTGTTTTTTTGCGCCGGAAACGCGTTTCTGGCCGCCACGGTCACACGGCACCTCCGAATGAGGTTCCGTCTGGCCGACCATTTCACAATTCACGCCCTGGATGTTGTCGAACGGTTTCGTGGAATTCGGAGGTTGTTCAGGTGGTTTTGACCCCCCAACGCGCCATTTAAGCGCGCGCCGCGCTGCTGAAAACGACACAATCGGACGTGTCGCGCGCACCGCACGTCCGATGGATGTGCGGCCTCCTCCTGCATCTCACGAATAATATTTCTATCGTTACCGTGCGGTTTCAGGTGGTTGGGAGCATGTTTGCTCCGAATTGGACCGCCGCATGCCGTTTTGGTGTTTAATGGCGCCGGAAACGCGTTTCCGGCCGCCGCGGTCACACGGCACCTCCGAATGAGGTGCCGTCTGGCCGACCATTTTACAATTCACGCCCCGGATGTTGTCGTACGGTTTCGTGGCATTCGGAGGTCGTTCGGGTGGTTTTGACCTCCCAACGCGCCATTTCAGCGCGCGCCGCGCTGCTGAAAACGACACAATCGGACGTGTCGCGCGCACCGCACGTCCGATGGATCTGTGGCCTCCTCCTGCATCTCAGGAATAATATTTCTATCGTTCCCGTGCGGTTTTCAGGTCGTTCGGAGCACGTTTGCTCCGAATTGGACTGCCGCACGCCGTTTTGGTGTTTTAGGGCGCCGGAAACGCGTTTTCGGCCGCCGCAGTCACACGGCACCTCCGAATGAGGTTCCGTCTGGCCGACCATTTCACAATTCACACCCCGGATGTTGTCGTACGGTTTCGTGGCATTCGGAGGTCGTTCGGGTGGTTTTGACCTCCCAACGCGCCATTTCAGCGCGCGCCGCGCTGCTGAAAACGACACAATCGAACGTGCCGCGTGCACCGCACGTCCGATGGACGTGTGGCCTCCTCCTGCATCTCAGGAATAATATTTCTATCGTTCCCGTGCGGTTTCAGGTCGTTCGGAGCACGTTTGCTCCAAATGGGACCGCCGCACGCCGTTTTGGTGTTTAATGGCGCCGGAAACGCGTTTCTGGCCGCCGCGGTCACACGGCACCTCCGAATGAGGTGCCGTCTGGCCGACCATTTCAAAATTCACGCCCCGGATGTTTTCGTACGGTTTCGTGGCATTCGGAGGTCGTTCGGGTGGTTTTGACCCCCCAACGCGTCATTTCATCGCGCGCTGCGCTACTTAAACGGACACAATCGGACGTGTCGCGCGCACCGCACATCTGATGGACGTGAGGCCTCATCCTGCATCTCAGGAATAATATTTCTATCATTCTCATGCGTTTTCAGGTGGTTCGGAGCACGTTTGCTCCGAATTGGACCGCCGCACGCCGTTTTGGTGTTTAATGGCGCCGGAAACGCGTTTCCGGCCGCCGCGCTCACACGGCACCTCCGAATGAGGTGCCGTCTGGCCGACCATTTCAAAATTCACGCCCCGGATGTTGTCGTACGGTTTCGTGGCATTCGGAGGTCGTTCGGGTGGTTTTGACCCCCCAACGCGCCATTTTAGCGCCCGCCGCGCTGCTGAAAACGACACAATCGGGGGGCTGTACGGGGGTGCGGGGGGCTGTACGGGGGTTGCGGGGGGTTGTACGGGGGTGCGGGGGTTGTACGAGGGTGTCGGGGGGTTGTACGGGGGTGTCGGGGGCTGTACGGGGGTGGCGGGGGGCTGTACGGGGGTGGCGGGGGCTGTACGGGGGTGACGGGGGGCAGTACGGGGGTGCGGGGGGTTGTACGGGGGTGCGGGGGGGTGGGGGGGGGGGGGGCTGTACGGGGTGCGGGGGGTTGTACGGGGGTGCCGGGGGGGGGGGGCTGTACGGGGTGCGGGGGGTGTACGGGGGTGGCGGGGTGCTGTACGGGGGTGCGGGGGGTTGTACGGGGGTGTCGGGGGCTGTACGGGGGTGTCAGGGCGCTGTACGGGGGTGGCGGGGGGCTGTACGGGGGTGGCGGGGGGCTGTACGGGGGTGGCGGGGGGCAGTACGGGGGTGCGGGGGGCTGTACGGGGGTGCGGGGGCTGTACGGGGGTGGCGGGGGCCTGTACGGGGGTGGCAGGGGGTAGTACGGGGGTGCGGGGTGTTGTACGGGGGTGCGGGGGGGCTGTACGGGGGTGCGGGGGGCTGTACGGGGGTGGCGGGGGGCTGTACGGGGGTGGCAGGGGGTGTACGGGGGTGGCGGGGGGCTGTACGGGGGTGGCGGGGGGCTGTACGGGGTGGCGGGGGGCTGTACGGGGGTGCGGGGGGTTGTACGGGGGTGCGGGCGGGATGTACGGGGGGTGCGGGGGCTGTACGGGGGTGCGGGGGGGGGGGGGGGCAGTACGGGGGTGCGGGGGGCTTTACGGGGGTGGCGGGGGCCTGTACGGGGGTGGCGGGGGGGCAGTACGTGGGTGTGGGGGGTTGTACGGGGGTGCGGGGGGGGGGGGGGGGGGGGGGCTGTACGGGGGTGCGGGGGGGCTGTACGAGGGTGAAGGGGGGGCTGTACGGGGGTGCGGGGGGGGGGGGGGGGGGGGGTTGTACGGGGGTGCGGGGGGCTGTACGGGGGTGCGGGGGGCTGTACGGGGGTGGCGGGG